>VDFB02270651.1:34284815-34433105 GCA_007258455.2 Sequoia sempervirens | reverse complement strand
GAAGGATAGGATTACTAGAACTGGGTCCCCTGTCACTCCTGTCCCTGAGAATACCTGTCTCAATACTGATAGGGATCCCTCTCTGGATATTTTGAATGTAGTTAGAAATAATGCAGATACCCATTTCAAACTCTCGAAATGGACCTTCAATGAAATTAATGAGCTAAAGATAAAAAATTGGGCCCTGCAAAGTAAGCTGGAAGAGTTGGGAGCCAAGGTTGCGGCGATTGAAAAAACTGATGTGAAGCGTAGAGACCACAATCTCAGCTATGACACTCTGAACCAGGCTGGCAAAAATAGAAACATTGAAATCGAGATGGAAAAAATGAAAAATACTATTAAAGTCATTGGTGAGCAAAACAATCGTATGGCCAGACACAACGCCATAATCATCAACGCCATTACCGAGAAACTGGACAAAGCCCATCAGGGATCTCTGGTGGTTGACCTGGAGGATACCAATGAAAGATACCAGGAGGAGGATGCTGGCATCTCTAAGAGAACCAGGGCCAATCTAAAGAGGAAGGCTCCCCCCACCCCGCAAATGGTTCAAACGTTTAAGAAGGGTGTTCTTGAGATGAAGAACTTGGAGGTAGAGACTGAGGTTGTCCTGAAGACTTTGGGCTAGTCGCTGCTGGTTTTTTGCTGGCTTTCTTGCTGGCTCTTTTTGACCCTCCTGGTCTTCTGCGGGTGGCTGCTGTTTTTTCTGGTTTTGTCCTGTTTTGCAGCTGGTTGTTTTTGCTGATCTTCTCTTTCTTATCTTTTTTGTTGTAACACTTTGTGGTTTTGAGTCCCTGTAAAACCCGTTTTACCCTTTATCAAAAACAAAACAACTCAAGGTTATAGACCCAATCACCGAATTTACCCAATTATATCCTTATAAATCTAGAAAATCCTGGTGGTGACAATTGCATAAGTGGATATTTTAGAGCCCAACACTACATGAGAGATGATTATAGATAGCTTTAGGAGCAGTGTTGAAGATAATTCTGATGTTGGTGCCGAAACACACTTTGCTACCTCCGCATTGGCATTTGTACAAACTAAAAACATAGGCCTTAGCTTTTCTCATTTCTTGCACCACCTTTATTTTGGCAGCGCCAACATTTTTTTCATCCAAATCTTTCTGTAGCTCTTGTGCTCTCCAAGTTCGCTTTCAACATATTGATGTAATAACAACTTTCTAATCTACTCCCTCCTTTGGCTCCTTCACCAAATCAATCCTTACACTCCCCCAAAGAGAGGCGATATATGAAGGTATGGTTAATCATTACATGCACAACACACTACACCATAAATCCCTTCTTCAAACTTCAATTGACCAGCTGAGGCTTTCACCTACTTAAGCATCATGACTTCGTTTGATTGTTGGGGAGAAATCATTGCTAAATGGCCCCCATTTTACTCTATAAATTTCCTCATAATGGGGACCAGTGCAGGGTTATACATGCAAAGAGATGAATAAATTCGCTCACGTACATGGCTCCATAGATACATTTTGATTGGTTAATAGAATGGTTGATTGGAGAATTTTTAGATAGTAGCTAGCTCGTAGAAGTCTCATTGCTCTCTCTCTCTCTCTCTCTCTTTGTGCGGCCCTATGTCTGATGGATTTCTTCAAACTTGATGAGTATCCATTCCCAATGCAAGCTCTCATTGTGATGTAGGCAGGAAGGATGCAGTCAAAGGTTGTCAAGCCTGGCTTTTTACTCTTAACCCCCAAAAATTTGGGTATCCTTTATGCTTTTATATTTCATATACTTGTCTTCTTGGGCAATTACCACAGACCCCCTTTTTCATTTCCACACCACTTTCTTGCATTCGTAGGGTTTGATCAATGTCCATGTTTTTTTCAGGACACCCACGCTTATGTTAGAATGCCCATGCTAGCACCATCTCCTAACTGTACTTAGGGGAGTAAAGGTTGCAGAGAGGTGCCATATTGTCCTCTTGGCATGGTAGGCGACCCCTTGTCGGTTTAATTATTATTTATTATTTATTTGTTTAGTTTCCTGTTTACGTGAATGTGGGATGTCATAGATGTGTCACCTAGCTTAATTGGGGAAGCAACTTCCAAAGAATTAGCACACAAACCCTCAGAAACAACACCAGTATGTAGACTAACATCACCCGTTTGGAGATAAAAAAACACTAGCAATTGTTGGAAAATTAACACTAGAATGTAGACTGTAGTGCCCGTGTTTAAGCTCTTAAAAACCTCAAAAATCCCGCTAACCTTACTATCCATCTCAGACCACCACCTTGTTGATGCAGAGCCTCTATCATCTCTGCAGAACCAAAAACTTCTCTTTATCACCATTCTTGCCTGATTCAGAGTGTTGCACAAAGACCACAGAAATACCATTTTGTAGAACAAACAACTCCCTAGTAGCAGTATCCAAAGTCTTCAAGACTCACTATTTGGGGGGATTTCCTTATCTACCCTTGTGGAGAGGATAGAGAAAGCAGTAGCAACAGAGCACTAAACAACCATCTCATTAGGAGCTTCATAAGCCTTCTGCCATTGAGTCAAAATTATATCAATAGATTCAGCATCAACTTTAATATTTTCATAACTTTCAAGTCAAGTTTTCCTGTCCCTGCCATTCCACTTTCATTCTTTTGAGGGAAAAACATCAATAACCTGATCCTTCTTCAGTTTATCCTCCAAAATACTCAAGATTTCATTTTCAAAGGAGAAAGATACACCATCCTCTACCAAGGAGCACCTAGCCTTCTCTTTGGCTTTTGAGGGACTGCCCAGCCTCTTCTAAGTCTGTTTAGGGAAATTAGAGACAAGGCACCAATCTTTAAAACAATTTTGACAAGAAAGGTTGGGTCCATCTTTCAAACTTTGATTCTATCATTATTGATTTTGGGAGAATCTTCAAGATTTCCACATTCACATAGAACTTGACAAACACCATCTTGGTTTTATTCTATGTAATATTGTTTAGTGCAAAAAATTGACCAAAGGAGCATGATATACTTTTTATGACTTCCTCATCCTAGAATTCGGGAGGGAGACTTGGGAGATGCACCCATGTGGGCGCTTCTGCACAAAGATATGATGAGGGGTCGAAACCTTGTTTCCATTTGCAGAGTGTGAGATTATGCCTCTTGTAAAACGACAGACCATCCACCAGGGTTTTAAGCAGGTCTTCTTGAAGTGAAAAGAAAAATAAAAACATGCCTCTAGCTAGAGCGCAAGCGGCAAACCTAAACATTCCCTTAAATCTTCCAAATACTAGCAATCCAATTCCTAACCATATCTATATTAGGGCGGAAAGAGAACTTACCTATCAATGTAGTATCCATCTGAGAAATGATCCTATCAACCGTGGAATCAAGTACTTTCAATGCAAAACCTTCTGCAAACTAAGACAACACCGAAGGGTCATGAAACACACATTGTTCAATTAAAATACCTTTATGGGTCATGAGTCTAAGGATTTCAATGCATCTTCCTAACCATCAAGTAGTCCTTCCCCACCAGAAGCACTGCAGAGGAAAAAACCATGCCTTGGAGATTTCAATGAGGATTGGGAGGCCATTGTCGGCCCCCCCAGCTTGTTCCCGCCATCTTTCAGCAATCAATATTCAAAATTAGGGTAACATTTTTTAAGAGTGCTTCGAAGTTAAGTGCATGTTTGTGACATTAATATGAGGTGCATTAAACGTAAGTTACTAGTGTGTATACGCATATATATATCTTAAGCTCATCTAACAAATCATCAACTACTGGAATAGGAAACTCATCTTTTATGGTGTACTTATTAATTAGTACTAAAGTGATTGTTTTTGTTAATTTTGCTATTAAATTGTTATACATGTAATTTTTAATGAATGTTGTAGCCACCCATATTTATATTAGAGGCCCTTGAAATATAGCCTTATCCATATCTGATACAATATCTTATTTTTTTCCATGTAATTATGTTTTAGTTATATTTAATATTTAACATGTTAATTTTTATTTTTTTAAATATAGTATAGTTTTTAGGATGCAAATATGTATATACTTACGATTTTTGTTTTTTATGGACATTCAGAATATACACTGCTCAAAATAAAAATTTGCTATATCCACAACGCAATTGTCATAAATATCTTTCTGCCAAATAATATTTCTTTTGATTTATCTTCATTAGTTCAAGTTTTAATTAGCTGTGTGTTATTGGATGCACGCAGTTTTGATTTCCAATATTGGTATACGATAGCATTCTGTCGTTGACAAAACCCAAGATTGGCATGCACCTACAAACGATATTAGTTCTTGTTCAGAGGATAAACATCCACAATTCCCTGTAGCAATAATGAAAACATAAACCTCCTTATTATCATTAAATTTCAGAATCAGTTTTTAAGGTGTTTTTTGGGCCTATTTTATCAAAGTAAATATTTATCTTAGTTTTAGTCTCAACAGCTTTGAGCATCGAATTCTGTAGATGATTGTAGTATGTAATAGAATTCCTTTAGAATAAATTGGTCGTTTTTCTTGCAAATGAGTTCTGGGAATTTCTATGGTAGTTTTTCCTTGATAATTTGGAGGTGTTTTAATTTTTTTGTTTTCATTTAAAATCTGCAGAGCCAAAGTGAAATTGTGAGTGCTGTTGATAGAGACCTAAGAAAAATGCTTATCAGAGAAGATGCAGCAGCACCTATGACTCTTAGTGTGAGGGTGTGGCCACAAGCCATCCCTCAATTTTTGGTAGGTCATCTTGATCTTTTAGAAACCGCACAAGGAGCCTTGCGTGATTGTGGATTACAAGGTTTGTTTTTGGGAGGTAACTATGTTGTTGGAGTAGCTTTGGGTCGCTGTGTGGAAGGCGCCTATGAAAGTGTTGAAGAAATATCTCAATTTCTTATTAAATCTTTGAGCAAGTGATGCTATGATGCCATTATCTTGCAAATTCTCAGTGTTTTGTATTCATCGACTCTCAAATTGTTATGCACACTAACTTTCTGGATAAAGCAGAAAGATGTTTTTCGAGGAAACTGTCTGTTGCCCATCATTGTTTAGATCAATTTGAGGAGTTACTGATCTCAATAAAACATTTGTATTTAATGCAATGAAACTATAAATGCAAGCAGAGGTTATATTAGATTATAGAGTGGAAAGATTATAAGGCCACAAATTTTGTGTTATGGATTGGATGTTCTCGATAAGGAAGGCAAGAGGTTTGTAGTAAATCATTGTAAGCATGTGAATGATTTCTCAGCAATTTTCATCTATGGGAGCATCTTATAGGATTCGGCTTTTGCATGGGATTGGCAATCCACTTATCTCACGAAAATAACATGGAAGCAACCTGATTTGGCATGAAAAAGATGTTTCAAAAGGTAGATCTGCAGAAATAGAATCAACCCACCTCTGACTACGTCTGGAAAGATAGATCTGCACTTCAGACATTTTAATTAGATACTCATTCAGTGCAATTAATACACAAGGACTATTATTTATAATGAAATAAGAAAAAATATAATGGACAGCATGGGCTCACGCTCAATGTCACACAAACTAGGCCAAGCCTAGGATAAACAGTCTACCATGCAGCTTAAAAGAAACCAGTCACTTAACTAATTACATTCTTATAAATCTCACACTGATCTCATTCAGTGCACATTCACGTGGAGTAACTTCAATGTAAAGTATATTTAGTATCCTGTCTCCCCTAGGCATCTTTGCCACAGCTTATTGATTCATATGTATTCATCTCAAATCAAAGATCCTAATAATGATACGTATAATTTATAAAATAAATCGTCATTGCACTGGAGAACAATTAACAGTTTGGCATATATGGATAATTTATATATTTTATGTTGCAAAATCATGTCATATAAGGTATTATGCTTAAATTTCACTTGAGGCATTAACACACTGTTTCTGGATTAAACTGTCTTGAATGTTAAAGTCGGGATGCTTCTTGTGAGATGGAATAGTTAGCAAATTTGAAGAAAGAGAGTTGTGTTTTGAGTCTAAAGGATGTAGTGAAATGGTATCTCATGGAATGACGAGATGCTTTCCCTAGGAATCTTGTGAGAATAAATAGTTAACAAGTTGTAAAATCATGTCATATAAGGTATTATGCTTAATTTCACTTGAGGTATTCACAAAACATTTCTGGATTAAAGAGTGTTGAATGCGAAGGTAGGGATGCTTCTCATAGAAACCTTGTGAGATGAAATAGTTACTAAATTTGAAGAGAGTGTTGTGTTTTGAATTTAGTGGATGTAGTAAAATGGTATCTCATAGAATGAAGGGGATGCTTTCTCTAGGAATTTTGTGAGAATAAATTGTTGACAAATTTGAAGAAAAAAAGTGGCATGTTTAAGTCTAACGGGTGTGCAGTGAAATGATATCTCATGGAATGGTAGGTATGCTTCTGGTAGGAATCTTGTGAGAAGAAATAGTTAGCAAATTCGGAGAAAGAAAGTGTTGTGTTTTAAGTATAATGAGTGTAATAAAATGGGTTGATGTTGAACTCCTATTTCTTCTCACTTGATGAGTACCTAATGGTTATTGACTTTCCTTTGTAGGGTGACAGTTCTTATTGGTTACCGACATTTCTTTGTAGGGTGACAGTTCTCATGGTTATTGACATTTCTTTGTAGGGTGAAAGTCCCTTTATACATGAAATGGGTAATAAAAATATAGTTTTTTAACATGGACCAACTAAAAGTGGCATGTATATTTTAAATTTAAAAATGATATAAATTAATGAAATGCTAAATTATTAGTGTAATTTACATTTATAAAATTTTAATTTGAAAAAAAATAGTTGTTTCTTTATAAATTTAAGAGAAATATGAAAAAAAAATAGAAGGTGAACTAACAAAAATAAAATGATTTTTTCTTTTTCCACTTATGTAACTTGAAAATTTAGTGTCTAGATTTTTTTTTTTAATAAATATTAAGTTTTTAATATTTTTAAAATTCAAATTTATTCAAAATGTCATATTTTTCATGTGACATAACCATTTGTTTAATTTTTTTCAGTAAACAAAAAATATACATTTTGGAGAAGATTTTCTCTTTTAGTGCATCGTAATAATAATAAAATTTAAACATATTTCATAGATTTTTAAATTTATTATACGCCCCATGTTTGATCATAATAACCTACTAATAGTAAATTAAAAATTATATTAAAACCAATTAAAATATTAAAAAAAATAGTTAGTGTTTTTTGCTTTGTCTGATAAATTATATACATGCATTGCCAATAGAGATGATAATGAATACTAGATACATGCGTAAATTATATCTTTATTCGCACATGAAATTATTACAAAAGAAGACTAGGGATGGTCAACCAAGGATCAAAGTTGATCTGACTAGATCATACCACTTTCCTTGACGATACACAATGTATTTAAAGAACCCAACGGTTGTAAATAAGAATACAATAGTCAACCAATTGATGCTTATACCCAAAGCCGACAATCAATTAATACAAACAATTAATACGTAGTCGGATAACCAATATTACAGAAGCATGATAATAGACATTGTACATTGACTACATTTTCCCCCTCACAAGAAAATGTGTTTTCCACGACAAGTAAACATCAAGTAACCTTACAGAAGGCTTGTCAAACTGATGATAATTTGTGGACAAGGACCAATAACCAAACTTGGAAGTGTACTTAGTAATTCAAATGTGTGTGATGGGGGTTTGGGGGCAACACCCCTAGTAGGGTCAAGGGGCAACACCCCTTGCGAGGGTGTAGGGGCACCAAGATCAATGTAAGACCTTCAAAACCACACAAAACCTAATGGAACACATCATTTTCATGATTTTTTAAGAGGCAAAAAATAGAGATTTTGCATTGTTTAACTAATGCATGATGTCAATTAGGGAAGAAAGTTGTACGATGGTTGATTTTTTCACAATGGGGAATTGTGTTTTCTTGATGATGCAACCAATCCATACAGTAGGGGAATTATGTTGCCATATGGTGAGAAGAATTGCTTGCCATTCATTTTGCTCCCATTCATGCAAACCTTTAAGCAATCCCAACTGTTGGTGGGAGCAACAAATGTTTCGTTCGACATTCGTGACCCTTGATTATGAACCTTGCCAACAAATAAAGGCCACATCATATCGAGGGCAAGGCAGTTAGGTCAAGGCGACCGGACAAGAAGGTGATAGGTGGGGTTTTTAGGCACAAAACACACGATCAAGCTATTTGGGTCACGAGATCAGCAAAAAGCAAGAGGTGGGGTTGACGGTGTGAAGTGGAAACAATTTATGGGTAGTCAAAGGTGAGTCCCCCAACATTATTCTTGGGTTCCTTTTGTCTCTTGAAAATAACTCTTTTAAAATTCTGTGAAGATAAAGATAAGTCTAGGTTTTTATATTGCATCTGCCAAACACGACAAACCGTGTTTGCTGTAAAACTGAGTTCATTTACTATGGTGGGTAACCCTAGCGAGCAGGCTGTAGGGCCAGCAATAGAGCTTTCAAAACACAATGAAAACATGGTTAATATTCCTTTGGTAGAGGTCAGTGGGGACAGAGGTATAGAGAACACAAAAGAATATGAAATGGTACCTCAGGCTGGCATGTTAGTGTCGTATGCCCCACCTTGCACCTCAAAAAATCAAAACTCTCATGTTTTCATAGCATCGGTAGTGTCAGAGGCACCCTGGTACAACCAAGGGAAAAACAACACACAAGTCAAAGAGGAAAACCCAAGGGGAAGGTTAACATTCGTAAATGCCAAGCAATATAAAAGGATATTGCAACGAAGGCAAGCTAAAATAACTAGAAGGCTAAAATGGCTGGGTTGCAATAAGTTTGTTGCAATTAACTCAAGCAAAACTCTCATGTTTTCATAGCATCGGTAGTGTCAGAGGCACCCTGGTACAACCAAGGGAAAAACAACACACAAGTCAAAGAGGCAAACCCAAGGGGAAGGTTAACATTCGTAAATGCCAAGCAATATAAAATGATATTGCAACGAAGGCAAGCTAAAATAACTAGAAGGCTAAAATGGCTAGGTTGCAATAAGTTTGAACTTTAGTCGTGCAACAATTAACTTAGAATCAACACAAGGGCAGGTCAGAACCCCTTTAACAAGACAAGGAAACCATGAAAATCGGTTTGTAAAGGATTACATAAAGAACCATCATTTCAAGTTTGTTGAAGAGGTGAAGCAACAAGAAGAGGAGGCAGTTATAGAGGCAGAGGTAGAAGGCAAAAATGATCTATACAACCCTAGTTCAACTCCATTAATCTAGTCCTCAGATTTATATGTTAGTGAGCTAATGGGGCTAAAAAAGAGGCTGGAAGAGTTAGAGTTGTCTGAGTGGTTGAAAGATGGAAAATGGCAAGAGGCCATGGCTATCACTGAGAAGCTTTCGCAAGAAAACAAACAACTTAACATGGAAATAGGCAAGCTGCAAGTCAGCATAAAAATAGGACAACAAGAAATCTCAGCCTTAAAGTAGGAACTAAAACATATCAGCAATAGCAACATTTCTAAAGTGGTAGAAGTGGATGGCATTTCACATTTGCAAGAATTTTAGGCAACATTAGCAAACATGGAAGCTAAAGAAGCTAAGTTAAAGGAACAATTAGACGAGGTAAAATCATGGGCCAAAGTGGCACAAGGGCCAATATCAAATAAAAAAGAGCTCATAGAGAAGCAAGTTAAACAACATATGTGGGAGGAAAGAAACCATCATGATAAGGCATCAAACTTAATAATAAAAGAGCTGAAGGATCATGGGGAAGGAGAGCATACTGATAAGTTAATAAAATACTTTCTAGCAGACAAGTTGGAGTGGACAGTGCATATCCACAAAGCAAGTAGAATTGGTAGATTGTTGCAAGATGGTAGAAATAGGAATATAAGGGTAACATTGAAAAATGTGGAAGAAAAGAACAAAATCCTAAGGAACAAAAGGTTTCTTAAAGGTACACATTTCTACATAGATGATGTTCTAACTCCAGCACAAGTAGAGGAAAGAAGAAAAGAGTGGGATAAAGTTGTAGTAGCAAGAAGTGTAGGTAATGAAGCATGGTTGTATAGAGGAAAAACCAAAATCAGTAATAAAATGACACATGGTAAATAGGGAGGCAGCCCCCCCCAAGAACACCTCTCAATGGTAAGCTGGAATTGTAGAGGCTACCCTTGGAGGAGAGGTCCTAGTTTAGGGCCGATAGTAGAGGGGAAGGATATAATTGTCCTCATTGAAACACATGAGCATGTCGACTGTAAGATCCCAATTTTTGAAGGTTACTTAAGGGTATTAGTTTGGAATGAATTAACAAAAAGTGGTAAAGGGAAATGGGGGAGTGGCAGTTTTGATAAAAGAATCATACAAGTGGAAAAAGAAGACCCAAATAACCAATACATATGGCTGAAAATAAAGAACAAATATTTCACAATCTATTTTGCTGCCTGCTATTTTGCTCCGCATGGTTCAAAATTTTATAAGAAGAGAACGCTAGATAAGGAGGACCCATATGTAGCTTTTAAAAATGACATATCAACATATAATAACATAGGAGAAATTATCCTAATAGGAGACTTTAATGCAAGGACTGCAAATAGTCAGGCTCTATATCTTAGAAAGGAAGAGGGAATAAGAGACAAACCCCTATGGTTAGAAGAAGAGAACCAAAAGTGGGAAAGAAATTCTCAAGACAAAAAAGGAGGCATCACTCAGTATAGAGCAAAATTGTTAGGGATATATAGCGTGTATGGTTTGGTTATATGCAACAGGATAAATGGTTGGCCAAGTTCAGGGAACATTACATGTCACACATACAATGGGGAAAGCGTGGTGGACTATCTTATATGTTCAAAGAATCTTATGGAAAGGTTGGATGAGGTGGAGGTGAGGGAGTGTCCCATGGAAATGAAATGAAATCACAACCCTGTATATGGAAAAATCAACATGCAACAAGACACTAATTATCAGGCTAGGCTGCAATCAAATCAAAAGGAGCCTTTTCATGGAACAATCCTCTTGACACAGGAAAATCAAGAATTTTTTTGAACAAATCTTGAAAAATAGATACAAGAGGTGGGTGGCACTGAGATGATCACTATAAATAGAAAAACAATATGCAACGATAATCTGACTTCAATGGCTCTTAGTTGGTGCAAAAGGTGTAAACCTAAGAGAGGCAACAAAAATAGCTTTCTAACGAATCCATGGTACAATGAAGAATGCAAGGCAACAATAAGAATAGCCAAATCTGAGGGAAATGAAAAGGAATATGAAAAACTTGTGAGAGTGAAAAAAGAGGTTTACATGCAAACAAGGTAGAAAGAGCTAATTTCCATGGGTAGGCACAATTCGAGAGGGTTCTGGAAAGAATTACAACAAAAAACATAGTCAAGAGAACAATATCACAAACTCAATGGCTAGAATATGCAAAACTATTATATGAGAGGGTACAAGACAAAGATGTTCCTCCTATGATTAAATCGAGGGCTAAACTCTTCTCCACAAGAGACATCAAAGAAGGAGTTAAAAGGCTTGTTGTGGGCAAAGCACATGACATAGATGGATTACAATCAGAATATTTAAAATGGGGTGTGGATTCCCTCACACCTCACATCAAAAGAATATTCAATAAGGTTATTCAATATGGTTTTCTAGCAAATTGGACGACCAATGTTGTCATCCCCTTGCACAAAAGTGGAGATATCAACAAACCCTCAAATTACCGCACTATAATGATTTACCAACTCTTTGGTAAACTCTTTGGGAGCATGATTGAGTGTCGGATTAGTAGGTGGGTAGAAAAAGAGGGAAAGGGGGAAAAAGGTCAAGTGGGCTTTAGACCAAAATATCTACGATCGATCACTGCATTACTCTTAGGTACTTGATTGAGAACATTTGGGATAAGCAGGGTGGTGAGGTCTTTTGTTGCTTTGTAGACTTCAAGAAAGCATTTGACATAGTCCCTAGAAACAAGTTATGGTCTAGAATGAAAGAGTTGGGAATTCCAAAAAAGCACAAGGTTGTTGTTCATAGGTTATATGATCAGGTACAAGCTAAAAGCCAAACTAAATAGGGAATGTCATAATGTTTTGGGAGTGACATTGGCATCAAACAAGGTTTCCCTCTCTCACCTACATTATTTGGGTTGTATATTGACAAATTAGAGGAATGGTTAGACAATTTTGGTTGGGGAGGAGTTGAATTTGACAAATTATGTAATAAAATTGTTGCTATATGTTGATGATCTTATTCTAATCACAAAAATAGTGTACAATTTGAGGGATTACTTGAAAGCTCTTGAGTTATTTTGTTAGGAGGTTGGGATGTAGGTGAACATCAACAAAACTAAGGTTATGATATTTACCTTGAAAAGAAAGAAGGAAGTTTTAGAATTTGTCTTCGAAGGAAGATCCTTGCAAGTGATTAGCGATTATAAGTACCTTGGCCTTGATTTTCACTATAGGCTTAGTTGGGAGATATGTAGAGAAAAAAGGATTCAAGGTGGTTGGAAAGCTTTATACTCTTTGCAAAAAAAATATAGGAGTGCTGAATTATGGGACTGGAAAATGAAGAAAACTCTCTTTGGGTTGCTAGTGGTGCTAGTGGTTCTCTTTGGGTGTGAATTTTGGGGTGGCAATACCTCAACAATGAAGTGGAGACAAATTGAAAGACTGCAAAAACACTTAATCACAAGTAGCCTCAAAATAAAATCATCTATTCCCTATGAGATTGTCCTAGCGAAGGCTAGGGCCTTACTTGTGGATACAATGGCTATGATTTATTTACTAAGTTATCTAAAGAGGCTAGAGAACATGGAGGTGTCCTGTTGGCCTAAAATGGCAGCAACATATAAATTAAATAGAAGAAAGAGCGCGTGGATGAAGCAAAATAACAAGTGGTTGAGCAAGTGGAGTATCAAGATAGATAATTGTCCAAATAGCAATAAGGCAATCAAAATGTACGTGCAACAAAAAGTTAAAGAAAGCATGTGGGCTAGGGAGTTGTCAAGGAAAAGGGAGTATTACATCAAGCACTTTAATCCCTCATATGACCATACTAAAAAAAACTATATAGGTGCGGAAATAAAATGGAAAGTGAAAATACTAATAGCTTAGCTAAGAACTAGTTCACACCAGCTGAGATGTGAAACTGGTAGATGGATGACACATAAAGAAGAATGAGTTGATAGGATATGCAGGTTTTGTACTTTAGAGATTTAGAGTCAGAATGCCATTACATCATGGAATGTCCAACTTATATGGATATTCAGGTCAATTATACCAAGATTCTAAATGTGGACACTTTATACAACTTATTTGAGGCAAAGAGAATATCAAAAAGTGTTGATTACTTGGTAAATGGAATAAGCAGGGTGGTGAGGTCTTTTGTTGCTTCGTAGACTTCAGGAAAGCATTTGACATAGTCCCTAGAAACAAGTGATGAGATCCATACTATGGATGGTACAATGTACTATGAGAAGATCCAGTGGTATCCATATGATGTGTTTTACTAATTGCAATACGATGTTGATTTGTTGTACCCTACATAGGGAGAGATGGAAATACCATACACTCAATACATGATGCATCTTTCATTGTACTGTCACTATCCTTGTGTCCTATGCAATGTACGAATTTGGTATGGTATAGACCTATTGTTGTACATAATATCTTCTTCAAGGCCATACAATGTAATCTAACTATTTAATATAGTTAAACCATGTAACTGGAATTTTTATGTAATTGGACCTTTAATTATTTTCTCTTTCAATCATTGAATAATATTTTTTCCTTTTCCTTTCCACAGTTCTTTTATTTTTTTCTTTTCTTTTCCTTTTCCTATAGATATTTTGTGAAGTTAATTTGACTTGACCAATATTTGTATGCTCCACATTAAATATTTTTTCTTAGTACTTTGAGATGTATAATCTGTTATTTTTCATTCTTCTACAATGTTAGATACCTCCACTGCAACTGTTATCTTTTCCCAACCATGGACTACATCCCACATGCACATAAACTATCCAACTTTCCAAAATCATTTTTCATCGATTTCTCTTCACTGAGAGTGACAACTTTGAGAAAAGTTACAAGTCAACAACAATACCTCATAGTCCTCCATTTTCTAGTGAAATATGCCATGAAGATAATTTGTTTTCATCGTCTGAACATGATTGCAACTCCAAAATTCCTTCGTCATTTGGTTCCATTGAATCTTGACTCTCCATCCATTCTTCTCTGAAGTTTGACTTTTGATGAATATGAGTAGGTTGCTTCCTCACTGACTACTTGGTTTTCAAATCAATTATATATTTTTGACCCTTATTATCTATGGAGATTGTATTCTTTTTCTAGTTGTGATTGGTTTTAGCTACCACCAACCAACCCTGACCTAACAATGCATTGTACACTTTCTTCCTTAATGAAATGACCACAAAGTTCAATAAAAATTCTTGGGTTATGATAATTACCTTTTGTCCCATTAAAACTCCAAGTACCTTAATACATTGTTGATCTACACTCACTAATTAAAAATTTGGCAGCCAAATGGTTTGCTTGTCGAGACTTCTCCAAGTTTCTTCTAAAAGTACATTCACGCCTGACCTACCATTAACAATTATATTGGTGAGATTCCTTTCAAGGATCTCCATAGTTACCACCATTGGTTTCTTTGTCATTTTAACTATTAGTAGCATTGGATCAATCACTTGGTTGTTCGATAGTGGAGGTTCCATTATCGGTTCTTCATTCTCACTAGATTCCAATTGGGATGTAGCATGCAGCATCTCATTCTCCCTCGATACAATAACATTTCAAAGTTCATGAATACTCTGTGATAAATCCACTACTTTATCTGGTATAGTAGCTTGAAGGACTTTTGATGCAATATTTTCTTAGATTTTATTTTTTTGTTATTGTACTTGCGTTTGTATTTGAGTGGCATCATTTGTTGTCCATAGCATTCTCCACTTCAACCCTTGCTTCACGAAGCCTTTCTTTTTCTATATGTGGGTCTAGATACACAACCTTCTTTGCTTGGGCACGAGTAATGGCCAATACCTCATTATGTCTTACATCAATCATATTGACACTATCCTTTTACTTTGGACATTTGGTGTCTTTGTGGTTTCTAGGTCCGCACCATTTGCACAATAATTTCACTTTGTCTTGCTTGTTTTAGCAGTCTCTCGCAAAGTGTCCCCATTCACTACATTGTTGAAATTGTATGATAGGGTTTCCTTTGGGGTCATATTGTATTTGAATTCATCATCTTTTATTTTGACAACTTCTTGGAGATCCATTTAGTGGCTTTGATGGAGTGGACTACTCTCCTTGTATAAAGAGTACTTGTGTACTCATCTTCAAATTGTATGGAAACTCCTTTATTGAATGACCCATAACTTGGAAAATCTCACATAACATCTTTTTAGGACAATTAACTTTTGCGTGCCCATTCAATTTTGCACTCAATACACCATAGTTCTTTGTTGGTTTCTTTCTTCTCCTTCAATTCTATCATCATTCCAAGCATGCCCCTCTAGAGTTCTTGTACCATTCTCGATTCATCATTGCTATTATAACCCAAACTTCCATCTTCCTTTGTTTTTCTTTTACTATGTGAGGACATTTTATCTTCACTTTCTATGTCCATCGCTTAATTGTAGGCATCGACATATGATGACAAACACACTATTTCATTTTATTCCTCAACAAATGAATCAATCCTTCGATGAACCATCTTTTCCCCAGTCCATTGGTTGATTGGTTTTATACTTTCACTAGCAATTCCTTGAGCCTATGATTATGGGATCACACATTCTCGTGCTTTCCTTGTTTGGTATTATAGCTCTCTACCACAATTTCATTGTCGTCTCTCAAGAGTTTGAATTCCTCTTGGAATGCTCTTTTCAATTCATCCCATGTATTTGTGTGATGTTTCCAATCACGTGTACTAGTCTATGGCCATCCCTTTGAGAGTTGTTGGAAATGCTCTTAGCCAATACACTCTGTCATCCTAACCGTTTGCTACCCAGATTGTCTCACATGTCTTAAATTCCAATGAACTTTGGAATTTTTTTCCACTCTATATTTGGACTTCCTGGGGGATTCATCATCTTGCCTCCTTGTTACACCCCTCTAAGACGATAGCCTAGTTGGTGAGTTTTGATTCATATGTTTTGATGTTTTCCCTGCACTCTCAAACATGCTGCAATCCCACACTCGTCCCTCTTTAGAAGTCGTCACCCTCGATTTGCTTTCATGGTCCTTTTGATGCTTCCTTCATCCTGTTGTTATTGGCTCTAATATTCTAATGTTTGATTCTTCTATTAATGTCAATTCTTCAATCTAGTGTATGGTCTCTATCATATTATTGGTAGGTTCTCCCTCTCCTTCCCCTTCGACTAACTTTAATGTATGCATGGTTCTCTGATGACAAGGTTGGCAGTTTCTTCCTCACCTTCCCTTTCACCCAATGGTGAACCTTCTTTGTCCAACAGTGATGGTCCATACGGTTAACTGATGGTGAAGTTGGTGGGTTCTCCTTTGCTTTCCCTTTGTCCAATGTTGATGGTACAGATGACTCTCTAGCTTGGTCGGCAAGGTAAGTGTACGCTTCGTCAGGGAGTAGTAGGTGGTGTGGTATTTCTTCCCATTCTCTCTTCATGCGTTCTTTTGTCATGAAAGTTATGTTTCTCTCCCAACTATGACTTCTTCTTACACTTCGAGTTCAACTCTTAGGTGGACTCAGGCTTTCCCTCATAAAACCTTTGCCTTCTTCAACTTCACTCCTCAATCATCTCCTTCATTCTCTTTGTTCAATGATCCTTAAAGATTGCTTGATCTCTTGATCTTGACCATGTTGTGTTCTCTTACTACCTTTATTAAGTTCTAAGGGCATGAATATCTCTAATCTAACCTAATTTGTTTAAGTCAATGATGCCAATTGTTTCTTTCTCTATCTAATAAATTGAATACATGAATTAATAATAGAGATGACAATGTATACCGGATACATGCAAAAAATTTATCTTTATTCCCACATGAAATTATTACAAAAGAAGACTATCAATGGTCAACCAAGGATCAAAGTCGATTTGACTAGATCATACTACTCTCCTTGACAATACACAATGTTTTTAAAGGACCCAATGGTTGCCAAGAACACAACCATCAACCAACTAATGCTTATAAATACCCAAAGCCAACAACCAATTAATACATAGTCGGATAACTAATATTATCGAAGCATAATAATAGACATTGTACACCGGCTACAGTTAGATTTTAATTTTTGAGCCCTATCAAATAGTATTTTTTATTTTCATAAAAATATTATTGGTTGGAGAAATATAGATTTAAAATTGATTTTTTTTTTTTTTAATTTGCTCCAAATGAGGGGTTAGGTTGCCACATGGATCGTCACCTTGAAATTTTTGGCTATAACTTCTACCATGTGATTTCGGTAAAAAAAAAAGAGGAGAAAATGTTTTGCTTGGAATTATTTGGTTGGTTAGAATCGCAACACAACTATCTCTCTCTCTCTCTCTCTATATATATATATATATATAGAGAGAGAGAGAGAGGGGGGGGGGAGAGAGAGATGTAATGTTCAAAATTCTATACCTTTCACTTTTCTCCTTAAATACATTAGTATAAATATAAATTAATGGCATCATCCAAAATCAAAATCACATTTAAAAAATATAAAGTAAAGGAGCAATATGGTATTTCACATAACTTTTATTGTTTCATGAGGTTATAAATATGGCATCGTCCACAATCACCATCACATTTAACAAACATAAAATAAATGTGCAATATGGTATTTCATAAAACTTACCATTCAATGATATTATTTTTATGGAATGCTAAAAGTTCCATGAAATACCGTATTTCCCATTTACATTATGTTTATTAAATGTGATTGTGATTCTAGATGATGCCCATGGTATATACTTTCTACTAATGCATATAAGGAGAAGAGTGCAAGGTATACAATTTTCAACATTACAATTTTCTTTCATTTTGAATTTCATGTGAACTAATATAAATATGTATGCCAATGTGAACAAGTAATTGACATGAAAGTAAATATGTACACACTTATAAAGGACATGGAAAAATATATCAATTTGGTAAATTCTCCTCACAATGAACACTCCATATTAAAAATTGCAAACCATAAATTTTAAATGAGTAGCATTTCTCAAGTATTTTAAAGTAGGTATTAATAATGACTTTCTTGTGATATCAACAAAAAAGTGAAAAGTAAAAAGGATAAGGGATTATGCTTGGCACATGGAATAAAGATTCTACAACAACCATGCTCAATAATAAAATTTTAGTGACATTACATTGCCCCTCCAATTGGTTGAATACAAGGCATGCAAGGAATTATAAGAGATGAGAGAAACATATGATAATGTAAAATTCCATGAGCATGTTGGAATATAAAGCTATTAGTGTGTAATAAACATGCAACAACATAGTTATATTTGATCTTGGAAGCATATGTGAGAGGAACCAATGTGCCCCCTAATGAGGGAATATAATAGGTCTAAAAGCCATGAATGTTAGATAAGACACATGAGTGAAAAAATGTAAGATAACATCATGGTGAGCATTTAGTGTAATCCTCATTGACATGTAACCATACGATGTAATTATAGTAAGAATAAGTGAGTATGTAATCATCATAAGATTAGAACAATGTAAGCATTTGAAAAATATGATAATCATAAGATGGAAATATTGTAAGCATATGAAGCATAATATAAGCATGTGAGCATAACATCATAAAAATAGAATAAGACATGTAATATCAAGGAGATGCCCCCAAGTGGGGAACACAACAACAAACATGTGACAAGATAGACATAATATATAAGGTGTAATGCAAATGAAAAATATAAGAAAAGAAGGCTCACAACAAACATGGCATAATGAAAGGCCAAAGTAAAACAAAAATATGATAATGCAATGACGAAGGAAGATGACTCACGACCAACCTAACATAATAAAACAAAGGATAAATAAAAAATACAAATAAAATGTGGTATATTTTTAGTGAATCGAGTGAGAGTGGTTATCAATCATCACATACTTTGCATTTTCTCAAATCCATAAGAAACGACACAAAATAACATGTAGACATGCCAACAAAGAAATCAAAAACACAAAAGTGAAAGACAAATATGATTATATAGATAAGACAACAAAGCTCAAATATTTTAAGTCTCAACCAAGAATGAAGGCAGAATCATACCTCAATTGATCAACCTCATCCCAATCATGATATTTTTCTCATCATCATGTAATAGAAAACTCTTATTTGCATGTGGTGCAATCTAGGTAGGGGTTCCAATGATAAAAAACCAAATTTAGTAGCCTTA
This sequence comes from Sequoia sempervirens, assembly GCA_007258455.2. Taxonomy (NCBI): domain Eukaryota; kingdom Viridiplantae; phylum Streptophyta; class Pinopsida; order Cupressales; family Cupressaceae; genus Sequoia; species Sequoia sempervirens. Next base: position 34,413,741 of record VDFB02270651.1, on the reverse strand, counting down.
AAAATTCTCATATAACATTCTATGCTTTACAAAAGCAACAAGAACATTTGTTGTATTAGTTTTGAAATTTATCCTTTCAAATGGTTTCCAATCATGCTATAAAAGAACCTAAAACTATTATAGAAAACATAAAAATGGCATAGGACTATTCAAGACTTTGAGATGGATGATAATATAATTATTTTTAACATCTAGTTAATCTCTAGTTTTTTCCAATTTCTCTCTTTTTACTCCAATTTGAAATTAGTCTTACAAATGGTTTTCAATCATGTTAAGAAAAAAAATAAAACTATTACACAAAACATAAAAAATAGCATATACGACTATTCTATGCTTTGAGATGGATGATAATCTAATTATTTTCTTCTAGTTAATGTCTAGTTTTCCCCATATTCCCTCTTTTTAATCCATATGGTTAGCCTCTTCCCCTATTAATCCCTTGCTTTATTTTTTTTCCTTTCTTGCCATCATATTCCCTTAGATGCCATGATTTAGGACACCTTTTAATTCAAGAACGAATTTCCTTCATATTTGCATTTGTCCTTATGTTCCCTGCAACCCTTTTTCATCATTTTATTGGCCCTATATGTCCTCACGAATGATTGGGTAAAGATTGGGCATTCACCCCCCAGGTGGATTTGTCAGGTTAGGGCTGTTATTAAACAATATTACTTAAATTTGAAACTTCCATTTGATTTTGAAAAAATCTTGCCACATTGTTTTAAGCAAAACTCTTGAACTCCATTTTCTTCATTCTGATTGAAATGGATTGAGGACTTAACATGCTAGGTGTTTGAAGAAAATTAAAAATTGAATATGACCAAGAATAGTTGCTCAACAACTAAGAATTAATGGGCAATAACTAAGAACTATTGCATAGCTAGTGGAAACCATTACATAACAACTAGAAAAATTTACACATACACACAATACTTATTTGCATTATTTATTTATTTATTTGGTGATGCAAGATTGTACATGCAATTAGATTCTCCTACATCATACATAGGCAAGTGAAATGTACCTTGAGCTCCTAGTCTTGAAGATATTGTGAAATGTGAAATGTGAGATTGAGATTCCATGTTAGTAACTTCAAAATCATTTATCCAAGTTGCTTCATTAGCTACTTCTATTTTTCTATTTCACCAAGTAATCACTATACTTGTTCTCTTGTGTCTTCTTAATCACTTGTGAGTGTTGAAAATTGAGGTGTCTTCTTAGCTTAATACTTTGTAAAACTTTAAGATTGCTGATCTAAATATGCTTTCCTTTGTTACAGATTCTTTGTGGGTGATTATCTAATTAATTCATTTTATCATTTGTAGAATTAAGACAAGTTGTAGAAGAATTAGATAGGATATTAGAAAGATTACATAAGCATATACCATGGAGAAACCCTTTCGAGAAAAACTCCACTAAGAATCAATGTATTATTTAATCTCTGAAGTAGATTACAATAACTCCAATTCTTGCTTGAGAATGCTTCTTTTTCCTTCACCAAATCTTCTTCACAACCTGCAATAAAACTGATACTAACTCTCTTCAAATTTTTGAGATAAATAGGAAATAATCAACTTTGTAAACTCCAAAAGAGTTACAATTACAATGCTCAATCCCTATCCCTAAAAGGTATGCCTATCTCTTGCAAGTAAAGTTGTGTCGTGAAGAACAATGTCAAATCTTCATCTTCATCCACTTGGGTGTCCCAAACTGAAGTACAAACTCAACCTTTATTCTGTAAATATCTTCAAGGATTTATCCTCAAAGTAGGCACCCAAGAGTGGGACCACTTAACTTATCCTTTTGAAATATCTTAGCATGCAAAGGAGTTAATTCCAAGAAGCCAACTTGGGCACCCAAGTTGGGTCCAAGTCATTTCTTGTTAACTGAAACATTTCTCTCCACCATTCATGCAAGAATGGTCATCCCCTGTTAACTGTAGGTAGTCCCTATTATCTGTCATGTAAATCAATTCATTAGTCATGCATTCCAAGTTAACTGAATTCAACTAGCATTCAACTAAAACTAACTAAAGATAATTGAACCATAACTGAACTGAACTAAACTAAACTAAACTAATTCTGAATTGAACTGAACTGAATTGAACTGAACTGATCTGAACTGAACTGAACTGAACTTCATGCATGTAAACATCAAACCCTAAATCCTAGGATCTTTACATGCATTCAGAAGTGTTATCTCTTACTCCAAATAGTTAACTAAACTCAAGGTGAGTGTCACCTACCATGTGGGTGCCCCATGTGCCTCTATTATTTAGGAACTCATATTGGACTCCCTCACATGCTCCTAACATTTATAATTAATTACAAATTTCAATTAACATGATTATTTCATCAAATATTAATCTCTCTCTAATCCTAGTGTTTGAGAACACTTTCCACTCGACTTAGGAGATAAATGAAATAAATAATGTTTAGCATTGCAATTAAATGGCATCCTATTTCCAACAGTGAGCATATAACTGCTTCTACCTCATCTCGTTTTTTTCTCAAACAACTATTATATCCACTCTATTTATAAAAATTGAAACTATAATTATCATTTTACATGTTTGTACCTTATAATAAGGGTATAGATCTACACATTAAAAAATAGTGAGATATCCACTCCTTTTGGGAGTTCTTTCTATAAGAACTTACTACAAATATTATTGAGACCTTATATGGTCCAATATTCTTCCCTTTTAGTTTGCTATAAGTTCTAGCTAGGAAGCTTTCCTTCCTCTATGAGCTAAAACTAGCTATCCAAATTCAAATTTTACTCTTCTTTTGAGATTTGCATGTTGTTTGTCCTTATTGTACTCTTTTGTGAATTCTCTTTCATTTCCTTATGTAATTCATGCATATTCTCTACAAAATCCTTTTTTACTACACTTTATCTTCCCAAATTAGTTGTAATTTTCAATTCATCTCCCCCTTTAATATTGTATCCATACACAATCTGAAAATTGTACTCCTATCAACCGAATTGTTGTATACAAAATCAATTTATGGCATTCTAGTATTCCATGACTTGGATTCTTTCCAATTAAACATCTAAAAAAATGTAAGGCTTTGAATCACAACCTCTATTTCTGGATGATAGGTTGAACTAAAATTCAACTTAGCATCTAATTTTTTCCATACAATATGCCAAAAATGTCTCACAAATTTCACATCTCTATTTGAGACGATGCTCTTTTGTAACTTGTACAATATTACAACTTCTCTAAAGAAAAATGTAATGACATGAATTCTACCACTTGACCTTTATAGGGTATAAAGTGTGTCATCTTAAAAAATCTATCTACAACAACAAAAATAGTCATTATCTCTTTGGGTTCTTGGTACCCCAAGAGTGAAATCCACACACATCTTCCATGATCTTTTTGATATGGGAAATGACTAATACAAACTTGTATTTTGACTTTTTAATTTGGCATTTTGGAAAACTATGCAACTTTGCACAACATTCTTCACATCTACACTCATCCTTGGTCAATAATAGCTCACATAGTTGTGCCAATATCTTGTCCACTTTGAAATGTTTAGTTTGATCTCCATTATGCTTCTCTCACCAAATTATCTTTCATTGAACCACAAGGTATGCACAAACACTTCTCTTTGAACAATAGAATTTTTGAAGACCCAAAATACTGAGAGGGGGGGCAGTGAATCAATATTCACTAAAATTCATTAACTTCATCACCTTTAATCATTCACTCAATGCATCACATTAAACTTATAGCAATGGAAAGGAACATAGAAAAAATGCATCACATCAATAGAAACAAGAACACCAAATTTACGTGGAAAACCCAAAAAGGGAAAAACCAAGGTGAGGATTAGGTCACAATATATTATAACCAGTTACAAGATATTATAGAATGGATCACTGCTAGGTGGACTCATTGTCTGGAGGACTCACTATCCAAATAATAGAAGAAATGGCTCACTTCCATAATAGAAATGAGGGTGGATAATTTCTGGATATTGAACTAATTACAATGCATCTACAACATGTTGAAAACAATTCCAATTAGGCTCAAAAAACTGACTTAACACGCTTCATACTTCACCCTAATCACAAATCGCACTACTTTGCACTAGATCTTCACACACACAATTATATCACATCTCACATCACCATGTTGGAATATTGTTGTCATTGATGTCAAAAGAGGGATCAAAAGTGAGATGGAACTGATCCTACAAGTGAGAAGGTTGGCATTGATGTCAAAAGTGTGTAGAATTGATCATGCAAGGGAGATCTTGGCATGATGATAGATCAATGGTGTACCTAAATTCCATGATGCTCAGAGGATGAATGTGAGAGCAATGAGATGGGTTTTGGAAGTATGTGGATTGGTTGTTGGTGTAGAAGAGCAAGGTGCTCAATATGTTGCCATCCTTCTACAAAAGTTGCTTCCAGCTATGTGATGAAAAATTAGGTACCAGATTCGATGTGGGTTTTTCGAGAGCATTCAAGTGAGGTGCTCTGCAAGTCCAAGAAGTGAAGGATGCATCCAATAATGCATTATTTTTGCTCTTGGGTGATATTAGGATTTACAGATAAACCCTAATGTGTTTGCATTCATGGTAGCCAATATGTTCTATTTTGTTGTTGACTGCTAGTTGAAGGTCGCAGGGCAGTTAAGTTATAACTTATGGCCTTTAAGTTCATTCGGTGACCAACCCCTTCACCTTTTCACCCGGTTATTATCACCGATGGGTTCTACTGGATATCACGCATCACAAATAGCTTTTGAGAACTAGTTTGTAATTCAATGATACACAATGAGTGGTTACCACACATCACAAAAAGAAAGTTGAAGTTTGCCTCAAGATTAGTGATATGTGATGAAGATTTTCAACAGTCATGATCATTATGATCAGATGATGTATGATAGGGCGATAGGAGAATGGATGCTAACTGCGAGATCCAATAAGGTGGGAATGGCAGTGAGACTTGGTAAGATGAGGACGGCGTGCATTGATGGTATTGTCATAAAGTGAATAATAGGATGAATATGTGGCAGAAGCAATGGGTTCCTTTGAAGATAAAATGGTGCACATTCAAATATGGAGCTCCAATGACTATAACTGAATATCATGCATCACAGATAATTTTTGAAAATTGGTTTGTGGTTTAGCGATACACGATGAATGACTATAATTAGATCTCGCACTTCATAGAAATCAAGTTGAATTTTGTTTTAAGATCAATGATACACGATGGAGATGGTTTAACGGTTGTGATCAAGGTGATCAAATGATGTGCAGTGATGGAGAATAGTACCTTGGTGGGACAAGTTACATGTGGCGTCATATTGCCCGATCACTTCACATTGCTATTGTGAAGCAAAATGATAAGATGATTTGAGCGATATACAATGTATGGGTGAGAAAGAACATCCAACGGATGAAATTGCATCGCAGGGTCTTAGTTCATCATGGTTATGAGTTCAAAGTAAGTCAAGATTTCAACGATGCACGATGATTGTTGAGCGGTAGTGGAGAATGACGTCAAAAGAAGACACATGGTGTTAGCCCTCCAACCTGCGAATATTTGGTGGACCTGTTGTTAGTACCAACAAGATAGCAATAGACGGTGCAGATTGTTTGACAGCTGATCCAACGATGATTGCTACATTTTGTTGCATCACAGATAGGAATGGTGATGCTCGCAACATACCAATGATATGTGATGGATGGCGAAGATTCAAAGGTATGCGATCAGACGGTGATCGCTATGTTTCTTCACATCACAGAATTAGATGTGGATGTACTAATTGATGTAGTGATACATGATGGATATGAAGGATAAGGTCATTGATTAAGGAGTATGCATCACAAGTATGAAGTTGAAGGTCGAAGGAAATTCTCCAATACGTGATGGCTATGAAAGAGATCAACGATGGATATCATAAGGCGATTGATCCAACCATGATCATCAGTCAGTGGAGATTGACGATGCATGCTTAAAGGTAATTGATCTGATGGAAAGGTTTTAAAGATATGATGTTGAACATGAGCCAATGGATTGTGGCACAAAGAAAGAGATCGAAGACCCAAATTCAAAGATGGAGATCTCAAATGACCAAGTTTGTGTGAGCAGGGCTTCATCTGGTAACCGACACAAAGGAAGGAATTTATTGGTATAGCTGCACAAGCGACCAAAGTAAATGAAGAATTGATCTTCAAGGCGGTGATACAAATAGTAGATGTGATCAAGATTAAATATGATCATATGGACAATAGAACGCATTGAATGCATAATCAGATTTTAGGGTTTTACAGAGAGAATGAAGGAAAGTTCTCTATATTAGAATTAAATGTTATGTGGCTTGATGCAGAGGTATGGTAATATCTGATAAGCCTTATCAAATGTATTTATGATGAGATGGATGATGGCGTGTAGCTCGATGTACAGGTAGCTTGCTGGTGAAGTTTGCAAGTGAAGGAAATCCTAGCAGAAGATTGGAGATGATCTAGATGGTTGAGAAGATCTCGAGGAAAAAGATAGTAGGTTGGTGGAGAAGGAAGAAAATGAAATATTGTCAAAGTGAGATGTCTGCAGTATGTGTGCACGAATAGAGAGAACAACCTGTAGTTGTATGCAATACTTAATAGAGTTACATCTTTCCGTGTATGCTGTAGAAATAGGAAGAGGCGGTGATGTAGTAAGTATGCAAGAAAGAGAGAGTAAAGTGTAGCAGACAGTGAATGCATTTAGTGAAGTCCTAGAATGTAATACAAAATATTATTTAGGTTTGCATTCAAAAGAGTGTAGATGTGTGAGACACTATAGAAAGGGAAAGAGGTGTAGTGCAACAAGATAGAAGAGTGATTGTTATATGTGTAGAGGAGAGTGCAGAGCAAAGGTGTGTGTTGTTGAGAGTGTAGTTTTAGCAATAGAGTGTGAGTTGCAATAAGTACAACAATGCACTGAATGTAATGATGCATTATAGGTTAGGCAAAACCAATTTATGCATATATGAGCTTGTGATGTTGTAAGAGGTTGTAGCCTCATTGTACTGTGTTGTAGCTTAATTTAGGGGATTGTAGTATCCTTGGAGTTGTAGCTCCTAAACCAAGGTGATGTAGCATCCTTGAAGTTGTAGCTTCTAAAGTAGGGGGTTGTTGCTTCCTTGGAGTTGTAACTCCTAAATCAGAGTGTTGAAGCATCATTGGGTTGTAGCCCTAAACATTGTAATAGAGATTTATTTTGTGACGTTGGATTTGAGTAGTAGACTCAAGTAGCCTTGGTCACCATGGTTTTTCCCATCTTGGGTTTTCCATGTATATTTGGTGTTGTGGGTATTTGTGTTGATTTTTTTCTGCATATTTTTGTTTGTATCTTTATTTTACAATCAACATAATAAGAGTTGAGTAAGAAATATGCACAAGGTATTTGGAGTTAAGGAAGTAGTCTCCATTAAAACTTTGAGAGCCAAAGTTTTGAGTATCTACTGAGTCAACCCCCTCTTAGTAGATAATTGTGTATCAACAATCAGTATTAGAACACTAGGTTCCCTAGGGGAAGCTTAATTAGCTTAGGTAGATTCTAGCAAAGTGAACACCAAACTAGCTAATAAGAAAGGCGCCAGAAAATGTAGAAGTAAAAAGAGTGTTAAGAAGGATCTGCACATAAAAGGAGAAAATAAGTTATCAAATGTTTTTGGCGGAATGATGAACATATAAGTTCTTGTGGGATTGATGGGAATGAATCCCTATGCATGGATTTTAGTACAATGCCTAATTGGTCCAATGATGAAGAAGTAGAGGTTGACCTAGGAATTCTCATCTGTGCTTTGAATGAGATCAAAGGTTTGAAGAAGGAGAAGAAGAACAAAAGTTGAATGCACAAGAAGAGAATGATAAGCTGACCAAAAGTCTTAAAGAATTTAATTAGATGGTGATCAACTTGAAGACTGATGTGGAAGAAGAAAGAAGAGAAAAATATCTAGTTAAATCAAAACTATAGTCTAAATCAGATGAAAATAAGAAGTTTGAAAAGAATGTCTAGAAAGAGACTGATAAACTCACTCAAGAGCTAAAGGAATCAAATCAGTTGGTGATAAATCTAAAACTTCAAGTTGAAGAAGCTAAACGAGGTGAAGAAGTAATAAATCCCAAACTAGACCTTGAAGTAGAAAGATGCATGAAGCAGGAGGAAGAAATAGTGGCCTTGAGAAAAGAGTTAGAAAGAACTAAGGAGAAGATTGACAAAGGCCTAAAGCTGAAAGGTGGCTCTAAAATATTAGATGAATTGGTAAAATCACAAAAGCCATCAAAACCAAAAGAAAAGTCTGACCTTGGTTTTGAGAAGGGAAAGAGTCCCTCTACCAGTGCTTCTGCAAAACTGTATAATAGATTTAAATTAGAAGGAAGTTGTACAAAGAATGAGGAAGCTTGCACAAGTAGTACCAAAGAAAATGCCTCTAGAGATAAAGAATAAAAAAAAGGAACTATTGAAGTGAAGAAAGAAAAAGAAGAAAAGAAGCCCATTGTTGATAAGAAGAGAGTTGAAGATGAAGAGAGACCTACTAAAAAACAGGAAGAACAATAAACATTCAGTTTTTGTTTTTCAAAAGAAGAAGCCCACAGTAGAGAAGACAATGGAGAAACTAATTCCTAGAAACTTGAAGAAAAATTAGTACACAAAGGGAGTTGATTCAGGAAGATTCAGAAGGATGAGATACATGAAGAAGCAAAGGAAAAGAAGCCCACCTCATCCTGCTCGAAGAAATAATATGACCAAGTACTCCACATGTTTTAATGGTTATTGCTATGTTTGCAATCAGTATGGTCATAGAGCTAGAGATTGTAGATTTTCACCCAAAAGGAGCACAAAATATATAAATAGAAACTCTTTTGCTCATGTAGTAAATATGAATATAATGTGCTACAATTGTAATAATTTTGGTGACATAGCCAAAGACTATAGGTTAAATAATGTGAGACCAATAGCACATTATACTAAGAAGAAGAGTATGTCCCCCAAAGTGAACAAAGTTTCACATACTCTTGAGAAGAAGGTTGAAAAGAAAGAAAAGAAGCTCAAGAAAGTGTGGAGATTGAAATGCTAGCAAGAGGCACCAAATGAGGGTGCTTCTTCCTTACAACACTAATTTGTAGTGATAGGGCATAAGTCCAAGGGGAGCTAAATTGATATTTCATTCATCTCTGGAAATGAAGAAGGAGATCAAGTCAGGTAAAACATATTTTAAAAATTTCTAACAACTTGATGGTTGCAGATTCATGGTCACATTCTTTCTCTTTAAAATGCTCATTAAAGAGTAAGAACATCAACATATAGTAGATAGTTGTTTTAGAAATTGATATCAAAAATTGGTATCAATTATTGAAGAAAAGGTGGTGTAGATGCTTTGTTCAGAGAAATGCTTCTTTCCTGCAAGGAGAAGAGATATGGCTAAAAGACAACTGTTCTGCATACATTAGCTCTAAAGTGGTATCAAACCATTGCAATTTGGTTCAAAATAGTCTAGTTGGTATAGAGCCCAAAATGAAGCTCATGCACAGGTATACAAGAAGTGAGCATGGAGTAAGGTCTAAGGGGGAGCTGCTATTGGTATCAAATAAATGTTATACTTGATACAATGTTGTACAGGATCTCAATTGGTACATAGCATAAAGTGAACGCACTCACAATTGGTATCAAGATGATAATCGGTATCAGGGCATGATATCACCAATTGGTATTTGGAATATGATTTAATTGGTACAGAGCATGAATCAACATATCTACAATTGGTATTTGAACTAATTAGATCAGAGTAGGTAATGGCACTCGAATTGGCATTAAATATTGTTAATTGGTACAGGGCGATTGAATAATATAGTTTTTCAATTGCAGTAGAAAGGTTGAATGCAACAATTGGCATGAGAGAAAAAAATTGTCTTCAGTTGCTATTAGTCAAAGGGGGTGTTGAGTCTCTTTTCCATTACTAAGAAAAAGTGAAGGTTGCAGTAGTATGGTGACTTGAGATAAAGAAGAGGATAAAGGATGAGCAATATGTCAAAAGAATTGAGCATGGGGGAGAAGAAGTGAGCAATTCTCAAAGTAGAGCATAAGAGAGAAAGATGTGAAGATGCTCATAAGGATGAGAAAAGGAGAAGGAATTCCAAAGGGGGAGTATGTCTCTTTTCCAGTTCAAAGGAGGTTATTAGAGAACTACTAGACCCTTTGCACTGCTTGTCAAAGGGGGAGAAGACTTTCAGACAGAGTAATCCCTTTTCCATTGATGTCAAAGGGGGAGAAAGTCATGCAAATGCTTAAAGAGGAGCATTGGAGAAAGTAGAAATTGAAGTGGAAAGTAAAAAAAATATTGGTATGAATGTTGAATTGGATAATTGGTATCATTGAGCATTTAGGTTTTTCCATCAATGAAAAAGGGGGAGATTGTTAGCATATTGTTGTCATTGATGTCAAAACAGGGATCAAAAGTGAGATGGAACTGATCCTACAAGTGAGAAGGTTGGCATTGATGTCAAAAGTGTCTTTGATGTCAAAAGAGTGTAGAATTGATCATGCAAGGGATATCTTGGCATGATGATAGATCAATGGTGTACCTAAATGCTATGAAACTTAGAGGATGAATGTGAGAGTAGTGAACTTGGTTTTGGAAGTATGTGGATTGGTTGTTGGTGCAGAAGAGCAAGGTACTCAATATGTTGCATAGTTGACAAAATGTTGTCATCCTTCTGCAATAATTGCTTCTAGGTATGTGATGACAAATTGGTACCAGATTCGATGTGGGTTTTTTGAGAGAATTCCAATGATGTGCTATGTAGGTCCAAGAAGTGAAGGATGCATCCAAGAATGCATTATTTCTACTCTCGGGTGATATTAGGGTTTACAGATAAACCCTAATGCGTTTGCAGTCATGGAAGCCAATATGTTCTTTTATTTTGTTGTTGATTGCTAGTTGAAGGTTGCAGGTTAGTTAAGTTATAACTTATGGCCTTTAAGTTCATTCGATGACCAACCCCTTCACATTTTCACTCAATTATTATCATCGATGGGTTCTATTGGATATCACACATCACAAATAGCTTTTGAGAGTTGGTTTGTAATTCAACAATACACGATGAGTAGTTATCGCACATCGCAGAAAGCAAGTTGAAGTTTGCCTTAAGATTAGCGATATGTGATGAATATTTTCAACAGTTGTGATCATTATGATCGGACGATGTACAATAGGGAAATAGGAGAATGTATACTGACTATGGGACACAGTAAGGTGGACATGGCAGTGAGATCTTGTAAGATGAGGATGACGTGCATTGATGGTACTATCATAATGCTAATGACAAGATGAACAAATGGCAGAAAGTGTTGGGTTCCTTTGAAGATCAAATGGTGCACATTCAAAAATGGAGCTCCAATGGCTATCGCTGAATATCGTGCATCATGGATAGTTTTTGAAAATTGGTTTGAGGTTTAGCGATATGTGATGAACGACTATCCCTAGATCTCACACTTCATAAAAATAAAGTTGAAGATTGTTTTAAGATCAACGATGTGAGATGGAGATGGTTTAATGGTTGTGATCAAGGTGATAAAATGATGTGCAATGATGGAGGATAGTACCTTGGTGGGACAAGTGACACATGGCATCATATCATCTGATTGCTTCACATCACTGATGTGAAGCGAAGCGACAAGATGATTTGAGCGATATGCAATGTATGGGTAAGATTGAATGAAAGAACATCCAATGGATAACATTGCATCCCAGGGTCTTAATTCATCATGGTTATGAGTTCAAAGTAAGTCAAGATTTCAACAATGTATGATGAGTGTTGAGCAGTAGTGGAGAATGATGTCAGAGGTAGACACATGGCGTTATCCCTCCAACCCACAAAGATTTGGTGGACTCATTGTTAGTACCAATAGGATAGCAATGGATGGTGAAAATTGTTTAGCAGTTGATCCAACAATGATTGCTACATTTTGGTGCATTGTAGATAGGAATGGTGATGCTTGTAGCATATCAATGATATGCGATGGACAACATAGATCCAAAGGTATATGATCGAATGATGATCACTCTATTTCTTCACATCGCGAAAAAAAATGTGGATGTCCTAATTGATGTAGTGATATGTGATGGCTATGAAGGAGATTGACAATGGAGATCATAAGGTGATTGATCCAACTATGATCATTAGTTAGTGGAGATCTACGATGCATGATTAAAGGTAATTGATTTGACAGAAATTTTTTAGAGATATGATGTTGAACATGAGCCAATGGACCATGGTGTGAAGAAAGATATCGATGACCCAGATTCAAAGATGAAGATCTCAAATGGCTAAGTCTGTGTGAACATGGTTTCATCTGGTAACCAACATAGAGGAAGGAATTTATTGGTCTAGCTGTAAAAGTGACCAAAGTAAATGAAGACTTGATCTTCAAGGTGGTGATACAAATAGTAGATATGATCAAGATCAAATACGATCATATGGACAATAGAATGCATTGAATGCATAATCAAATTTTAGGGTTTGACAGAGAGAATGAAGGAAATTTCTTTGTATTAGAATTAAATGTTGTGTGGCTCGATGTAGAGGTATGGTAATATCTGAAAAGCCTAATTAGATGTCCTTATGATGAGTTGGATGATGGCGTGTAGCTCAATGTATAGGTAGGTTGCTGGTGAAGTTTGCAAGTGAAAGAAATCCTAGCAGAAGATTGGAGATGATCTGGAAGATTGAGAAGATCTCAAGGAAAAAGATAGCAGGTCAGTGGAGAAGGAACACAATTAGATATTATCAAAGTGAGATGTCTACAGTATGTGTGCATGAATAGAGAGAATAGCCTGTAGTTGTATGCAATACTTAATAGAGTTACATCTTGTCATGTATGCCACAGAGATAGGAAGAGTGGGGTGATCTAGTAAGTCTGCAAGAAGAGAGAGTGAAGTGTAGTAGATAGTGAATGCATTTAGTGAAGTCCTAGACTGTAATACAAAAGATTATCTAGGTTTTCATTCAAAAGAGTGTAGATGTGTTGGACACTACAAAAAGGGAAAGAGGTGTAGTGTAGCAAGATAGAACAATGATTGTTCTATGTGAGAGGAGAGTGCAGAGCAGAGGTGTGTGTTGCTAAGAGTGCAACTTCAACAACAAAGTGTGAGTTGCAGTAAGTGCAACAATGTACTAAATGTAATGATGCATTATAGGTTAGACATAACCAATTTATGCATATATGAGCTTGTGATGTTGTAACAGGTTGTAGCCCCATTGATGTGTTGTAGCTCAATTTAGGGGATTGTAGTCTCCTTGGAGTTGTAGCTCCTAAACCAAGGTGTTGTAGCATCCTTGAAGTTGTAGCTTCTAAAGTAGGGGTTTGTTGCTCCTAAATCAAGGTGTTGAAGCATCCTTGGATTGTAACCTTAAACATTGTAACAAAGATTTATTTTGTGACGCTGGATTTGAGTAGTAGACTCAAGCAACCTTGGTCACCATGGTTTTTCCCATCTTAGGTTTTCCATGTATATCTGGTGTTGTGGGTATTTATGTTGATTTTTTATTTGCATAGTTATGTTTGTATCTTTAGTTTACAATCTACATAGTAAGATTTGAGTAAGAAATCTACACAATGTATTTGGAGTTAAGGAAGTAGTCTCCATTAAAACTTTGAAAGCCAAAGTTTTTGAGTATCTATTGATTCACCCCCCTCCTAGTAGGTCATTGTGTTCCAACACACCACACAAGGAATTAACCTTGTATACATATCATATCCAATAAAAACATCAATTAGGTCAACCTAATTAGATGTGTCATGCAACATAATAACTTGTTGGCTCAAAACTCAACCACAAACACTTCACAGAATAATAATTTTTTTGACACATCAAAATAGGTCAGAATGACCTATAATTACTCTCATAAGTCTGATCCACATATGATTTAATTCTGCACGACCCCAATCCCTTTAGGTCGACATCATTGGTGAAGCAACAATAGAATGAACCAACTATTCATTCACAACTCAACACACAAATCTCCAAAGAACTTGCCACTTGGAGCATACACACTTCTGACATCTATAAACACATCCTAAATCATATATGAAAATATTCATCTGTGGTGGAATGTAGAGCATTCCAATCATCTACTCTGCCATTATAACTCTACCATTACCAAGTTTGATACTTTTTCAACTCTAACTCCAACTACAGAGGGGTTCAAGTCTTGAAACTTTGGATTCAAATTCCTCCAACATGCACCAAAATTACCTTAAAACTACATAACTAGATTCTTTATAGTGGAGCAATGTGGACCTCAAAACTAGTTCACAAAACACTGAAACTACACACCGAGACTCAGGAAATTATCCAAAAAATCTAGTCTTCTCTAGACCAACACTTCTACAACTGTTAAGTGGGATGACATTACTGACAACACCATATCCAATCATTCTCATCAATCATCAGTTATACATCAATGCATCAATGACAACACCATATCAATATCATATGCCATACATCCATCAATATTTTCAATGACAAACAAACTTCCAACAATCTCCCCCTTCGTCATTGATGGAAACACCTTCTCAAAAACTCTCAAACTACTCCCCCTTTGACATCAAGGGAAAATGGATCATAGTATCGAACTTCTCAAACTACTTCAACTGTTCTCCCCCTTTGTATATATATATATATATATATATATACATGAGTATATCTCCCCCTTACTACTTTATTCCTACACTCAACATTTCTCCAAAAAATTACATTTAAGTGGCTCCTCCTAATAATGTTATCCATAAAAAATGACCAAAAATGTACTGCAACATTATCCACTACTTATGCATATGTACATTGCAATCAAGAAAGCTATCTACTCAAAGAAAAAGTGTACAAATTAACTTGTGGAGGGAAAAATGCCTTGATTAGACACCTTCATTTTTGCAAGGTGTGCTTCCCAAACCTTCTATTCTAACTCCCAATCCTTCTTGGTGAAGGAAAGCAAACTGCACTAACCCTCAAATTGCATAAGGATATCTTCTCTTTCATTTAGAGAATTGGGCACTAGATTTAATTTCACTACCTTATCATTACAACCTAAAGCTCCAGTTAAGGAATTAAGCCTTGCACTTACCAAATGTCTAAGTTGAAAGTACTACATTGTTATCTTTTCTTTTTTTTCTTGCAACTGGAAAAACTATCCATGCAAATTCTCTATTGCCATCCTTGTTGTACCATTTGCATCATTGACTGGATCATAGAAAATGGAGGCTTAAGAAATCTGTGACTCTGTTGAGTCCATCTAGTCCTTAATGCTCCTTGTAGAGTTAGGCCATGTCAAACAAAATTGAAATAAAACTTTAACTTCTTCTAAGAACTTTTGAACTTATTTCAAGTTACCTTGTAACTTCCCATGTGCAAAACAACATTTATCAGATATTTCGATCAATTTCCTATCATTGACCTTCTTTTCCATTTATTTTTCTATCTTTTCTTCTAAACTTGCAGCATAATATTTGAAAGAATCTAATAATAACTTTAACTTTTGTAAATCAGACAAAGATTCATCAATGACTACATTGGGAATGCCTTCTTGCATCACCTTGATTGCTTCCTCAATCAATTCTACACTATTTTGGTTTTTTTGTAGTATCTCCTTCCTTGCGGAGGCATGAAAAGCATCACTAAGTTGAAGTTTTTGTAGGGGATAGATCTTGGCCATATCAACTTGTTCCTATTGCATGGGAATTTTCAAGACTTGTACAGATACTACTAGTTCAAATTGCAACTGCATATCCAGTATATCCTTTAGTGAATCTCTAGAGGCTCTAGAGGATTCACCAATAATCTTTGTACTTTCTCCTTCCTTCTACACATTTTTCTCCTTTTCATCATGGTCAGAGTGTTCCTCAGTCTTCTTCTCTTCTTCAACATATTTCTCATTATCCAAAGGAGGCAAGTCTTCAGTATTTTGTGCCTCTAATTTCTTCAAAATCTTTTGTGTATCTTCTTCTCTGCTCTGTTCTGTCTTCTTATTTGGAGAGGGTAGTTTCTATTCATTTTGGGATTCATCCTTCTCCAGGATGTCGTATCTCTCTTTATTTTGTTCATCTGCAACCACATTCTCCACATCTAGAGGGATATTTTTTGCCATCACATCTTTTTGAACATTATCTCCTTTTTATTTATCAATACTTTCCACAAATAGAGAGGCATTACCTATCATTTTTTGAGCTTCTTCTTTCTCTGGGGCAACCTGTACATCATCATTCTTTTCTTCACCACCAACATTCTTCACAACTAGAGGGGCATTGTTTGTAGTCATATCTTCTTCCACATTCTCCTCTATAGGCACATGCTCATGTTGTGCACTTTTAGGCTTATTGATTTTTGGGATAGAAGTATCAAGCTTCATTTGACTGCAATTGTATGTAGACATTCCCAATTCTTTGGAAAGTTCTTCAACCTTCTATAGTGTCTCATTTTTCAACCTTTCAATATCTCCTTTGTCCATTCTTATTAAAGTTCTAACTCTTTTCTTTGTTCTGAACCTCTTGCTATACAGTTGATCCAATTTAGCTCTATCTTCATTAAAAAAAGAACTTGTCTTCTCCAAGGAAAATTCCCTAATTTTAGCATCCTCATCAACAACCTCTTTCCTTCTAGCACTCAATACATTCTTCAAGTCATTAGGAAATTGATCTTTAATCTATGCTAAGGTGGTACAAAATATTACCATATATTTCACAATAGCTTCTTCTATTGTTGCCTTATCTATATCATTCGATTCTGAATACATTTTAGCAATTTCTTCCAACATCCCATGCTTATGAATGCCATGAAATAGTGCATCTTACCTTAGGGGGATATGCTTTCTTATCGGAGGGGTCTTCTCTTTCTTCTTCCCCTTGCCTTTAGAAGACTTTTCTTCTTTTCTATACCTTGACTTCTTCTCCCTCACATCGATCTTAAAAGCTTGCTTCTGCTTTTCAACTTCACTATCAGTATCAACAATATCAATTTTGGTTCTTTTGGCACTAGTCTCTTCAGTGGAGGCTTGAGACTTCTTCTAGATTAGATATGGTTTCTCTTCTTCTATATCCTCTTCTTCCTTGCAACTAATATATTTCTCCCTTTTCGTCTTTTCCTTTCTTCTCCTTTTAGGAACCTTTTACTGCTTGGGATATTGGGTGCAACCTTCTTCTTTGAACTCTTGATAGGATTTGTTCTAGAGGACTTTGGAACACTAGGAGAGAAGGAAGAGGTCTTGATGGACCTTCTAGTGCTAGGAGTACCTTGTGGAGCCACATATGGGGCCTTGTTTTCCTCCACAAAACCCTTTGAAGAACCAACAATCTCCTCCAATTGTGCCTTCATCTTTTCAAAAAAATTCTTTATCTCCTTTTCCTTGTGTTGTAGGTGCACTTTACTAGATTTTTGCTCATAGGTTCCAAAAATATCTACTGTAGGATCTCTTGGTTTTCTCAACATTAGATCTGTAAGTTTGATAACTACATCTTTTTCCACTTCATATCCCATTTCTGGAATTTAGACTATTCTAGGTTCCACTACTTCCATCAAACAACAATCTCTACTAACCATGAAAGTAACATCATTCTTGTATTTTTAAACTACACTTTTAGGGATCCTCTCTCTTTCTTGCATTTTACCCTAAAAAGACTTAAAGAAACCCCACAACATCGAATGTTGCATTTCTAGGTTCCCTAACCTTCTCAAGTGGTCTCTAATTTGAATTGCAACAAGAACATTATCCAACCACACAATATTCTTTGTACAAGGAACTTCTCTGAGAAAATACAATAATAAATATACAATTAGGGTACCATACCAGAAAGGGTACTGATATTTTTTGGTTTGAAGATTCTCCATCAACTATTGTCTCACGAGTTCACATAGATCAATATCCAAACCTTCACCATCTGGTGAGTAGTATGAATGGTGGTAGCCGACATAGAGTTCTCTCTATTTGTATAATAGATCTTATATCTGATCACCATCGATGCATACTTAACTGTCAAATCATCAATGTACTTTACCATTAAGCCATGTTTGTCAAATTTTGCATCAATGAACTTCATTATCATCTCATTATTTACAAAATTCATCATCGGGACAGGTCCATTCGAGCACAAATCGATAACTGCCTTGATAGCTTTCCTATTGATCATATACGACATATCCAACCATATAAATTTATCATGAATTCAACTCAACACATACTTAACCCATTGATTCTCATGACAAAAATTTGGAAAGTTGTTCCGTACATCTAGCTTCTTCTCTGTCAAACTTCCAAATTCAAGTTTCAATTCAAATTCATCTCCTATCAAATCATTTACCCAATATTTCGCAATATTTAGATGATCATATTCTTCCATTTTTACATGGATGTACATTCTTACATCTCCTGTATGCATCACTCCAAAGGGAACCTTCAAAAATGCGCCATTTGAATCCATCTCCATGGATTTGAAAGGATGATTCTTAAACTTAGGTCTTGGTCAATCCAAGACAATGATCACTTGTGGAGTAAACACCATGAACAACACTAGGGTTACACATAATATTGATAAATACCTTTGATTCTCTGATGGTGGGGTTTCTTATGATATTGGAATAAATTCTCCTATTAGGGTTTCACACCAAATACTTTAAATTGCCTTTTCCCTACTCTTCACTATTCAAATGCTCATTCACAAATGACTCAATAATATGTGAAATCACATATAAACACCTTTCCAAAGACCTAAAATGATTTCATTGTACTGAACAAAGCTAGGTCGAAAAGCTAGAAATCCCTCACTATGTTGACATAGTCACCTTCAATTACACCATAGATCTCTACAACAAAAAATTTCATACCAAAAAAACCATCAGTAGATAAACTATGCCAATCTACACATGTACTAGTGTGCTAAGACAATCAACACCATAACTTAGGTGAGGGGCTTACAGATTCTCTATTAAAACTCCCCTTGAGCCAAAGCTCTTCATCTAGTTTCGAGAGGAAACATCTACATGAGGAGTTGCAACATAATCATTCTTCACTTCACTCTCATCTTTCTTCTTCTATATATTATTCATTCCTTCTTCATCTCAATCAAATCCACTTTCTTTTCCGGATCATCCTTCTTCTTGTTTTTGCAATGCTTAGCAATGTTTCCTAATTTGTTACAATTGTGGCATATGACACCTTTTTAAACAAGCTTACTTCTAGCCATTCTAGATCTGTATTCAACACTCTTATGCCCAAATCCATTGCATGTATAATAGTATCCATTGAAATATTGAAACACCATGCCATTATTGTAGCCACTCATCATCTGATTTCTACATTCACTAGCTTTATGACCAAATCTATTGCATGTAAAGCACTAACCGAGAAACGATTGAACATTTGATTCATTTTTCTTCTACATTCTATATCTGTATGTCTAAATTTGTTATAGGAATAACAATAACCATTAAAGGATGAATATCTTCATGTAGCAGGTTGTCTAATAGGAGACCTTTTGAATTCTTTGTTTTGGTCCTGGATCTATTTGTCATTCTTATTTTTAGAACTTTTGGGAGTATGATTTTCCTTTGAAATTTCTCCTTTCTCAAACTCTAATCCTTCTTTTTCCTTAGAAGCCTTTTGATTTGCAATCATCTCATCAAGTATTGTTGTACTCTTCTTGAATTTTTCTTATTGAATCTTTGCTTTCTCTAGATTTGATCTCAAAAGTCACAATCTCTTTTTCAAGCTTTGAAAATTCTTTAGATTTATCTCTTAATTTGGTATTTTGGTAGTCTTCAACTCTTTTTCCTTCTTCAACTTGCACTTTCAGACTGGTTATAGTCTCATTTGATTTCTTGAGCTTCTTATTTATTTCCTTGACTCTTTCTATAGCTTTCTTGAGTTTATCTCTCAACTTCTTAATGCACTCTTTTGCATCATTAAGATACTTTTTTAGATCTTTATTCTCAACTTTTTCTTTATCCAAATCATCAAGAGCTAACTTGAGTTTTCCTTCCATGTCAACTTCACAATATTCTTCAATAAAAACTTTAGGGATAATCTCTTCTAGAGGAATAAGATACTTCCCTGTAGTTTTGTGTTCAACCTCCAAGATCTACCTCAAGGATCAAGTCAATTGAAGGAACCAAGATTTGATCTCAATTGTTGAACATCTAAAATACTAAGAGGGGGGTGAATCAGTATTCATTGAAATTCATTAAATTCATCAACTTTAATAATTCATTTAATGCATCACATTAAACTTACAGTAATGGAAAGGAACACAAAAAGCATGCATCACATCAATAGACACAAGAGCACCAAATTGACATGGAAAACCCAAAAAGGTAAAAACCATAGTGAGGATTAACTCACAATATATTATAACCGGTTACAAGATATTAAATAATGGCTCACTGCTAGGTGAACTCACTATCTAGAGGACTTACTGTCTAAAGAATAGAAGAAATGGCTCGTCGCCAGAATAGAAAAGAGGGTGGATCACTGCCAGAGATTGAACTAATTACAATGCATCTACAACATGTTGAAGATAGTTCCAATTAGGCTAAAAAAACTAACTTAACACACTTCATATTTCACCCTATTCACAACTTGCAGTACTCTACACCAGATCTTCACACACACACACACACTTAATTATCTCACATCTCACATCACCACACAAGGAATTAACCTTGTATATATCACAACCAACAAAAACATCAATTAGGTTAGCCTAATTATATGTGGTGTGCAACATAATAACTTGTTAGCTCAAAACTCAACCACACACGCTTCACAAAATAATCCAAAATATGTGACACATCAAAATAGGGTGACATGACCTATAATTACTCTCATAAGTCTAATCCATACATGCTTTAATTTCACATGACCCCAAACCATTTAGTTTGACATCATTGGTGAAGTAACAATAGAATGAACCAACTTTTCATTCACAAATCGACACACAAATCTCCAATGCACTTGCCACTTGGAGCATACACACTCATGACATCTGTAAATACATACTAAAAACCACCTATCAAAATATTCATCCATGATGGAATACAAAGCATTCCATTCATATACTCTACTAGTGTAACTCTGCCATTACCAAGTCTGATACTCTGTCAACTCTAATTTGAGTTGTGGAGGGCTTCAAGGCTTGAAAATTTGTATTTAGATTCCTCCAACATGCACCAAAATTACCTTAAAACATGCACCATAAAGTCTTAATTGGAATAATGTAACCATGGAGTTTTATCCATGTTGTATGAGTTCTTGGATGATATCCAAGCTTATCTAAAATCCACATCATTGTTGCATAAATATCTCATGTAGTCAAATCCAATAACAACTAATCTAATCTCTTGCAATAAAAGACATCTTCAGCTCAATTCATCAACAAGCCTATTTGATATACCACTTTTATGTTTTAAAATAAATTAGTAAATTTGAAGAAACTCAATCCACTTCATATGATTTTGGCTCAAATTACCTTGGCTATTGGTAAATTTTAGTGCATGATAGTTTATGGCTAGAAAATATTCCTTTAGTAGGTAAAAGTACAAACTTGTATCACACTTTCAACCAACTTATCAACACAAGTGAATTTAAGTATTTCTAACTAAATCAATTTTGCTCAAACATATGATCTAGTAAGATTCATTCTAGCTAAGTTAGATATGTCCACAACTTTTCCAACTATTTTTTTTGGATAAATGCATATGTAGCGTCACTTTGAGGCCAATTTACCAAAAAAAAAAAATTATTTGAAAAACTTGATATTTCAACAACTTCTACTCATGTAAATAACATTTTTTTTAAAATATAAAAATATCCTTTTGTAGATCCATAAATGTAGTTTTCAAAACTATATATTTTAATAGTTTAATTATTATTTATATTTTATTTTTTTTACTAAAATTAGGTTACCAACACAAAAATATTAGGTTGATTATCATGTCAAGAAAAAATACTTAAACATTAAAAAAATTGAAAAAAAAATGATGCACTCGATAAAAGAATCTATATCAAGATGGTATAATTTTTTTATTTTAGATAAATAGTTAATATGAAAGTTGACGTCTAACAAAAACAACTGTGTTTTAACACACACACATTTTAATATTTATTTATCAAAATTGGGAAAACATATATTCATGCACTAAAGTTTCAAGTTATAAATACACACAAAAAAATTGAAGGAAAACAAATAAAATTTACTATATACAGATCGATGTCTCATATAACTTCATTTTTTATCAACAACTAAATCATAGTGTCAATTTATTAAAAAAAACTATATTCAAATAATTTTTTAATTTTTTCTAGAAAATAGAAACATAAAATACACATTTTATTAGTTTACATCATTTCAAAATTCAAAACATATATGCCACATTTTAGTGATTCAAATTTAAAAGTTGGATAAGTGTTGGTTGTTTCCTTTATAAAAGTGTGGCACAACTTTGTACTTTGATAGTGGAAAATAGTCCCTCCACCTCTTTAATGTCTGCATATCATGTAAAACTCTTGGTTATAGATTGAATTTTTAATTTTATCTTCATTTATATTCTCGCTAAAGTATGTAACATGATTACCTTCTTGAATCAAAATTCCACCCATCATTGTTCCACTTACATGATAGTCCACTTGAAACACTATTAAAATTTGGCAATGCAAGAACTAACAGTTTCATCACTTTCTCCAAAAGTTAAAATCTCTTCTTTGTTGAAGTTGTCAAATTAAATTCTTACCTACAAATTTTGATTTTTTGCATGATAGATGCACTATGCCACTAATTTTTTTGATAATTTATTATAATTTTTTTTCCCAATTGTGAAAAATTCTTGCCTTAAACATGTTCCTTGGTGATGGTAACTCCACAATAGCTCTTACCTTTTCAAGGTCCATCTACAAAACTTCTTAGGAAATTACAAAACCCAAGTCCACTAACTTCATAAAACAACAAATTATCTAGTTGACTAGCAACACATCTTCCTTCAATATTTACAAGATAAGCCTTATATCCATCAAATTTTCCTTTTTAATTTTAGTAAATATCAATATATCATCCAAATAAACTATCAAAAAATTATTAAAAAATGGTTACAACATTTCATCATTATTTTCATGAATGTTCTTAGTGTATTTGTCAATCCAAATGTTATATTAAACCACTAGTATAACTATCCTTTGCCTTGAATGTAAGTTTCCTTACATGTCTTTCTCTAATCCATATTTGGCTATATCCGCTCTTCAAATATATCTTTATGAAGTACTTAGCTCCACTGAAACAATCCATTAGTTTGTCCATTTATGGAAATGAAATTCATATTTTATGGTTATCTTGTTGGTGGCTTGTGAATTGATGCACATAGTTTATTCTCCATCCTTCTTGGGGACTTGTATGACTAATACTATACATGAGCTCAAAATTTCTCTTATCAAAATCTTGTGTAATAGCTCTTGGACTTATCTTTTAACTTATTCTCCATAGATATCATATAAATTACATTACTAAGTAAGATTAATATTGGGATCATCTTTATACATGACTAATGTTTCTCATGGATGGTAACCCTATCTAACTTCTTTTAAATTAATTTTTACATATTTCTCTAATAAATTCTTCACTTCATGTGGAATTTATTCTAATTTAACTATTGTTCCAACTTTCATAGGATTGGGAATGCAATCAAAACAAGCTTTCTCTTTCTTCATCTCTATTAAAAAACCATTTTCTTGAGATTAAACACTATTGAGAACTATTATCCACTTCTTATCATTTGTCCTTCAATAGACTCAATGCATACTTTCTTCCATCTTTCACAATCGAGTATTTATTCATCCTACCACCATATACAACCTTTCTATCAAATTACCAAGGCCTTCCCAACAAACATGACAAGTGTCTATGGGTATGCCACAATACAAAATCTCATCCTCATATGAACTAGTTCAAAAACTCAATAAAAATGGCTCTTTCCAAGATTTGATGTCCCTTTTTTGTAACCATGAAACCTTGTATGAGTTTTAGTGCTCAATATTCTTCAATCTAGGCTTCTCTACCATCTCTTTAGACACCAAATAACTGTTAGTAAATTACCAAGTTGATCAAGGGATAATGTGTGAAGGAAGTCCTAGAGCATAAAGGGACTATAGAGATGGATGTTTGGATGCACACATGGAAGGAAAGTTGCAGCAGGTTTGCATGAAGACTCTGAGCGTGGGTAAGGGAAAATGTTAGATCGGTTCTAGGAAGGGAGGTGGAAGTGCTGCAAATGGGGAATGACAAAAATAGTATGCCCTCTGATCTAGCTCATCTAAGGAGAATCATGCTCCTCCCATTTCTCCTCAACATTCTTTGGGATTCAATCCATTGGGGATGGATTAGATTAGTGTGACACTTTGTGTTGAGCCTATTCCTCTCGTGTTGGACTCATCTACTCTTGTTTCCTACAAAAATATGCTAACCCTTATCATGTCTATACTTCCTTCTACTTAGAGAAGATTCACTAGGAAAACCCTAGCCTACCCCATCCCATGCCTTTTTCTGATCCTCCTTCCTCCCCTATCATGAAGTATGTTCCTCAAGCTAGTGGCTCTTGCATTTCTATCGGGGTTGCAGTGGTGGTCATCTCTGATGAACCACTAGATTTTTATAGCTCAGATGGCTGCATTGAGGAGAGTGTTGAGGATATTGGTAATATTTCTCTAGTTTTGATATGTTTGTGTAGGCATCCACCTATGGCTTCCATGTTGGAGTGGGCTAAAACTACTTGGAGTAGCCTATCTACCTCGATTATTGAATCTCTAGATTTTGGCTTCTTTCTGCTCACTTTTAGCTTTGTTGCATGCTACAACTTTTTGGTTCAAAATGTTCCATGGTTTTTTGGGAATTCTGGCCTCTTCATCTCTCCTTGGAATCCCTTCTTTGATCCATCTATTGCCAAGATTAAAAATATTCCTATCTAGATCAAGCTCTACAACCTCCCCTTGATGATGCAAAATGTGGATCTTATTAGTAATTTGATCATTCATTTCGGTTCCTTTGTTAAGCTTGATTCATAAGTGGTGGCTCCTAATCATAGATTCTACAAGGTATGTGCTATGGTTGATATTTCTAAACCCCTCCCACATTCTATTTAGATCCACTCTTCTCATGGAATTTGGACACAGTTTTTAAATTTTGAAGGTCTGTATTTCTATTACTTTCACTACAATATGTTAGGCCATAAAATTAAGGCTTGCTCTCTCCAATGGTAGGATCGGTCTAGGTATGTGAGCCTAAAAAATGGGTTAAGAATGCTAGTTCTCCAGATTTTGACTTTATTTATTGGAATCATGGAAATTTTTTGGAAACCCAACTAGGTTTGGGGCAAGATCTTGTGCAAGCTTTGGCACCTTCTCCTCTTCCTATGATCCTTGTCCATGACAATTTTCCTGATTCCTCACCTATTTCAGAGGAGTATGGCTCTGAATCTGATGATACCTTCCCTTTCATGGATGATTTGGATAATCTAAATCATGACTATTTTGATCACGACTTGGTTTTGGATCCACCTTAGAAAATTGGGATCTCTCAAACGGCTAACAATAAATTGAAACTTGATTGTGGTGGCCCAAAGAGAAAGGTGGGGATGAATTTTGAGGCCAAAAAGCTTCACATTGAAGGAAAGGAAGTTTCGGAGGAGGGCTTCCAATGGACCATGTACGCTCTCCTCTTTTAGAACAATAAAAGAGCTTAGAATATATCTTGTGTGGCTTTGATCCATTATTTTATGCTCCTTGGACCAATTTTGTTTCGTATTTGTAATTCTTATTTTTTCCTCCATTTCCTTGTAGATCTTCTTAGGTTTCTTCATCCTTCCTAAGACTCTTGTTTCTCTTTTTCTCCTTCTGTATCTCTGTGTTAGAATCAATGTAACTTCTTATTTTTATGTTTCAATAAAGGGAGCATGCCCTCTTCCTACAACTTATGAATAATTTTTTTTTACCAAGTTGATCAAACCATTTTCTACATAACCCCGTGAGAGAAAAGTATTCGTACAATCTTACTAAATAACCATAATGCAAAGATAAAATACATGTCACAAGATTACCCAAGATATACCTTGAAAAAAGTCTTAAGAGAGAAATAAAACCAACCTCCAAAAATGTCCACATTCAAAGTATTATTTAGAAATCAAACATTACAACACACTTGCATAATCTCCATGAACACTTATGAAACATCTAGGTCCTCTAATAAATCATCCATTTTTCCAAGCATCCCATGCCATACTTCACATATGCACTCTACAAGAGAGCTCAATAAAATTACAACCAAGCTAACTAGATAAGAATCCAACCAACCAACCCCAACCACTAAACATATGCTTTGTTTTATAGGTTGAAGCTTGCACAAAACAAACAAGCAATAAAGGTAAAACCTTATGACTCAAAACCATGAGTACACAAAACCATTGACCAATTTTAGTAATAAGTTTTCTCAATAAATATTTTCCTCATGTGTAACCTACACATGAAATATCTAACCAATTTTACATAAAACTTTAAAATTGAACCAAAATAAATATTTAATATGGCAAAAAACATCTCCTAAGAGGCACCACAAAGAACTATTTGTTTTATATAAAATAATTCTTTCTTGTGCAAGGTGTACAACACCCTTTTTGTAACATTCTCTCACTTGTATACATTGCATAAGGGTCAATCGATGAAATACATCATCATAACCATCCATGAAACAACATGAATATCTAACATACTCTCATGATCTATCAAGATACATACAATAACATATAATAAAACCAACATATCAAGAAAAAACTCCTATCATCCTCAAACATGCCACCTATGAAACAAAAGGAACAAGCAAAGGTGAAGATGCACCAATCCAAATAACACAAGCATCAAATCCAAATGATAAGACAAGTTATTTCTAAATGAAAAAAACCACATGACTAGAAATAATAACCTCAAAAAAGCTAATACATCCAATCATACATACCTCTATAGCATCCAAACATCAGTAGAAATCATGCCAACATATCCAACTTATAAACTACAGTCAAAATATTCTTTTATAAAATCTATCAATGAAGAAAATACACATCTAAGAAATCCCACTACATGGGTAATATAAAATATAAAAATATATCAAGGGATATCAAGTCTACCAACCAACACTCATACCAAGGTGTGGCTAATAATAAAACTATGTAGTAAAAAATAAAAATCACAATGGTCCAAACATGCAACAAAGACCATTGCATACTTTCTCACAACAAGTCATCATAACTCTCCCAAGACCAACATAATAAACCATGTGAACATGAATCTCCAAGAAGTAGCCAAATCTTAAATAAAAAAGAGGAAACCTATAAATAATATCATATAACATGTCATTCTACCAACACCTCAAAGTGCTAAGTTGTGTTAAGTAATATCTCCTTCACAACTCTAATTGAAAAATATTAACACCCAACTGTTGAATGCACAAGACAATTGAGAGTTAGGGTGAATCGGTTGTACATTAAAACATCAAAATCCTCATTAACATTCAGATTTTCATTAATCCTTAAACCCTTAACAACCTTTAAACCCTTATCAAGCATTAGCAAAATATAAACATGAGAAACAATAATGAAAACACATCCAAACACATGAGAACACCAAATTTACATGGAAAACCCAAGAAGGGAAAAATTATGGTGAGGATTAGCTCATAGTATGAGGTAATTACAACATAAAATACAATAGGCTCACTGTTGGAGGGCACAATGCCAAAAATAAAGAAGGGATCACTACCAGATTAAAAAGAAGAATATAGAAGATTATTGCAATGAGGAATCCATCTCAGAGCAACAAAAAATATCCACCATTGCTTCACCAAAACATTCACACTCTCTATAGAATGTAGACAACTTCTGCTCACTGCTTCTAGTATTCTTAGGCATTAAAGCTCACACTACATTTCACACTTTCACACTTTACATCTCAACACTTTTCATCACACATCTTACTCACCTTCCTCCATTAATTCATCATACATATATATCATCCTCAACCTTGAAAAAAATCTACAAGGTTGGCTATGCACCTCAAACATGCAAATTCAAATTAGGTTAGCATCAAAAAATTCTCGTGGTGGAGAGGAAAGAAGGAAGACCACATCACACCTTAACTCAGACCTAAATCCATATATACAAGCCACACCATGCTTCCACAAACATTGAAGTGTATCTATAATTAGTGTAAACACCCAAGGTTGGTCAAACTTGTGTTCACACCATTAAATAGTTAAGTACATGCTTCACCAAATCCAAAGATGAATCACAAACCACACACAACACTTAAACACAATCTTTAATATTCCATTAACACCCTAAAATCCAATAAATCCTTCCCAACAATATATACTTGAAGAATATACTCATTCTATACACCTAGTTAACCTTCCACACATTGTAACATATGAATTCAACCTTGCAGTAGAGCACTAAAACATAAAAAAATTAGAATAAAGAAGGATATGAAAAATATAATAACACTTCCAAATCCAAAAGACTAGAACCCACAACTTGGAGAAATGTGGAGGAAAACTATTTCTCCCAGACAATACTGTATCACAGTTCACACACTAGTGAACACAACTTCTTTTGCCAAATGATCCAAAACCTGAAACTATGGATATAACACCTTTGAACACCTTTGATCAACATATTCGAACCAAACAAGCTGATCTTTAACTAGGAAGAAATGTGGAGAAAAACACTGAACACTACTCTACCACACTGAACACTCTTTACCACACTATTTCCTCTTTTATTCAAATTTTCTCAAAAGCACTTGGAAACCAAGCACCACAAACAAAATCTCAACATCTGCAACACCTTCTCATCAACACCAAACCAACTGCAATATAGAAACTAAACCATACTAATGGTTGAACATCCTCAAACACATGCTCATCAAAGCAACACTAGAGGTTGACATTAGTGAGACTACTAATGTCAACGTAATGCAAATAATCAAAGCATTTCCATGGGTTGACATCAATGCAACAATAAGGATCCGTTGACATCAATGACAACACATACTTCCAATAATCTCCCCCTTTGTCATTTTTGGCAACACATGAAATGAAAAACCATCAATAACAAATTTGATCACCAACACATATACTACACCATAGTGCCTATTGCTCCCCCTTACACACACATCAACTCTTTGCAACACTTTCTCTTTCGTCCCCTTACTTCATAAGGATTTTTAGTTAAATCTCTCCCCCTTTGACATCAATGTGTTGAAATAATGAAGAATAATCCCCTTAATGTGTTTTCATTGATGTCAACAATACTTGTTGATTTAGCTACCTACGATGGTCTAAAGTTGGCTCAGTCTAAAGCATTCAATAAGGTTTGGATAGAGGGCGATTCCTTAAATGTGATCAATAAACTTAAAAATTCTACCCCTCCTTCTTGGTCTGTTGAACCTATTATCCTTGATGCTTTGGATATTTTGAATTCCTTTGATCAAAGTTTCATATCCCATATTTATAGGGAGGGAAATTTATTTGCTGATATATTTGCTAATTATGGGGTTAATGAGTATAAAGTTTGGGAAGGGAATTACCCCCTCCACATCGACATCCAATCAATTGTCAATCATGATATTCAAACTGTTTGAGGAGTGGGTACCCTTGATGATTTTTTTAAATCACATGTTGATTCTCATGTGGTATTTCGAATCCAAGTGTGATTTCTTTTGTGGGTTAAACTTGCATTTCAATGATATGGCAGAGTTATGTTAAGATTTGCATTCAAGAGTAATTATTTCCTCTTGTCACTTTGGTTTTCCCACACATTGTGGGTGATTGTAAAGCCTTCTTTTTCTTGAGGCTTCTTCTATTTTGTATCCTTTGCAAATATTTGAAGTTGTGGTTTGTCTCTGCAATCGTCATGGGAGGAGTGAGGAATCATGTTGAGTCGATTTCTTGTGACTCTTCCAAGAGTAACAAGAAGGTTTGGGGCTATTGTAGGTTGGGGGTGTTACTCCATATATTGAAAGACTTCATGGATTTGACCCTAAGGCATCATGGGCTTTTGCCAAGGGATAGCAAAGCAAAGTCTTGAGGGTGTTTTGGATGGAATTCAACATAACTAAAAAATTGATTGGTAATATCATAGGTTTGGCCACTAAGGGGAGTAAATTTTATAGGGACAAAAAATATTCCAGTGTTGCTATGGCCATCTTCTTTAAGGATGATGAAAGGAGTTGGCTGGAGAAGGAAAAATGTGGTGGATTTTCTCGCATTTTTATTAAGGCTATCTGGGGTAATGTGGTTATTAAAATCATGAGGTATTTTACTCTTGATGACAACTTCTCTATTCTTGTTGGCTACCATTTTGTTGTGTTAAATCACTTTAGGCATAAGAAAAAGGTTTCTTTCCCTTTTTATTTTTTTGTCTCCCTTGAAAATGGTATAAAAGATCATAAAACGAACCCTAAGAACCCTATCTTACATGAGGGATTAATTCTCCTAACAATGAAATATTCCAAGTCCTATTCAATCCTTAATGAGCCCAAGAAGATTTCTAAAGGTCACCATAAGAAGGTTGTTTCTGAGTATGATACTAGGTCTGAAATGGGTTCTGGAACTGAGGAGTTTTTTGTTGGGTCAGAAGCCTCTATGGAGGTTTTTTTAGATCCTCCCGAGTCTTTTGAGGGGAAGCATAAAAAGAAGGCTAAATCTTCTAATCCCTCTAAGTTTGAAGATTATTTCACTGATAGTGAGGAGGTGGAGGGTTTTGAAGATTTTTAATGCCACCCAAAAGGTTAAATTAGGAAATTTCTCAACCCCTGCTATTAAGAATCCAAAATTGAAGGGTGATGATCCTTCCCCTGGCAAGAAGAAGGTGGAGGAGAATGTTGATGTGAATGATGAAGTGGAGTCCCTTGCGTCGAGTAGGAAAATGAAGATGTTCTTGAAGGATGGGAGTTCTCAAAAGAAGGCTAAGGGAAAATATTGCTTGCTCCAAGATAATACTGTTAGTGTGGATCCTATTGATAATCCCAATGTTGAACTCAGGATGTTGGGCATGAGAATGAGAAGGTGCAAGAACATGGTGTTAATTTGGCTTCTAAGATTAGGATGCATTTACACAAAATCAAAGTCCTTGATGATGGTAATAAAGGGAAGGGTGTTTTGCAGAATGAGAAGGATAACAGGGTTACCCCAGAAGATCTAAAAGATGATAGGGATAATTTTAATTGTAACAGGGATGACTTACCCAATGTGTTAGGAATGGCTAGAGATGGTTGCTTAATTTTTTTCATAATTTTTAAGTGGGCATTTAATGAACTAAACCTAACTAATGTGAAGGTTTGTTCTATGGTCAACAATGTTAGGGTTTCCCCTTCTCCTAAGGAGTCACTCATCTAGGATCAAGTGAGCCAGTTGGTTGACACTCTAAAGATTGTGACTGATGAAATGTTGAAGATGAAAAGAGACTTTGAATTCAGAATATTGGTGTTGGAAGAAAAAATGGATAGAGCCTACCAGAACCTGGGAAAGGTTATCAATGTTAGTAAGATTGCTATCTCAAATGAAGTTTAGGGGCTTCAATTTCTTAATGAGAAAGCTAGGCAGTGGATTGGAGACTCATTTGGTGTGGCATGATGGATCTCCTTAGTGATCCAAAAGATGGGGTTAGTGAGAAGGGTCCATTCGCTCAGAATCACAATAAAACTAACAAGAATATGGGGGTGTCTACAAAGGAGATGGTTGAGGTCATGGTTATGCATCAAAAGGTTATTGATAGTGATTTAGAAGCAACAAATATTTAAAAAAATTTGTAGTTGGTGGCTAGTTCTATCCTTCTGTTTGGCTTGTTTTTTGTTGGTTTTTTGCTTATGTTTGGCTACTTTATCTATTTTTGATTATCTTTTAGAGAAACACTCTTTTTTGTAAAGGGTTTTGGGGTCCCTTCAAAACCCACTTTACCTATAATCAAAAACATTGATTATTGATATCTACTCTAATCCGATGAACAAAGCTAATCTAGTATTTTGGTCTACGTTTGCTCATATGATAAAATCTACTTATGTAGAGCTATTATGTTGTTTCTGACCATTACTTACATCTATGTTCCAAATTTTAGTTGGTTTGGATGTATAGTTTGAAATATATAAGTGACAGTAGTTTGGCATATAGTTTTGGTTATGTACAGTGCAAGTGGGTATGCGTAAGTTGATCCATATTCCTTCGGTGATAAGAATAAGTTTTTACAATTTTGGGAGATTGCTTATAACTGTTAGCACATTTTATATTTCAGATGGTGCATGATTATGTGGTCAGATTGATCACTGGTGTTGATCAGTTAGCATATTTTGTGATTAGGTCTATTTCTTGGTTGACCTAATGCTTGTTGTGTGTTGTGGTGATTAAATATGTAATGTGGATGTTAGTGAGATCTATTTTAGGTCAATTCCAACCTAAATTGAGTATTCCATACTTGGTTTAAGCTCGAAGGTGTTTTTGATTCAAGTATGGAGCCAACAAGGCAAAATTTTATTTAATTTTGGGCTACATATAATTAGGCCGACCTAATTGATGTATGTGGATGAATTGGGTATATATGTAAGACATTTTTGAAGTTGTAGGAGAGATGAGACATGCAAGTATGCAAATTTTTGTGCATGATCCGAATAGTAGAAAATATATTGGGAATATTAAGTGGTTGTAAAGAAAATAAATGTTTTTTATTTTGTATCTAATAAAGTTCATAGATTCAGTATATTGAGCTTCAAAGGAACTAAATTCAGCACAAGGAAGGTGTATTTTGTATCATTTCACATCCTGGCTATGTAGCCATTCTATCATCTTTCTATCTTTCTGGTTTTGGTTGTGAGTCTTTGTAATATCTTATAACCAATTATAATATATTGTGAGCTAATCCTCACCATGGTTTTTCCCTTTTGGGTTTTCCATGTAAAAATACTAGTGTTCACGTGTCATGTGATCTTGTGATTGTTTCATGCTTTCATTCATTGTCATTGTTGGATGTGTTTTGTTATTTAGATGGATTATGATCAAATGGTTTAATGGAATACTGATTCACATCCCCCTCTTAGTATTCTAGGTGTTCAAAAATTAGTATTAGAGCAAGGTTCCTTCTAAGAAGTATAAAAAATTGAGGAAGATCTTGGAGATTGAACACATGGCTGATAAAGAGTTTCCAAATCCTACCACTGAAAGTGATTTCATGACTGATAAAGAAGAACTCAAAATTGCTCTTGAAGATCTTGAAAAAGTTGAAGGCAAAAACATATATCTGAAGGAAAATCTCAAGGAAGCAAATGAATGCATGAAAAAATTGAGAGAAAAAATCAAGAAGTTCAGAGAAAGAAATAGGGAAGTCAATGAACAATTAAGGAAAGAAAATGAAGACAACTCCAGACTAAAAGTGCAAGTGGAAGAAAATAAAAGAATTGAGGAAAGCCTGAATGAAATGGTAAAAATCAAGAATGATGAATGCACAAGACTTGAACAAGAAGTGGTAACTCTGAGATCAGATTTGGAAAAATCAAAAGTTCACGAGGAAAAATTCAAAACAAGTTATACAATACTTGATGAACTAATTGCAAGAAAGAAACCATCTAAAGATAAAGGAGATTTGGGACTTGAAGAAGGAGAAAGCTCAAAGGATAACCAAACTCCAAACAAGGTTGAAAATAAAGAGAAGGCTCAAGGTAATAAAAAATAAATCAAGAATCAAAGAAGCAATGCTAAAAGACCCCCTGTTAGACAACAAAATGCTCAAAGGTACCCATATTTTAATGGTATTTTATTTTCTTGCAATAAACTTGGACATAAGGCAATATAATGTAGAAGTACAATGAATCAGAATGTTGGATCCTTCTCTGGGCAATGTTTTGCATGCAAGAAATTTGGACATAAAGCTATTGAGTGCAAAAATTAGATGATGAATAGATATAATGTTGGTAGAATGGTTCAATCTTTCAATGGTTATTACTATAAATGCAATGTATTTGGACACAAAGTTAACTAGTGTAGATCAATATTGAATAGAGGTCAGTTTGGTCAAAAAAATGTTGTATGCTACAATTGCAACAAACTTGGACACATCTCAAAATTTTGCAAAAGTAAAAATGGAAGATAGATTAATCATGCAAAGAGAAATGGACCTGTGAATAAAATTGATCCTACTAAAGTAAAGAAGGAAATGGAAAAGATTTGGAGAAAGAAAGAGGATCTTGAGTAAAAAGAAGAATCTGGGACTACAAATGAATCTATACCTCCCTCTGGTGCAGATAATTCTCTTGAAAATTAAACCTAGGCATAGGCTTAGGGAGAGCAATAACAAAAAAATTAAGCAACCTCCTAGAAATATGAGGTATTAAGGAGTGACAAAAATATATGTGGTGAAAAATCATATGCTTAAGCTTTTAGAGAAGAAAACGGTAGAAAATGTACAAATCTGAAGAAATGCGGAGTGTTTTAGGGTTTACTGTTTATTAGTAAAAGGTTTATCAGCTTTATGGAATTTGAAGCATTTAATGCAGTTAGGGAAAATTAGAATGATTTAAAAAGAGATACCTAGTTGATTTCAATCACATTTTTGGATTCAAAGAAAGCAGAGTGAGTTGAAGGAGATTTGAAGGCAGTTCAAAGCAAATTTGGTGTAGAGTGCTCAAACTTTAGATCTCGTTGATTGCATAAAGAGGTATTTACTGCTTACTGCACTTTTTGGATTTAAAGTATAATTGTTTTCTTAAGAATTTGAGCTCAAATTAGGGTTAAAATGGATACCCCAACTGTTGTTCATATCACTGAGAGGCATAGACCAAAATTTAAGAGATATCCAATGAAAGTGTTTGATAATGACCCTATCAACGCTTTCTTGAGCATTCCATTTAGGTTTTTTCCTATGGAAGATACTAAGGCATACATACATGGGAAATTGGAAGAATATAATAACCTAAAAATCCAAGAACTATGGACCAATGAGCTTACTGGAGATGATCACCTTGTGAAACTAGAATATGTTAACCTAGTATGAGAGAAGATAGGTGTTTGGAATTGGTTCCCTAATTACAGTAGTGATGTTGATGCCAAATTTGTGAGATTATCACTAAGTGGATGACATGACCAGTTCCTATGGACCGATGTGCTTGGAATTATAACCAAGGAAGTAGTTAAGGACGTTATAGGGTTGTGTGATACTAGACCTGTATTGGTACTTAAGTATATGAAGAATGAGGTTGTTATGGAGCTTACTGGTGCCACCTATGACAAAATATATTTAACAACTAAACCTATCTGAAACCCTTCTGTGAGATATGCCTCCATGACGATAGGTCATAAGATCTATTTTACAAATAGAGATAATTCAATTTAGGCTATATCAATCAATGTTGCACATGAAATAGTAGTAAATGGAAAAGACTATGATCTATGTGAGTTACTCTGGCAACAACTTCTTGATAATTTAAAGTTGACAAGGGAAAAGAAATATGCATTTAAGTTTGGCACTTGGGTTGTATGTTTGTTGCTTTACTTCATGAAAGAGCTTCCAAGAAGAAAGGATGTCATATGGGATAAAAGAAGATGAGTGGCACACCAAATTATAGACTACATGCACAACTTAGGTGGCTTACAGTCTCAAGATGATGCCTTAACTACATTCTTCATAGTTTTTCAAAAGAAGATGCATGAAAGGGAGAGAATTCTCCACAAATTTGTGGATAAATATGCAAAGGAAATAAATTTTCTTGTTACATCTAATGAGTGGATTATTGAGGCTATTGAACCAAGGATGGTATGAATTGCACCTATTGGCTATGAAGTTTATGAAGATGAAGTTAATGGATATGTGGAAATGTTGCTTAAAATTCCTAAGGACCCTTCACAAGTAAGCTATGGGAGATTTGAAGAAAAATCATCAGAGGTACATTTGGAATTGAAGAAACCTAAGATCAAGAGAAAAGCAAAGAAAGCAATGGAGGATTCAGAAAGAAAGGAAGGATACACCAAAGAATAGATTAGAGAGGCTAGAGCAAGAGAAGCTAGTATTGCAAGTGAGTCCTCCCCAGGAGATTTGGAAGAACAACTTCCATCCCTGCCTCTACACTACCTAAGTCGTCTGAAGCTGCTACTACCTCTAGTAAAGGAAAGAAGGTGGAGCCCAGTGCTCTAGTGATTGAATAAATTGTTACTCTAGTTGAACTGAACACAAGAGAAAGAATGTGAATCTAGTAGCAACCCTTGCTACCTCTACAAGGAGAAAAACAAGCTTTCAGAGAAAAGAACTTGAGCACAATTGTTGAGGAAGAAATTGAGCTAGGATTAGAGCATGAGGAACAACTGAAAAGAAGAAAAAAAAGCAGTGCTACTAAGAGCAGTGAAGGTGCTTCATAAGAGGCAAGCACTAGAGCTAAGAAACAAAATGTGGATATTATGGATACATCTAAGGAAGAAGAAACTAAAAGAGACAAGGAAGCATTCTCTGTACATATTCATGAAAATCGTAAGAAGAATAAAGGGAAGAAGATGGAGGAAGGCCCTTTAGAGCAGAAGAAGAAATAGAAAAAGAATCCTTTGGTAAGAGCATGCACTCCCATGAAATTGGATGTTGTAGTCAACAATATGTTGCATTATAATAATATGATAGAAGCTACAATAAAATTGTACAAAGAAGTTGATGAAATTGATAGGAATACAATCATTGAAGTTATTATAAAATACTTCTTTTTTTTAGAAGTTGATATGAGCAATATTAAGAAAAAGGTTCCTAGATTTGTTTGGGATGCTTTAATAGAAAGACAGAGAGAGGTCATTGAAGTAGAATATAAAATGAAAACTGATGCCTTGGAGGAAATTGGGTCCTCCTTATCTAATTATGATAAAGATACCTTGATAGAGGTATACACCAAAGAGTTCAGAGTTAAACAATGGGCTACAATTCTTATGGGAAAAGAAAAGGATTAGGTTGAAAAGTTGAAGCAGGAAACTATTGAGATTGTCAAAGATATTGTTGTAAATTTTGGTATGCTAACTGCTTCCGCCTCTGGAACAACCCATGGAAAAGAAAAATTTGAGGAAAATATTCCTCTTAATTCAAACTTGCCAGTATTTAAAGAGGTCATGGAAGAGAAAAGCAATGATGACAGTATTATAGAGGAAACACCAATGGTTGATGATACAGATAATTTTGTGTCCTCCCTACCATCGGTTGATGAAACACAAGCTACCCTAGAGACTTCTATTCCTCCAAAAGATAGTGATAATCCCACCGGTAATGGTGGAAAACAAGGTGCAAAACAAGAAAAGGAAAAGAATGATGCAGATGGCACTAAGGACAAAAGTGATAGATAGAATAAGGATGCTAGAAAGGATAATGAAGAAAATCTAAATGATAGTGGTGAAGAAGAAAAATGAGAGAAAGAGAAGGATGATAAGAAAGATGATGACAAGGAGGATGAAGATAAACAAAAGGAAAAAGCCTTCTATGAAGAAGAAAAAGCAGAAAATGAAGAAGATTCTAAGGAAAGAAAGAATGAAGATGTACAAAATAGCATGGACTTAACTAAGACCTTCGAAGAATCTTCCTCCGATAATCCTCTTAAGGGTCTTTTGTCGAGGAAAATGAGATTTGAACCATTTGTACCTCCTTATTTGTTACAACTCCCTTTGCATCAAGGAAGTGTGGATTTGGAGAAGATCTCGCCTATTTAGAAGGTGGATCTTGGAGATGTTTTTCATGCTTCTAGAAGAAAGGAAATAATGGAAACTCACAAAAAGGGAACTAAGCTGATAAATGAAGCAATAAAAACCTTGCAAGATTCCACCCTCGGTTCTTCAATTGACAATTCTTTAACTTATGTTGAAAATCTTAAGTTGTTGGTAGATTCTCTAAAGGAGTATGCCTCCAGGCTAAAAGGACAGGTTGAAAATGAAGTTGAAACAAGGTTTGCAAAAAAGAGGCTATTGGAGTTGTAAGAGAGATGAGCATCCACATATAGTAAAGTGGAGAAATACATAAAGGAAGTTCAAGAATGTGAAGATGAGGTGAAGACTTTGTTTCTATACTATATAAAGTGGTCGGATGCCACTTAGGGAATTAAGGACCTAATGGAATCAATTGAGTCTCAATTAACCAATACCTCCAGTGCCTATGACCTGACACAGGTCACAAATCACACCACTTGGACTACCATTAAAGACATGCACAACGGATTCTTCACATTACAGAGGCAGAAAGACAATATCTTAAGGCAATTTGGACAACTTGTGGAGTTGGTGAAAACCAAGAATATATCAGTATCAAGTGCCCTAATTGATGTTGAAAAGCTTGCAAAGATAAATCCAAATCCCAGAACTCCAGAAGAGGGTGAAGAGAGTATAGTAGAGCTAGAATCATTGTGTAAAACACTTACAACAGCTAAGAAAAATGGGGATGAAGGAAAGTCTACTTGGAAAGCTATTCTCAAGGAACTTGAAGGTTCCTCCACCCCCCATTAAACATCTTTTATTTGTATACTCTTTCTTTGTTTTATTTTCTTAGTTTTACATGCAATTGGTTAAAGCTTTTGGGTTAACTCCCTAAGGGGGAGTCAGTATATTCATTTTAGTTATTTCTTTGTACATATGAATTTGAGGGGAAGTTTACATGTGGGATATCGACACACCCTTTGTCCTTGATGTCAAAGGGGGAGATGGTGTATTTTTGGATTTTTTGGAGTATTTTGGAGATTCATTTTTGGAACATGTTTCCATCAATAATAAAGGGGGAGATTGTTGAAAGAATGAAGAAGCATCCCCTTAATGTGTTGTCATTGATGTCAAATTGATTGTTGATATCTACTCTAATCCAGTGAATAGAGCTAATCTAGAATTTTGGTTCACATTTTCTCATATGATAAAATCTACTTATTCAAACCTAGTATGTTAATATTTTTTACCATTATTTACATCTATGTTCAAAATTTCAATTGGTCTGGATATATAGTTTGAAAGATATAAGTGACAACAGTTCAACATATAGTTTTAGTTATGTACAATGTAAGTGGGTATGTGTAAATCGGTTTGCATTGCTTCGGTCATAAGAATATTTTTTTGCAATATTGAGAGATTTCTTACAAGTTTCAGCACATTGTATATTCCAGATGGCACATGATTATGTGGTCAAATTGATTGTTGGTGTTGATCAATTAGCATATTTTGTTATTAGGTCTATTTCTTGGCTGACCTAATGCTTGTTGTGTGTTGTGGTGATTAAATATGTAATGCAAATGTTAGTGAGATATATTTTAGTTCCATGCTAACCTAAATTGAGTATTGCACACTTGGTTTAAGCTCAAAGGTGTTTTTTATTCAATTATGAAGTCGACAAGGCAATTTTTTTTAAAATTTTGTGCTACATCTAATTAGGTCGACCTAATTGATGTATGTGGATGAATTGGGTATATATGTAAGAAATTTTTGAAGTTGTAGGAGAGATGAGACATGTGAGTTTGAAATTTTTTATGTGTATGATTCGAACATCAATAGATATATTGTGAATATTGAGTGACTGTAAAAAAGATCAGTGTTTTGTATTTTGTATCTGATAAAGTGCATAGAGTCAGTAGATTGAGCTTCAAAAGGAACTAAATTCAGTACAAGGAAGGTGCATTTTGTATCAGTTCACATCCTGGTTGTGTGGCCATTCTATCTTCTTTCTATCTTTCTTTTTGTGGTTGTGAGCCCTATTAGACAATGTGTCCTGGTAGTGATCCTTTGTAATACCTTATACTCAGTTATAATATATTGTTAGCTAATCCTCATTGTGGTTTTTTCCTTTAGGGTTTTCCACAAAAATACTGGCGTTCATGTGTCATGTGATCTTGTGATTATTTCATGCTTTCATTCATTGTCACTATTGGATGTGTTTTGTTATTTAGATGGGTTATGATCAAATGGTTTAATGGAATATTGATTCACCCCCATCTTAGTATTTTGGGAATTCAACACAATGGAAAAGGGAAACACATATTTCCTCTTAGCTTCCCCTTTGACATCAATCACACATACTTTCTCTCTCCCAAGGGAAACACCTAATAGTTGCATAGCTTTCACTTCCTTTGACAACACCAACACAATAACAAAACTTACTCCCCTTGAATGCAACAACCAACAATGCCACTACCTAATCCCCATGAGAGGTAGCCACCAAAATTAGTCTAGAACAAGGAATGAAGCTTGAAATCCATTGGACTGATGCATAACCTTATGCATCTAATTGAAAGAAGGATGGGAAATAACCCCTAAATTCTCCCAAAGATACTCAAAAGTATCCTTAGGAAGACTTTGTGAAGATATCTGCAACTTTATCTTTAGTGGTCACATATTCCAACTTCACCTCATTCTCTATGACCTTTTCTCTTAGAAAGTGATATCAGATTGAGATATGCTTTTTCCTTGAATGCATTACTAGATTATTTGAATTATTGATAGCACTTGTAGTTTCACATAAGATAGAAATTGGTTTGTCATATGACACTCTAATATGCTTCAAGGTTTTCTTCATCCACAACACCTATATGCAACACGATGTTGCAACAATGTATTCTACATCTGTAGTAGACAATGGCACTGAATCTTGCTTCTTATTTAGCCAAGGCACCAACCTGTTTCCAAGAAAGAAAGCACCACCACTTGTACTTCTCCTATCCTCCACACAACCTACCCAATCTACATCTATATAAGCACTTAGAAACAAATCAATATCCTTTGGATACCATAAACCATGTTTTGGAATACCTTTCAAGTATTTGAATATATTTTTTATTATTGCCACAATATGTGACTCTTTGGGATCTTGAAATCTAGCCACAAGAAAAATTGCATGCATGATATTTGGTTTAGTAACAGTCAAATATAGTAGTCCTCTTGTATCAATGGGTAATTTTTAGGTTAGGTAAGCATGATTAGAATATAAAATAAAACCCAAAGAACTATCGAGTACAATGAAAGAAAATACAAGAAAGATTATACTAGTTATTCCTCGAAGCTTCCATGATTCATCTCTATAGCACCTTCTAGCTCACAACGATTGTATGATTATTGCCCTCATATTTGTATGTGTGTGAACAATTGACTATGAC
Organism: Sequoia sempervirens; assembly: GCA_007258455.2. Taxonomy (NCBI): domain Eukaryota; kingdom Viridiplantae; phylum Streptophyta; class Pinopsida; order Cupressales; family Cupressaceae; genus Sequoia; species Sequoia sempervirens. The sequence continues at coordinate 34,372,534 of VDFB02270651.1, read as the reverse complement.
TATGTCCTATGCAAGTTTTGAAGGATTTGAATGAGAAAATACAGACTATGACAAATGAAAAATGATTATTCCTATGACAAGTAATCAAATTGAATTAAAAAAGATAAGTGCAAAGTAAATTCTAAGCATGAATGCATATATTAATGAAGTGGTCCCGAGAATGTGAGAAAATTGGCATTTTATAGAAAATGCAATTTTGGACAGACAGTCGAGATTGAAAGCTGACAAAGCCTAAAATTAGTGGATGAGATTTCATGTGCCAATCCCTAATTAGGGTTAGGGAAAAATTATTAAATGAGTGGTCAAAATGTCATTTGAGAAAATCAAATCGGCGGTCGAGAATAAATGTGATAATTAGCCAAAAAGATAAATATTTTCGAAATCAAGAAGATAAAGACTGTTTGATTTGTAAGATTCGAAAAATCAAGAGGACAAAGGTTGAACTGAAAAGCAGATTTGAAAAATCAAGAATTTGCTCAATTACTTGATTTTTGGAAGAAGATTACCATTTTGAATTAAATAAATTCAAAATATGGATTTTGTGTGACAATAAATAATCGATTTTCAGATTATTTACTAAAATGAAGTGACAGTTAATAAAGTGAGATCATTTTAAATAATTTATTTATTTAAAATGAGAGAAATGTTAAATTAGGTAATTAAATAATTAAAGATAATTATTTAATTTAGAGGATTATGATCGATAATTAAATAAATTAATAAATCTATTTAATTATGAGAATTAGTGACATATTAAATAAATAAATAAAAATTCATTTATTTAATAATCAGGAAGACATAAGGAATTAAATAAATTAAGAAATTTATTTAATTGTAAGAAGATAATAGACCATTAGTGACGTATTGAATAAATAAATAAATATATTTTTATTTAATAATCATGAAGAATAAAAGAGATATGAATTAATTAAACAATTATAAATTATTTAATTAATAATAGGAAGTGGACCAGGACATAATTAAATGTCATAATTATGCTAGGACGAAAGTGTTAAAATAGAGCTTGCAGGCCTAGGTCATTTTTACGTGTTTACATTTTGCCCCTCTTTGTCATAATGTAGCATGTCACATTGTGACAAAGAAAATAAGTTAAAAATATGCCCCAGTGCAAAATAAGATGAGGAAGAATGACGAGGAGGGTAGCGGTATGCCCCCTCAAGAGGACAGATGGGTTCCAAGAACACGGGTGTGCTCTCGAAATTGATGAGAAGACTAGAATATGAAGAGACAAAGAAATGTTAGTGAAAAAGATATGGATGATGATATGGATGCAATGCCTATATGATATGGGCGAGAGAAGATGACAAGACAGAAGGAGATGCATGTTAGTTCCTAGACCAAATCCTTCAACATATTACCATAGGACTTTAATATTTATTGCTCTTAATCATCATTGGGCATATTATTGTAATGGCCAACAAACACCATGATATGAAATAGATCAAGGTGTGCAAGGTTGTACTATCACATGAGACAAACAATCATAGACAAGGATGATCATGACTCATACTAAGAGCATGATTGCCCCAGTCTTTTTTTCATAACCAACCACAAGCATAGAAAGACAAATAAAGACAAGTCATGAAATGTCATTGCTCCTCTAAATCTTGTTTCCAGGACATCCTTGAGGAACTAGCAACATGACTACCTGAAAGAGACAAGATAAGTCAATCATCATGATACATCATTGCTTTTCTAAATCTTGTTGCCAAGACATTGTCAAAAAACTAGTAGCATGATGAAAAATAAAGCCAACCATCATGATACATTGTTTCTTTTCTAAAACCTGTTGCCAGGACATCGTCAAAAAACTAGTAGCATGGCAGTCCAAAGAGACAAGACAAGACAATCATCATGATATGTCACCGCTTCTCTAAATCCTATTGTCAGGACATCATCGAGAACTCGTAGCATGATGAAAAATCAAGCCAACCATCATGATACGTTGCTGCTTCTCTAAATCCTATTGTTAGGACATTGTTGAGAAACTAGTAGTATGATGAAAAATCAAGCCAACCATCATGATATGTCACTGCTTCTCTAAATATTGTTGTCAGGACATCACGAAGAAACTAGTAACATGACAGTCCAAAAATGACAAAATATGACAATCATCATGATACGTTCTTGCTTCTCTAAATCTTGTTGTCAGCACATCGCAGAGAAACTAGTAACATGATAAAAACCAATAGACAAATGCCAAGTGTTTGCCAATTGCGTCTGGATGCCAAGTGTTTTAATGTCAAGATGTCAAGTTTGATGATGTTGAGATGCTAGGATGTCAAGGTTTTGATGATGCCAAGATGAAGAATGCCAAAGATTGTCAAATTCAGGAAGGACACATCCTGAATAATGTTGATGTTGAAAGGATTGACCCTTAAATGTCAAAAGGATCCCTCAAATTTGCATATGATAGTGACGATGCCTAGGAAGGACACATCCTAAGGCATAAATGATAGAGATTGTTCTTTAGAAGGACACATCTAAAGAATACTAATGTTGAGAGGAGTGATCCTTAAATGTCAAGAGGATCCCTCAAATTTGCATATGACAGTGGCGATGCCTAGGAAGGACACATCCTAAGGCATGAATGAGAGAGATTGTTCTTTTGAAGGACAAATATGAAGAATACTGATGTCAAGAGGAGTGATCATTAAATTTCAAGAGGATCCCTCAAAGTGTCAGATGACAGTGACGATGCCTAGGAAGGACACATCCTTAGGCATAAATGATAGAGGCTATTCTTCAGAAGGACACATCGGAAGAATACTGATGTCAAGAGGAGTGATCCTTAAATGTCAAGAGGATCCCTCAAAATGATGGATGACAGTGATGATGCCTAGGAAAGACACATCCTAAGGCATAAATGATAGAGGCTATTCCTTAGACAGACACATCTGAAAGATAACCAAGAGTTGACAGTTTGACCGGTTATGATAATGTAACTTGTTTTGATCAAATTTGATTGAAGTTGATTGAATTGACTTGTGTGGACTATATATCTATATAAACATGCTGATGTGATTGTCATGTTTGAATAAATGATTGCCATACTTTGTTTTAGGAGTTTTCCCATTTGGAAAATGATTTGTCTTGACTTGAAGACTTTTGACTTGTGTGCCAGTGTAATGTCATGAACCCTAATGGACTGACCTAGTGCGGCCTCGGGGGCTCATCGACAGATGGTCTTTCCTACGTCATACACTTAGAGACCTCGTAGTTCGACACGACCAATGACTTTGTCTTGATGACAAAATATTGAGTCATGATTTTATTTTGACAAACCTAAAAGGACTGACCTAATGTCTTAGGGACTTGAAAATGAGTCTTGCCTATGTAGCAAATGCGCAGAGACAATGTAGTTCAAACAAATGACAAAGACTGATTGATTGTCATGATGGACTTCCAACTGGAAATGACTTCATTTTGTGTTCTTGAGACAGTTTGATGTTTGTTGTGGTTTCTTTAGGACATTTTTCAATTTTTAGGTCTTTCTTCAAGACATTTTATGATGTTTTTGTCATTTTTTTCAGGACTTTTTACAATGTTTTTGTCTTTTTTCAGGACTTTTTATTATGTTTTTGTCTTTTTTTAAGAATTTTTACAATTTTCGAGACTATGTGCGATACCCATTGTGATCACTTGATAAAATTTATGCCCCTTGTTAGGTCCAATACTTAGCCAATTTTAAAGGACGTGAACATGATATGCATGAGATACCCGATGGACCGTATGACGGACTTGATGTCAATCATTTGTCAACCATGAGAGATAGGATATGATGTCATGTCAAGTGCCATGGTGGTGACGGAAAATGTGTTCCATCATAGGCCAAGACAGATAAAGTGACAGTAGATAGAAAAGCAATGATTGACTACACATGGCGCCTGTTTGCCAAGTTTTCACCATGGTACTTATCCAAAGCGCTTGTTTGCCAGGTTTTCATTATTGGACAAATTATTTCTCTTTACTATTTTTTTGTCATTTTTTTGGTGCCACCAAGATGCTTGTTTGCTAGGTTTTCATCAAGGAAACAATTTTTTTATCATTTATCATTTTTTTTTGTATTTTAAGGTTTTCGGCTCGACTTTCTGATGCTATGAATAGAACTTCCGAAGATGTAGAATATTGATAGGCTCCGTCAATTGTTCACCATCTAGAGTAGCTAGATGATAAGCTCCAGAACCAAAGGAGAATATGATGATGTAGGGACCTAGCCAATTTGGTTCGAATTTGCTAGGCTTTTCTTTGTCTGCTTGATTCTTAGGATTCTGCATAAGGACTAAGTCACTAATGTTAAATTTCCTAACCATGACTCTCTTGTTGTAACTGCGATAGAGATGGTTCTGATATGCCTATAGATGATTTAGGGAATTATGCCTTCTTTCCTCTAACATCTCCAGCTCGTGTAGGCGCGACTGTCTGTACTCTTCATCATTAGTTAGACCCTTCACGGAGACTCATAGGGAAGGAATTTTAACCTCGATGGGAAAGATGGCCTCAACTCCAAAGACTAGGGAAAATGGAGTGGCTCCTTTGGGTGTACAAATGCTAGTGTGGTAATCCCACAGAGCAGGGTTAATTGAATATGCCAGTCACAGCTAGCATCATTGACAGTCTTTTTCAGGATTTTAACAATGGTTTTATTTGATGCCTCATCTTGATCGTTTCCTTGCGAGTAATATGGAGAGGAAAAATGATGGATTTAAAATTGATCACATAACTCACAAACATCTTGGTTTTTAAATGGACGTCCATTGTCAGTGATGATGGATTGTGGAAGACCATACTAGAAAATGATGTAGTTAAGAATGAATTTGGAGATTTTTTTTCCGGTTATGTATGTCAGGGGGATGGCTTCAATCCACTTCATAAAATACTCAGTGGCGGTGATGATAAATTTATGGCCATTGGACGAGGTAGGATGGATCTTTCCCACGAGGCTGAGTCCCCATTGTGCAAAGGGCCAAGGAGAAGTGATCGGTCGAAGCTCCTACGCTGGAGGGTGAATCAAATCGCTGTGAATCTGGAAGTAGAGACAAGTCCTGACATATTCTAATGCATCTTTCTCAATGGTTGACCAATAGTACCCAAGTCTCGTTATCTTCTTGGCCAGAGTAGGACAACTCGAATGAGACCTGCATATACCCTCATGTACTTCGCATAAGGTTGTGCATGATTCGTTGGTGTCGAGACATCTAAGGAGGGTGTTGTCAAAGCTACGGCGGTAAAGGGTGTCGCTAATGATGGAATATCTTGTGGCTTTTCGGATAAAAGAATTCCTCTGGTTATTGGACAGATTAGGGGGGAGGGTTTGGGACTTAAGGTAGTCATGAATGTCTTGGTACCAGGGAGAATTGGGACCAACAAGCTCGCAGACCATCTCTGATTTTGGAATGTCATAGGTGGGGACCAATAGTTGTTCTATTAGGAATTCCAATTGAGGCATATTGCTTGGAATATCGAGGAGAGAGCCTATTGTAGCCATTGCATCTGCTGCCTTGTTCTATGCTCTTCTAATTTTCTCAAAAGTCATCGTGTGAAAATATGTTTGAAATTTGTCAACCATTCATTTGTAGGGAATTAGTTTCTCATCCTTAGCATTGTAGTCATCGTTAACTTGGTTGATGAATAACTAAGAATCCCCATAGACATGCAGTGCTTTGATTTTCTATTTTATTGCCATTCTAAGTCTTATGACCAGTGCCTCATATTCCGCCACATTATTGGTACATGGGAAAGCTATGCGGAAGGATTTAGGAATGGAATCTCCTTGAGGGGTGATAAATAGTATTCCTACCCTCGAGCCATGATTAGTATGTGATCCATCAAAGTAGAGTCTCCAAGGTGACTTAGGTTCTGTATGGAATATTGACTCATCTAGGAAATCTGCCACTAAAGGGTGATCACTTTGTATAGGTGCGTCTGCCAGTTGGTCTACTATGACTTGTCCCTTTATTGCCTTTCTTTCTACATATTCAATATCATATTCGCTCAAGATCATTACCCATTTTTCCAGATGTCCTGTCAATGCTCCACGACTCAATAGATATTTGAGGGGGTCAATCTTTGCTACCAACTATGTCTGATGGCTCAACATATAATGTCTTATCTTCTGAGCTACAAATACCATTGCTAGACAAGCACATTCAATTGATGTGTAATTCAGCTCATACCCAACCAGTGTCTGACTGATATAATATATGGCCCTTTCTTTCTCCTCGTGGTCATTCTGTGCTAGTAATGCCCCCAGTGCCAAAGTTGTTGTTGAGATGTATAATATCAAAGGCTTTCCTTGAATGGGAGGCATAAGGAATAGCGGTGATAGTAGGTAGTATTTGATTAGTTGAAAGGATTCTTGTCATTTATCTGTCCACACAAAAGGGATTCCCTTACGCAAAAGATATTGGAATGGTTGACACTTGTCGGCCAATTGTGCTATGAAACGCCAGATAGATTGCACCCTGCCTTGTAAGGTTTTGAGTTCACTGATTCCTTTGGGAGGAGGTATGTCCATGATGGGTTTTACTTTTGTTGGATCAACCTCAATGCCTCTTCAAGAAACTGTGTATCCCAAAAGTTTGTCAGATGTTACGCCAAAGAATCATTTCTTAGGATTCAGTCAGACTTTATATTCTTCTAGTCTTTTGAAAATTGTGTCTAACACCTTTAGGTGATCTTTTCTTGTTACTGATTTAGCCAAAAGGTCATCCATGTAATCTTCCATTATCTTATGCATCATGTCATGAAAGATTGTGGTCATAGCCCTCTGATACGTGGAACCTACATTTTTAAGACCAAACGTCATGACATTCCAACAGTATGTACCCCAAGGGAAAGTGAATGTTGTTTTATGTTGGTCTTCTAGGGCAATACGAATTTGATTGTAGCCTGAAAAACCATCCATGAGGGACAAAATCTCGTATCTTGCTGTGAGGTCAACTATGATATCTATATTTGGCAACGAAAGGTCATCTTTTGTGCATGCTTTTTTAAGTCTCTAAAATTTGTGCAGACACGAATCATTCCATTTGGCTTTGTTACTAGCACAAGGTTAGATATCGATTCTGCATAATCAATAGACCATATGAACCCAAAGTCTAGAATTTTCTTCAACTCAGCCTTGACTAATAGAGTGACCTGAGGATGCATTTTGCATAGCTTCTATTTAACCGATTTGGCATTTGGAAATAATGGTAGATGGTGCATAACTAGTTATGGGTCTAGTCCAATCATGTAAGCATAGGACCATGCAAAGTTGATTTTATGGTTGACAAAGAATTTGTGAAATTCTGGTTTTTCTTCTTTAGTCAAGGACACAGCAAAGAGGACCATTTTGGGATCTTCTACGGTTGATATGTTGTCTTCTATGGTATCCTCTATGAGCATAGTTGATTTCTCTTGAGTTACAGGGATAAAGTCTAGTCCTCCATCTTTGGGTGCCTCAAAGAGGTTTTCACTCACATATAAGTCCTTTGTTTTTACTTTTTTGTTGTTAGAAGGTGCCTTTCGGTTTTCACCTAAAGATGTTTCATTTTTTGCTTTATTCCTATTTTTAATATTGCTATTGGAGGATGGAGCAGTCTCCCCGAAGTAAGCAACACAATCTAGGTCAATGGCGAATCTGGCCTTGTGATCACCACTGGGTATGCCCTCACATAATCCCATAAATTATACGATGGCCTCGTCATTCTGAAAGGTATCCAGGACTGGTGGGACTTTTTGGTCCCAATCGATTAATTGCGGATAGACTAGGGAAATGCCATCGTTAGCATTGGTGAATTAAGGGAAGGATGCATAAAGCATGTAGATGGATTTAGAGACATTGAAGATGAAGTTGTCATCATCCAATTCTACATCAGACTCGATCCAATATTCCCCTTCACTTGTTTTAGATTCATTGTCAAAATAAGGGGTGAAGGACTTAGAGTCGTGGGTATCAATGTTATCTGTCAATTCAGATTGATTCGACTGATGGTTATGTAATTCAAATGGTGGGGCTTGTATGTCATGGGGGAGGTAAATGGGACTGTGACTATTTGGTGCCTGATTGATTTTAAATGGGACTGTGACTATTTGGTGCCTGATTGATTTTAAATGCCTACCAAAATTTTTGTTTAGAGGTAAGCTCCCTAGTTTCAATGAACAAATCATCAAGGCAATAGTAACTTAAGGATCGTTGGGAGCCAAATTCCTACTCTTGGGAGTTGGTTTCGGTAAGGGATTCCTTGATAGTCTTGACACTTTTCGAAGCATGCACACGCTCACTCGAAAGTCCATTGGTATGTTGGTCGTCATTGTCGGGCAATCCATACCCTAATCCAAGATACTTTGGTATTTTGAAAGATTCTATGGGCTCTCTTTGTCCAGTTTTATTTCTGCCTAGGCCACTAGTTCCATCATAGCCTTTAGCCTTCATTATGTCATATCCCTTGCCATATTTCTTAACTGGTAATGGGGGTAGGTCTTCCATTTCTTTATAGATCCATCCTGTAATATCAACAATGTCCTCGTTACTCATGTCTCCCCATTTGATGAAAACTGTTTTTGGTGGAACTTTGAAAATTTCTTTAGGTTCCATTCTAAAACATGGTCTACCATAGATCTTTGGCGAATTGGGTATTGTCATGATGCTATAAGCCATATGCAGTTTGAATTCTCCACAGCCTAGGTCCTAGATCTTGATAGTGGGCTCAGCCTTAGGAAGTGTGGAAGATGGTGGTGTAGTGGAAGATGTGGATGGAGTGGATGTGGAAGATGATGCTAGTGGGGATGGGTCAATGTATTTGGAAGCAGAAGAGCTAGGAGCTTCTCGGTTGATGGGAACTTGGTTTTCAGAAATACCCTTTAGGTTGGTACAATATTGAAAAGGGTTGGGGTCTCCATATATGGTGATTTTTGTGTCGTCAAATGGGAATTTTAAGCATTGGTGATATGTGGAGGGGACGACCTTTAAGGCATGAATCCATGGGAAACCAAGTAAGATGTTGTAAGGTAACTTTAGATCCAGGACCTGGCAAGTTGTATCCACAATGACTAGTCCCACTATGATCGGAAGAGAAATAATGCCTCTAGAAGAACGTTCTTCGTCATCATATGCTTTTATTACTATGCTCTTTGTAGGGTCTACACATGCATCAGAAAATCCTAGAGCCTTAACCAGTTTTAAGGAGAATATGTTCAATCCTACTCTACCATCTACTAAAACTCTTCTAACCTTGTGCTTATGGATGAAATTTTTGATATGTAGTGCAACATTATGTTTGGTCTTGGGTGACGAATAATCCTGATCAGAAAAGGTGACGTGATGAGGTGTAGTGAGGTATCTCACCATGGTATCAAATTGGTTGACATCAATATCCTTAGGGACGGATGACTCTTGCAGGGTTTTATCTAGTATAGCCTTATGCGTGGGAGAAATGTGAAGCAACTCAAGTATGGAAATCTGCACAGGGGTTTTTCCTAATTGGTCGATAAGATTAAACTGACTCTTGGGTTGCCACTACTTTACAGATGAGCCAGGTTGTGGTTGCTTAGGAGATGGACCAGGTATGGTGATCTTAGGTTGCCTAGCAGGAGGCAAACTAGCTATGGTGATCTTTCCGCTTCGAGTAGTGGTGTTGCATTGAGTTGCTCTTTTGACTATGATAGTATTGACACACTCATTATCAGTTCAGATATTGTTTATAGTAGGTCCACTGGAAGAGTCATACTTGACACGGGCGTAATTGGATTGATTATTGTTTGTCTTAGGACCTGGCGTGGAAGCATTATTAGAACCATGGTCTTGCAATGGGTTCTTATGAATGGTATGGTTGGAATTTGATGGAAATTGTGGCCCAACCAATTCAATTACTCAGCTTTCAATAAAGTCTTGCACAATATTTTTGATTTGTCGACAAGATGATGTGTTATGTCCTTTAGCCCGATGGAACTCACATAAAGCATTATCATCCCACCATGATGGTTTAAACTGCCTTGGGTCATATGGTTTAGGTTCTTCAAGTGTGATGAGACCATTTTGAAGGAGATTTTTAAGGACATCCTCAATTGGTTCTCCCAACACCGAGTATGTTGTCTTTTTGGGAATTGTCTTGTTTGGTGAAATTGTCCTTGATTTTGACTGTTTAGACCATTTTGGTTCTTTGGAGTGACATTGGTAGGGGGTGTCAGTATTGTTGTTGGTTTTTTTTGCAGTTGAACCCCTTTTAGAGCCAGTACAGGACCCATAGTGTTGATAGTCTTGGCATCGACAACACCATCATTGGTAACGTGCTTATTTTTTACCCAGTACTTATTTTTGTCAGCAGGAAGATTTACATTTGTGTTTTTAGGACCATATTTTAGCTCTCCTTTTGCAATAAGAGCTTTCTCAACATGGACACCCTTTTTGACTAGGTCTGTGAAGGTTGTGCAACAATGCACTTGCAATCCATATTTTAAGGGGCCTAGAAGTGTTTGAACAAACATGTCAACCTTTTCCTTTTCGGGTATGTCGATGTGACAACGACTAGCTAGACTTCTCCATTTTTGGAAGAATGGGATGAACATTTCACAAGAATCCTCTTGCATGAGATTGCATAAGCTAGTAATAGAGGTGCCCATGTCAATGTTGTACAAGTAATTTTTTATGAATTTGCATTTAAGTTCATCCCATGTTTGGATATCCTTTTGCATGGAGAACCATTCAAGGGCAGGACTTGCAAGACTTTTAGAGAAGAGTCTCAACAAGTATGTTTGTTCATAGGCGACGTCCATATAGTTGGTTGCGAATTCTTGGACATGTTTGATAGGGTTTGTATTTCCTATGTACTTGGTAAAATTTGGTGACACATATCCCAGAGGAAATGGCAACATGTATAGGTTCATATCAAAGGGATATATAGATAAACCATATGACACTTCTGATATCTTTCCGAATATTTGTATGTTTTCTATGGTCTTCTCTAGACCTATCAACTTTGCTTGCAATGCATTGATTATAGGGTCATTTGTGGCTCCATACATTGGATTGATTGGTACACCATGGGTCCCCATTTGTTGTGAGTGGATGTTGGTGTGTTGTTGAGGAATGTGTTGTTGTGACATGTATGATATGTTTTGATTTTCTTGTTGTTGGTATTGAAAGTTTGGATTGGGGGTGTGTTGATGGGTATGAATATGGGATGAGTATGTCAGAATGTGTCCCCCATCCAGTTGGGTCAATATTTGAGGAATATGGCGACCATGAATATTTTGATGTGCGAATGATGCCATAGGTTGTGTGTTTTGATTGCCTTGTGCAAATTGTTGGGATTGTACAAGGGGAATGGTCGTATTTTGTCCTTGGGAAGTGATGGCATTAAGTTGTGTTGACGTGTTAACATTTGGTTGTGGTCCTTGAATAAGGAGACGTCGTTCACTTCCTCCCAAAGGATTGAGTGAGGTACCAATGAGAGGATTTGATGAGGATGTAATCATGGTACTAGATGTAGTCGTGAATGGAGGATTTGTATGGCTTGATGTTTCCCCCATGGCATTTATCGAAGTGGTAAATAGAGGATTGGAATAACTTGCCCACATTGCCGAGGACCCAAAGGTGGCTCCAGCCAATTGTGATGATGTTGTGGACATTGTGGGCAGTCTGACATATTGTGTTCCCCCAATAGATGTTGCGTTGATGGAATTGGAACTATTTTGAATGTTGGAGGTAATACTCATGGTAGTTGTGACATTTTGCGAGGTAGCATCAAAAAATGTATTGCTTGTGGTGTTTGGAGGTTGACCACTATTGGACATGTGTGTATTGTTGACGTTATGGTCAGGAGATTTTGGTCTCAAAGTATTAATGTCGAACCCATGGGGTAATTTAGCTCCTTGACTTAAAAGTATGGCCAAATATCTATCTCTATCATATAAGACCATTTGTTCTACGAAAAAGGTCACCTCTAGATCTTGTGCTGCTACCTCTAGGTTTTCCTCAAGTATCTGTCCATATTCATCCTTGCATAAGAATGGTTCAAAGGGGTTGTTTGATAAGGATGGTATGGTGATGAGGGGTTGAGTATTGGTGTTGCTAAATGGGTTGTCAAAATTCCAATTTGGGTCATACGTGTGATTGATGATGTTGGAATTGGAATCTTGTCCAAAGTTTTCCATTTGTCATTTCTTTCGTTGGAGTCTAGTTTTCACCATAAAAGGGAATTTCTCAAATGAGAGTGATGAGAATGACAATTAAATGCAAGGATGATGCTAGCCTATGTTTTTGGATTTTTGTGATAAAGGATTTTCGATAATAAGGGATGACAATGCGATAATGTTATCTAAAGGAAATGATGAATGTGAAATGAAGACTAGAATGACAAGTTATGAAACTATTTTTTTTGTATTTTGGAATAAAAGATGACAATGCAAGGTGATGATGACGTTTTCCTAAGGAAATGATGAAGGAAAGATGCCAAGGTTGTCAAGGTCGAAGTGCCAAATGAGGACTAAGATGATAATGTTGACTAAGGACTAAAATGATTAATGCAAAGTCTAGGTTCAAAATGAGGACTTGAGATGGACAATGCAAAGTCTAAGTTTAAAATGAGGACTAAGTTTGGACAATATTTGAAGAAAGGTTTTGCTTAACCACTTTATGCTTGACTTATGTTTCAATTTTGGTTATCAAAAGGACTTGCTAAGGGGACTAAGTGACAAGGTCCAAATGATGAGTGAGCCTTCCTAACTAGATTGTTGAGTTGGAGGTTCTCACAAAAAGGACAATGAATGAAAAGAGGAATAATGACTATGTCCCAAGATAACCTAGTTTTGAAACAATGATTTTACAAAGTGTGATGAGTTGGCCTAATCCAAAGTTTTCCAAGATGAAGCCTAAGGAAAAGTTTATGATAGGATTGATGATTATGACGCTTAGGGAATGCAACTAAAAATTTGGAAAATTAAACCTACAAATGAGATGCAAGCTAGTGAATGAAAATGGTGGATGTTTTGAGCAATTTCAGTTTTGGTTTCTGACAAAGAATTTTTGAAAAAGATGTTTTGACAGTAGGGTAAAGTGTCTAGACTCAGATTCTGGTCTGGGACAGTGTTTGGTTTTTTGTTGGGTGATTGCGTCATTACAAGAAGCAAATGCATTTCAATGATTAAATGAGGTGCTATAAATGGAAAATGTGGTTCATTGTTGCAAATGCAGATTTAAAGATGGCAAATGCGGTGCAGTGTTGTAGATGCAGCTTTACAAATTGCAAATGCGTTTCAAGATAGGCGAATGCGGTGCTTTGATTAGTAGATGCATTTGAGCAGAGCAGATACGTTTGAGTAGAGCAGATGCGTTGCAAAGGCTAGAAAATGCGGTTTGATAGAGCGATTGTTGGTTAATAGATGCGTTGTAGAATGTAAAAAAGATAAATTTTTGATGTTTGTGGTCAAAAACCCGAATTGTTTAAAGTTTGAAAGTTTGTTTCCAGATGTTTGAGTGTTGTTTGTTTCATTTCAGTAACCAACAAACACTTGGAAAACATGATATTTTGAAAGTAATCAAACACGAAAGAGAACAAATACAATCCTATGGCTAAGCCAGGACAGTATTCGCTAGATTCCACGTGGGTTTCCCTAGCCGCATATCAGTAGCGTGCAAATTTAGAAGCTTGGTTGCACGGGATCCCCCTTACAGTGCACTCTCTTCTCAGGCCAACCAAGCTTCCAACCCCCGTGAAAATCCCATGGTAGATTGATCACCTCTACTATAGACTGCAAAGATGTGGATGCCTTCACACCGACCGGTGTTGCGCTAGCAAATAGAAGGTTTTTGGCTACTAAACAATGGTGTTTAATTCGGGACCCCCGTTCAAGTGGCCATACATGGGGCACAAGATTAATCTTCATTTAGGAGGCACTCCAGCCTGAAGATGTTAAGCTCAACAGGGTTTTGGGGAGTACTAATTGGTCCGTATGACACATCCACACTTGTAATCTTAGGTTTTCCCTTAAGATTCACATTTATATATCGGTCAATGGTAGCTTGGCTTTAGCTCCATTGCCGGTTTGAGTTGCCTAGAGGTGATGAAATCACTTGGCAGGCCCAATTTCTAGAGGCAATAATTGTTTCTCGTACACCCAGGATCACATGACTGTGCAAGGGGAGAGGATAGTTCAGTTATTGCATCAAGGTTACACAGGGACAAAGTGGTCTGGCTTTCTGATCACCTAGTTTGCACAGGGTGAGAGCATATTTGCCTACCACTTTCAAACACAATCAAACAGAATTGTAAACATGTTCATTTTAAATGCACCAAAAGAAATGTTTTCTATTCTAAAAAGAACAAGCACAATGTTTTTGGAATGAATCTTGGACACTCGAACCTACAAAATCACAAGTTAGGAGTTTTATCAACTAGTCTTAGACCCAAGAGGTGTAACTGCCACACGCTGCAAACAAAGATTAATAACACGAAAAACCCCTATGCTAGGTAGAATGCAGAAGAAAACCATAATGTAAAACAACCAAGAACAAAAAACAAAAAAAATTGAATGCAAATTTTTTAAAGAACTTTTACCAGGAAAATGAGTCACAACAGAGCGATTGTGTCGCGGTCCCACGTTTTGGTTTAACAGGAAAATGTGTCGATTGAATCATCAAATGTGGCTTAGTCGATCAAATGTGGCTTTCCTAACTGCGATTGCAGTTTATCAGAGTGAATGTGATGTTTAGTCTATCAAATGTGTCACGACGCAGTGGATGCGACTCGAAAAATAGTGAATGCATCGTTCCGTACCTATACCTACAAAAAAAAAAGAAAATTAAAAATCGTACGGAAAACAAAAAAATAAAATGTGTCGGGTTCACCAATGTATCAATGGGTATTTTTCAGGTTAGGTAAGCATGATTAGCATATAAAATAAAACCCAAAGAACTATCGAGTACAATGAAAGCAAATACAAGAAAGATTATACTAGTTATTCCTCAAAGCTTCCATGATTCATCTCCATAGCACCTAGCTCGCAGCGATCGTATGATTATTGCCCTCAGATTTGTATGTGTGTGAGCAATTGACTATGACTGTTCTATGCAAGTTTTGAAGGATTTGAATGACAAAATAAAGACTATGACAAATGACAAATGATTATGCCTATGACAAGTAATCAAATTGAATTAAACAAGCTAAGTGTAAAGTAAATTCTAAGCATGAATGCCTATATTAATGAAGTGGTCCCGAGAATGTAAGCAAATTAGCATTTTATAGAAAATGCAATTTTGGATGGACGGTTGAGATTGAAAGCTGACAAAGCCAAAAATAAGTGGACGAGATTTCATGTGACAATCCCTAATTAAGGTTAGGGAAAAATTATTAAATGAGTGGTCAAAATGTCATTTGAGAAAATCAAATCGACGATAAAAAATAAATGTGATAATTAGCCAAAAAGATAAAGATTTTCAAAATCAAGAAGATAAAGATTGCTTGATTTGTAAGATTCGAAAAATCAAGAGGACAAAGGTTGAACTGAAAAGCAGATTTAAAAAATCAAGAATTTGCTCAATTACATGATTTTTGGAAGAAGACTACCATTTTGAATTAAATAAATTCAAAATATGGATTTTGTGTGACAATAAATAATCGATTTTCAGATTATTTACTAAAATGAAGTGACATTTAATAAAGTGAGATCATTTTAAATAATTTATTTATTTAAAATGAGAGAAATGTTAAATTAGGTAATTAAATAATTAAAGATAATTATTTAATTTAGAGGATTATGACCGATAATTAAATAAATTAATAAATCTATTTAATTATGAGAATTAGTGACATATTAAATAAATAAATAAAATTCATTTATTTAATAATCAGGAAGACATAAGGAATTAAATAAATTAAGAAATTTATTTAATTGTAAGAAGATAATAGACCATTAGTAACGTATTGAATAAATAAATAAAATTTATTTATTTAATAATCATGAAGAATAAAAGAGATATGAATTAATTAAACAATTATAAATTATTTAATTAATAATAGGAAGTGGACCAGGTCATAATTAAATGTCATAATTATGCTAGGATGAAAGTGGTAAAATAGAGCTTGCAGGCCTAGGTCATTTTTATGTGTCTACACCTCTAATAATTGATCTGTATTTTCTCTTATTATTTTTAGGAGATTCTTCATTATTACTTAGATTGCAACTAGTAACCATAGGGGTACATACTGATGTATAGTCTTCCATTCCAAATTTCTTTAGCATTTCATTGGCATACTTTGATTGTGAAAGGAATATACCTTTTTATGTCTAATTGATTTGAATCCCTAGGAAGAAATTCATCTCCCCAATCATAGACATATCAAACTATTTTTGCATCTCTTCTAAAAATATCTTACACATACTTCCATTTCCTCCAAAGATTATATCATCAGCATACGCAACCACAATCAAGATTTGATCTTTTTCAACTTTAAAATAAAGATTGCTATTTGTGGTACCTTTATTGAATCCTTGCTACAACAAGTACCATTCCAATCTTGCATACCAAGCTTTGGGATCTTGCTTGAGCCCATATAATTCCCTCTTTAATTTGTGGAACATATTAGGATCTTCTGACAATTGAAAACCTTTTGGTTGCTCAATATAAAATTCTTCTTCCAACTCACCATTGAAAAATGCATACTTCACATCCATCTGATAAACTTTGAAATTCTTATGTGCTAGAAAATCCAAAAGCATCCTAATATCCTCCATCCTTGCCACTAGAGCAAATGTCTCTTCAAATTCTATTCCTTCTACTTTTGAGTAGCCTTTACACACAATCCTTGCCTTGTTCCTAACAACTTCTCCATTCTCATTCATCTTGTTTCAGAATACCCACTTAGTTCCAATCACATTCTTGTTTGTTGGTCTCGGGACAAGTTCCCAAGTCTGATTCTTCTCAATCTACATCAATTCTTCTTTTATAGCCTTGATCCAAAATTCATCTTTTCATGCCTCAATCACTATCTTAGGTTCAACTTTAGAAAGTAAACATAAATACACTTGTTCTTCTGTCATAACAACCTTTCTTCTTTTCAATACACTCCTTTTTTCACCAATGATTTGATTTTTAGAATTATTCTTTTGCACATACTTAAGGTTCTTAGGGATGCTTTCTAGAGCTTCTTCCTCTTCAAACTGCACTTCTTTTTCCTTGCCTTCATCCTTTTATTCTTCTTTGCAAGAGGACTTATCTAATTCATATCCTTCTATCAACACTAAACTTTTATGTATGATTTCATCCACTTTGGCGCTTGCACTTTCAACAATCTGTTTTAGCCTCTTATTATAGCATTGATAAGCCTTGATCTTTGAGAGTATCCAAGGAAGATTCCTTCATCAGATCTTGCATGAAAATTTCCTAAGTTTTCTTCATCTCTTATGATATACCACTTGCTTCCAAACACTCTGAAATATTTGATAGTAGGGGTTCTTCCATACCACAACTCACAAGGGGTCTTTGAATTGTTTTTCCTTTCTTGCGCTCTGTTAAGTATGTAGACTACAATATGAATTACTTCTCTCCAGTAGACATCTGATAGATCTGCTTCCTTCATCATTGTCCTTGTTACTTCCTAAACTATCCTATTCTTCCTTTCCACCACTCCATTCTATTGAGGAACCCTAGGAGCTGACAAATGTCTCTTTATTCCATGATCTTCACAAAAAATGTTAAACTCATTGGAGGTGAACTCTCCGCCTCTGTCAAATCTTAGACATTTTATTTTCACATCCACTTCATTCCCAACCATAGCTTTAAATTCCTTAAACTTATCTAGAGCTTCTAATTTTTCTTTGAGAAAAGTTACCCAAGTTATTCTAGAGTAATCATCAATCAATAACATGGAATACATGTCACCTTGAAAACTTCTTGTTTTTGTAGGTCAATAAAGATTTGTATGCACCAAATCTGTAATGTGTCACACTTAAATAACACCAAATAAATAAATTATGACATTGTGAATAATAAATTAAAGACATAATCAATAGGTTATTTTCTATCATAGCACAATATGTCCAAAAATAAAAATTTATACTCATTTCCAAATGTTAGATTTACAAGTTACATGGTTTGACATAGGCCAACATTGCCACTTAGTCAACTCAAGTTTACATCATATAGTACAAATTAAAATATTCAAAAATGGAATTCCATGTGATTCCTTTTCAACGTTTACCACATCTGGTGGATGAGAACATGGTTCAAGAACTTTTCCACCCAACCACGAAGCTACACTTCCCCGAAATTCTTCCTAACTCGAAGAATACCCGACCCTACACATAATATTTAGCAAGAGAATATGATATGCAAGGTGGAATCTGGCACATGCCTAACAATTACATGTGTTTCTATCTACATTTAGAACATGCAAGATAAATTTTAGGAAATGGAAGAGAGTTACATCATAAAAATTAGACCATTCAACATAATGGACTACAAATGCTTGGCCAAGAATATGTTGTATATAGCTACAAAAGATAGATTTTGGAAAAAGAAAAACCTATACTCTATGTTAACCCATCCCGAAAGGTAACCTCCCACATACATAAGATAACATACATCTTATCCAAATCACACAATTTGCAAAACATTCAACTGGTTTCTAGTAGTTTTTGGTAGCCAATCTTTTCATGATAAAGAATCAAACAATCTAAAACATAGTCTATGTATGTCTCATCTTGGCTATTTCAGTTCAAAAAATATATGTAAAGAACTAGAAAAAAATTGATAATAATTCAATAAAACATTTAATCATAATACATGATCCATTTCATCAATTACAAAAAAATAAGAATATCACAGTTCATGCATAAGCATACAAATTACCAATATTTCCTTTGTTCCTTCTTACATGGAATGAAATCTACATTTTTCAGATAAAGAAAATAAAGAAATTTTAAAGAAGGTATATTGCACGTATGTGTAATGCATAAATGGAATATTTATGCATGTACACTTATATGGCCTTCTGTTAAAAATTGTGTATGCGTATATGCGTTCTTTTGAAAAAGAAAGATTCATTCTACATACAGATTTCCATGTTCAGAAAGATGTAAATTTTCATTAGATACACAATTAGATTCAAATGAAAATACAAGGAACATAAATAACAAGCATTCTCTAGACTTTTGTATGAATCTGAATTCCAAACCAAATGTCACAAGGTTATTTTACATAGAAACAAATTGTAATCGACATCATAATTATTCTACATTTAAACAGAGTCTATACATTCTTGATTCAATCTAACTTCCTTTTAGAGAGTGATAATTCAATGTTTAAATATAAAACAAGGTTACCCATGATTCCTTTTGTTCAATTCTTTAACAAGAACATTCTAAAACTTACTACCAAGTCATTATTCGTTTCAATGTAAGAAACATCAAATGGTGATTCTAGTTGGTTAATAGTTGAATCATACATTTCAAGGAGAATTTAAAAATGATAAAAGTATCATTTTGTACCCCAGAACGGTGTATATATTGCTTTGTTTTGGAAATAGAGTCTAGGATAAGGTAACTCATACAGAACAAAACATATAATTCAAACCTATTCATTATTTAAAGGGCATCAACATCTAAGAATGATACGATTACTATCGTATCATTTTAAATATTATTTAAATAATTTAATATCACTTAGAATGATATGATAATTGTAGATAGGAATAAAATCAAAGGTTTAAATGCATTGAAGACAATAAACAAATTAAATCCTATCAAGCACTATGAAGTACAAACTAGAATGAAAATAAAAATAATAAACAAAGAATGTGCAAACTGATTTTCAAACTAGTGTTGATTGATCTCCATGGCTCTTCTCCACCTACACAAGGATGCAAGATTTCAAAGGTTGATAATAGAGGAATGTTGGATGCTCATTTCTGCAGCATAACGATATGACGAAAATGATAGATGGCGATTGAAGACTGATTTTGACAGAGTGAAGATGCTAGAAGAAGATTCGATGGAAGAATGATTTTGACAGCATAAGGATGTCTGAAGATTCGATCCAAATGGCTTGTGAAAGGTTTGATTTATAGATTTTTGATTTGAACAGAGATAAGATTTGACAAGATTCGATAAGGATTTGATTTTTGATAAAAGAGGAAATACAACGAGATGAGATAAGATTTTAAAAAGATGGAAAGATTTTGATTTATTGTTTTAAAGGAATTAAAACAAGATAAGATAAGATGTGAAAAGATAGAAAGATTTTGATTCTCTTTTAAAGGAAAATAAATCTTGAAAAAGATGAGAAGGATAATTGATGAATTATCTAATTAATTAAATTAATTAGATACACATGAGTTCAGTTTTGGAAAGAAAGCGAGAAGATCTTTTTAGGATTTTATTAATTAAATAAATATTTGGATTTATTTCATTAATGTTGAATTTATTATTTCATTAATTAAATAATATAAATTATTTAATTAACATTAGAGGAATGGATAGATTATGAATTTAATTAATTAAATAATATAAATTATTTAATTAACATTAGAGAAATGGATGGAAATGATTTAATTAATTAAATTAGAGGAATTGATGGAAATGGTTTAATTAATTAAATAATATAAATTATTTAATTAACATTAGAGGAATGGATGGAAATGATTTAATTAATTAAATAATATAAATTATTTAATTAACATTAGAGGAATTGATGAATTATGCATAGGAAAGGAATAAATAAAATTAGTCAAATAAATAAGATTTATTTAACTAATTAGATGATGACATGGGTACCTAGTGGCAAAACATACTACAAGGCATCTAAATGATGCAATGTTGTGATAAGGTATCGTAAGAGGACAATTTTTTGATGTCTACATTTTTCCCCTCTTTGAAGTGATGTTCGAGATGATGAGATTTGTGTCGAGTAACATCATTTCAAAGAAGTTAAGGTATGGATAGAGGAAAATGGACAATGATAGAAAGATAGGATGATGATGGAATGATGATGCCCCCTCGAGAGGATAGGTGGGTTGAACAAACACGAGTAGGCTCTCGAAATGAAATGATAAAGGGAGGGATAAGACGAATAATGCAAGATAGAAAGTGGATGAAGGAGAGGAATGATACGTTATGCTGCAATGAAGGTGAGCAACCATGATGTTTGATATAGCACTAGACGTTATGCACCAAGATATAAGGACCAAGGTGACGACGTGTCTCGTGCCCCAGTGTAATACAACCTTGTCTATACATATGAGGAAATAGACTTAGAGCATTAAAGTCCTAATGCACAAAAGGTATGATGTGACCTTAGATGCAAAGGATAGTGCAAAAAGATATTCCAACATACACAAGATATGAATATTAGCTAGAATGATACAAATTTGATACAAATGCAAGATAAAATGATAACACACACAAGCAAGCAAGCAAGCATGCACAAATGATACAAAAACAAACAAGGTATTGCCCCTGTCAAGCTATAAACCGATGATTGATTGATTGATTGATGATGATGATAGTGTTATTATTGTTGGGAAGCGATATATCCCTAGAGCAACACAAGGATGATGATAATTGATTGATTGATTGGTTGATTTGGTTTACGACAAGATTAGGATCAAGACCAAAGGATGCGATTAGATATGTGAAAAGATTGGTTGACTTGATTGGTATGGATTAAGGATTGACTTGCATTTGGATTTTTGTTGGATATTTGATTTTTTTTGGATTTTTTTGGGGATATTTTGATTTTTTTTTTGTTTTTGAAATGTTTTGATTTTGGACTTTTGAAATGTTTTGATTTGTTTGGATTTTTGAAATGTTTTGATTTTTTTGTATTTTTGAAATGTTTTGATTTTTTTTGGACTTTTGAAATGTTTTGATTTTTTTGGATTTTTGAGATGTTTTGATTTTTTTTTGGACTTTCGAAATGTTTTGATGTTTTTAGACTATTTGAGTAGCCTTTGTGCTAGATACCAATGACAAGGGGAAAACCAAGTCTAGGTGCAAGGAGATAAATGGGATTTATGGATGAAAGGGTGGGTGATGGAAAAAAGGCTCATGATATATGGATGGATGGTATGGATGTATGCATCATAAGAGAGCAAGGGTGTGATCTCCAAAGACTATGTCGCATAGGAATAACATGCCCCATTCTAGGTACAAGACTTAGGATTTTTCATGACAAAACTTATGACAATAGGATACTGATAGGCTTGTTTGGAAGGATGAGGTATGCCAAGAGATACTCAAAAACATGTTTTAGCATTTTGCCCCTATATCTTCATCAAGATCAAAAGAAGAAGGGTGGATGAATGGACTCGATATGATAGGTATGTATGAATAGACTCAATATGATGGCTAAAGATGGTAGGTAGGATGGAAATGATATGATATGAAAATGATAGGTTGGACAGATAAGACATTGTGCCCCCAAGTGTAAGTGACATAGAAGATCAACCTACACATGATGCCTATTTGCTAGGTTTTCATCATGGTACTTATCCAGGGCGTTTGTTTGTCATGTTTTCACCATTGGACGAAGGGATTTCTCTTTACTTTTTTTTTAAATTTTTTTATTTTGGATAGAAGGGGAATATGGATAGGAGACACTCAAGTGTCTAGTTCCATGAAAGGTGATAGTCCCACTAGATATGGATGTCATTGCATGGACCATGTCAAATGTCATTATGCTCATAGATGTTGGTAAGGGATGACATGAAAGAGAGATTGAGTAGGTAGATGGCAGATTATGATGTGGATTATGGAGGAAAATAATGGATTATGATGCAGATTATGTACAGAAGATGATAGGGATTATATGGAACTTATGAAAAAGATGAATGGAGAGGCTTAGACAAAAGCATGGACCATAGGAAGGTGGTGGGGGAGATATGTAGGATAATGAGTGAAGGATGAGGAGAGTGAGGTATGTGGAATTGTTGTGAAATGGAAGGGAACCATGACCAATGGTTGCACACATTGTGATAAACGTTGAAGCTTTTGATGTGGATGGGGTGTTAGAAGCAATGAAGATGTTTGCTTAGGAGATGGTGGATGATGTGTTTTAGGTACCCACATAGACTTAGTATTTTTATGATTTTTGTTTGGCTTATGGGACTTATGAATTTGAGACTCTTGAATACAGTGGGAATGTGGGGTGGAAGTGGATGGTTGGGATTTTTGTGATGTGGATGCCTCATTTGACTTGATTTCTTTTTGCTTAGGTACCCAAACCATTTTAGTTTTGGCCTTTACTTTTGGAGGTATGGGCTTATATAACTTTTTTGGCTTTGACTTCGTGCAATCGTATGCTAAGGCATTAGGACCTTTAGAAATTTTGACTTTATGTGTAGAGGCATCCAAATTTTTATTTTGGAATCCCTTGGGTTTGGTGGAATGAGTGGAAGCTTTATGTTTAGACAATGTGTGCATTGATTGGTCATGATTAAGATGTTTAGGGTATTTATGGATAAATGGATAGAAGGATTGGATGGTAGGGATATTAGGAGTTGGAAGTAATGGTGGCAAAGTTGATGGAGGGATATTAGGAGTTGGAAGTAATGGTGGAAAATTTGATGGTGGAAGGTGTATGGTCACATGCTTTTGACATTTGTAGGGTGATGGAGGTGGAATGTCAACATACGTTTTAGGGATATGATAGGCTTTATGATGGAAGGAGGTGGACTTAGGATGGATGGAGGAAGTACCAACATCTTTAGGTTGTTGTCCTTGGGGTGTAGGTCCAAGGCCATAAGAGCATGGAGGGACTTTGACATGCATGGGCTCCAAAATACCTTGTTCATGAAGGTCTAGACCTTTACCTTGGTGGTTCATATTTTGGAGTGTGCAATGGACAATGGGAATAGGTGTAGGTGGAACACTAGACACGAGTTCCTTATTGGATGGAGAAAATGACGCAAGGGAAGATAATGGTTTTTGTTGTTCTAAGGAGGAACATTCATGAATGAGGGTGGAAAGACCAATAGGATAGGATGGAGGAATTTCAATGGGGTCAATTGTGGGTGATGGAGGATCATTAGGATCTTGATTAGCATTGTGTTCACTTAGATCCAAGTTATTTGTTTGATCTTCTATGTGTGCTTGGGAGGCATATGTCTCATAAAGGGAAGTGGATGTTTGCACATCATGGATGGGTGAGGTGGAAATCTCTTGACCATGGAATGTATAAAGTTGGCTAAGAGGATCATCATGGTCTTCTTGATCATAAAATGGGTCTTGATCAAAGATGGAAGATTGATCATGACCAGTATTAGGTATGTTATGAATGGAATCATTGGGAGGGTGTTGATGTTTATGTGGATAATGGGGTAATGTTTCCTCATGTTTAGGATTTTTCTCTTGACATACCTCATGACTTATTTGAATGGAGGTGGAAGGAGATTTCTCATGGAGAAACTTGTCATGTTCTTGATGGTCAACAACATAGGAGCATGATAGAGGGTGACTTGGACTTAATGGGGAAGACTTTTGAATTGGATCAAATGGTTGTGGATGATATGGTTGGCTTGAAGGACTTGGCCTAATGTTTGAGGACTCTTTTGTATTTTCAAGTATATGTGTTGAATGACATGGTGACAATTGATTCCTTGCTAGTAGCCCTTGGGTCACATCCTTTGTAGGTGTATGGGTGGAAGGTGTTGGCTTAGGGTTTTGGTTTTGATTGGATGATGGTATGATAAAGTTACAGGGTGCATGTGCTAGATTGGTATTCCCCTTGTCAATGGTTGCATTAAGACTTAAAGGCTCTTGATTTTGTTGCCCAGGTGGACTTAAATTCACATGTGTTTGTCATGATGTGGCTTGATAGGTTGATGTGGCATTGACAGATTAAGAAGTGGATGGATAAGATTGGTATGAGGTAGAAGCGGATGAAACATTAGGTTGAGGTGGCATTGGTTGATAATGAATGGATAGTGGATGATGTTGTGGTTGTTGAATTTGACATGTGGCAATGAAATGATTGGCTTGAGCTAGGAGGTGTTGGATTTGAGGTGATTTAATTTGTTGAAAATCTTGAAAGATGGTTTGAAGGCTTTGTAAGGTTTGGTGGTCTAGGGGTTGGGGTATTTGGTGAAGTGTTTGAAGGAGGTTTTGAAGTTGGGATGCTAGGGCTTTGTGTTTGAATGTGGGCATGGTGTCACAAATGTGTGTAAGCTCTTGCATATTAATTTGTTGTTCAAAGTATGCAACATAGTTCATGTCATCATTAGAGGTGGTAGGAGGGGCCCCTCGAAGTATGATTTTAGGTTTTGTTTTTGTTTCATTTTTTGAACTATAGAAAGGGACTCCTTGAATTATGAGCTCGGGCTTAGGTTTTATCTCATGTTTTGGCCTAGAGGGATAGCCCCCTTGGATTATGATTTTGGGCTTATGATTAGGATTGGGCTTGTTTATGATTATGAACATTTTGACAAATGGTGACTAGGACTTTGTTGGTGATGGTGATGGTGATGATGTAGAATGATTAGATTGGTTGACTTGATTGATTAGGATGAAAGTGATAGGATATGAATGTGTTGGAAGAACGTGTAGAGTGACTTGTCTTTATGTGTTTGGTGTCTAGCTTGATTTGGAAATATTTAAATGAATGATCACACATGTACACACATAAATCACTCACACAAGACACATAAGCAAGTTTGAATTTGAAATTATGAATGTGATTATTAAGCACACACTTGAAGAAGACACATCAACAAGTCCTAGAACTAGTCAAGTGGGTATGGCCAATTAAGTCTCAAGCTAGTCTACACAAGTTTGACTAAGGATGATTTGAAAGCAAAATACTACCACACAGCTAGGAGAAAGGGGTAACCCACCCTTCACCTTCACTTCCCAAAGGTATAAAGTTCTTTGGGGCTTAGCCAAGAGTGACAAAATTTTTAACTTCCAAACAAGCGTGTCTTTCGATTCACACTTTGATTGAGGTCATCCCTAGGGGTGATGAAATCCCCTAGCAGGCCTCCTAAAAGGCTTTGACAAAAGCAAACCAAGTGAGGTGTTTGTGATCACACACACACTTGATTCACACTCACAGTGGTTAATTTCCCTTAGAAATGAAATGTGTGGAAGAAAACAATGAAGCACTTGTTCTTTTTAGATCCCAAATCAAATGTGTAGGAAGACAGTGGTTAATTTTAGACCCAATTTCTGAAGTGTGATTGAAGACAAGATTCGTTTTAAGAACCCCAAATTGAAATGTGTTTGCAAACAATGATTGATTTTATGCCCCAAATTGAAATGTGTGACAAATAAGATTAAGAGATGAAGGATGAAACAAGTGAACCTGGTTATTTTCACTTTCCAAATTGATGTTGTGACTGATTCCAACATTTTTCCAGCTCCGTATGATTCACCAACAAGTTGTCAAGACAAAAAGAAACAAATTACAAATCTGCTAGAACAAAAGTCGTATGCGTTGAAGAATATATCAGAATTTGAGAAATTTAACTTTTTCAAAGTTAATAAATGCCTACACCATTGGATAGATTATGAAATTATACCCCAAATAAAAAAAAAATCGCTGAAAAAGACCAAAAAATGACCAAGATACGACCATTTTAAGATTGACTGAAAAAATGTTGAAACAAAGGTATATGCGCTAAAGCAGACCTCATATGTGCTAAAAAAAAATTCCCATATGCGCTAAAAGAAGTCCCAGATGCGCTAAAAGAAATCCTCGGATGCGATAAAAAAAAATTATTTTTATTTTTTAATGAAACAATATATGCGCCATTATGTTCCTTATAAGTGCCGAAATAGTCCCTAGATGCGCCGAAACAGCTCCTAAATGCGCTAAAAGACCTACAAAAGCACTGTTAAACCCTGGATGTGCTACATAAACCCTCAGATGTGCTAAAACGGAAAATTTTGCCGAAAATACGAATTCCAGAACGCGAAATCCTGTCATAAAACCTGCAAATAAATGTTAAAAACGGGGCAAGGCCCCACGGTGGGTGCCAAAATGTAGATAGGGATAAAATCAAAGGTTTAAATACATTGAAGACAATAAACAAATTAAATCCTATCAAGCACCATGAAGTACAAACTAGAATGAAAATAAAAGTAATAAACAAAGAACGTGCAAACCGATTTTCAAACTAGTGTTGATTGATCTCCATGGCTCTTCTCCACCTGCACAAGGATGCAAGATTTTGAAGGTTGATAATAGAGGAATGTTGGATACTCATTTTTGCAACATAACGATATGACGAAAATGATAGATGGTGATTGAAGACTGATTTTGACAGAGTGAAGATGCTAGAAGAAGATTCGATGGAAGAATGATTTTGACAGCATAAGGATGTCTGAAGATTCGATCCAAATGGCTTGTGAAAGGTTTGATTTATAGATTTTTGATTTGAACAGAGATAAGATTTGACAAGATTCGATAAGGATTTGATTTTTGACAAAAGAGGAAATACAACGAGATGAGATAAGATTTTAAAAAGATGGAAAGATTTTGATTTATTGTTTTAAAGGAATTAAAACAAGATAAGATAAGATGTGAAAAGATAGAAAGATTTTGATTCTCTTTTAAAGGAAAATAAATCTGAAAAAGATGAGAAGAATAATTGATGAATTATCTAATTAAATAAATTAATTAGATACACATGAGTTCATTTTGGAAAGAAGAAGATCTTTTTAGATTTTATTAATTAAATAAATATTTGGATTTATTTAATTAACGTTGAATTTATGATTTCATTAATTAAATAATATAAATTATTTAATTAACATTAGAGGAATGGATAGATTATGAATTTAATTAATTAAATAATATAAATTGTTTAATTAACATTAGAGAAATGGATGGAAATGATTTAATTAATTAAATAATATAAATTATTTAATTAACATTAGAGGAATTGATGGAAATGGTTTAATTAATTAAATAATATAAATTATTTAATTAACATTAGAGGAATGGATGGAAATGATTTAATTAATTAAATAATATAAATTATTTAATTAACATTAGAGGAATTGATGAATTATGCATAGGAAAGGAATAAATGAAATTAGTCAAATAAATAAGATTTATTTAACTAATTAGATGATGACATGGGTACCTAGTGGCAAAACATACTACAAGGCGTCTAAATGATGCAATGTTGTGACAAGGTATCATAAGAGGACAATTTTTTGATGTCTACAATAATCATCGCTCTATTTAATTCATCCATTAAAACAATTACTATCAAGTTTGGAACAATATGCATGCTATCGTTTACAATGATATGCATGCTATCATCCGGCCTTATGTACCATTAAAATCACTCAATGTCTTCTAGAATGATATGGAAATTGTCATTCATATAATAAATGCACCATTATAATCAAGATATGAGAATAGTGAATAAGAAATGCTCGGCTCTGTTTAAACCATATTTATGTTGAAAGACTATATACATACATACATACATACATATATATATATACATACATACATATATATGTATATATACATCATTCTAATTCTTTTAGAAGCATTAATAATGGAATGATGGAAATGCATCGTTTAGCCTGATAAGGGTTATGTTAAGATAGTGAATAATGATTTATTGTTAAAACCATAGCTTAATAAATGGAATGATGTGAATCATTCGAAACCAAAACAACATGCTTGAAGTGAAGAAAGTACATACATAAATTGGAACAATTGTATAGTTCTATGGTTCAATCAATCAAACTAAGGATTTTTTATATACATAAAGATCGATCTGGTGGTTTAGACTTCATCCAAAAATAGAGTTACGAGATCGATGCTATTAACATTGCTCAGCCTTTAAAGGCTTCATTTTAGAAATGAGAGGGTTCGGTCAAGCGACCCTTCACTCATGCATTCACATGTAGGGATCATTACGAACTTGATATATTCGCATAGACAAAGCAAAACAAACTAAATATGGTGAGCGATGGAGGCTGTGTCCAAAGGTTGGACAAAGACATGGGTTTTTCTCAACAAAAGGGAGGGGTTGATGCCGAAATGGAAAGCCCAACATCATGCAATTACAGAGACCCATATGCAGAGATAATAAAAAGAAATGGTTTTTCTTCAAAATCAAGATTATCAATAAAAAATTAGAGGAATTTGATGAAGTCGGAAAAGCAACGATAAACAATGGAAACATTCTATTAGAGGTCAATCTTACCTCTGTATGTTGCACACAATTGACCAAGACAGAGAGTGTAGAAATCTATGAGATTCTTTGAAACATATTTTTCCTTCCTTTCCCTACTTAGTTGACCTATTTTTCTTACTTTTTGGTCCAAAATTTTACTTCTTCTCTATTCATGCTATCTCCCCTCTTTTGCATGATTTTTCCCTTTGAAAGTGTGTTTTTTCCTAAATTGGAAGGCTCCATTAAGATAGCTGCCCCAAAATTCTTGCACTCAGATTTTCTCCTCTATTTTGGGGGTTATGGGTGGCCTCCCAACCATTCGATTCCATTTTTTTTAAAAATTGAATATAAATCAAGTATTAACTATTAAGTTAATAACTTTCAATTAACACATTTTTTTGTTTGAACATTATTTCCATAGTAGTTATTGTTTCCACTTATATATATTATTATTATTTTTATTTAAATCATTCTCTTAATGAGAAGTTAAATATATATTTATATATATACAAATGAGTATTATCCCACACACTAGTTTTTTCTTTTCTTTCGAAATGCAATGTCATCAAATAAACAAGGTAGACAAATTATCTAACAAATTTCATTTTCCACAAGCTTGCTTATTTAATCATTAATGCATTTCACATGGAAATGATATCTACCAATATTGTAAAGATTCCAACGCAAATGTTATGATTTTCTAGTGGTGTGTGCACGTTCCAGATTCCAACATGCTTACCAATCATCATCTAGCTAAATACTCCTTCCTCAACCATGTTCTCATTCTTCAACCTATTCCTACATTCACACACTTGCACTTGTAGAGTTTCATTAGTAACCATTAACTAATGCTTGAAACAAAAAGATTTCATTTTTCATCATAAGATTAATCCTTTGTATTCAATCATATGAATATAGATATATTTTAAATGACATTGAACTCTTAAATTTATCACAAGTCAAAATTGATAAATTTCATTTTTCGTAAATATTTAAATAACTTAACATTATTAAATGTAAGCAAAATTTGAGACATAACATCCTTACCCACTAGGAAGAGACATCGTCCCGATGTATTATCAGACAAAACTAAATTATATATGTCTATTTCAACACTCAATCATATTATTATTCAAGCTAAAATATCATAACATGCCAATTCAAAATGCTAAAGAAATAGTATTTCAATGAACATTAAGAGTCTATCTAGAAATCAAATGAGGAAAGGACTGTTTTATCTCCTCTACATCCTCCCATGTAGCATTTTCCTTAGAATATTGGTCCCATTGAACCTTATATTGGACATTTTCTCTATTTCGTAACTTGACGTTGCGTCTATCTAGAATTCTAATGGGCTCCACCAACACCAATCCTAGATCCTGCACCTATAAAGAATTCCAATTAGGTATATGAGATGCATTTGGATGATATGGATTAAGCAAAGAAACATGAAATACATTATGGAATCAAGCTAGATCAAGTGGTAGAGCAAGTTGGTATGTAATTGGGTTAATCACTTCTAGCACATCAAAGGGACCCACATATCTAGGGGCCAACTTGTAATATTTTCCAAAAGTAATCGAACTCTTGTGTGGCTTAACTCTCAAAAAGACCTTATCTCCCTCTAAGAATTGTCTGAAGGTTCTATTCTTGTCGGCATAGATTTTTTTTATATTTGTCACTTACTTCAGCCTACCCTTGATGAGTTTCATCTTCTCTTACATCTCTTTAAGCATTTTAGGACCCACTATAATCTTGTCCTCCAATCTGTCCCAATTGATGGGTGTATGCCACTTTCTCCTGTAAAGAGCTTCAAAAGGTGTCATACCTAAGGATGCATGAAAATATTTATTATATGCAAATTCTACTAAGGGTAGATACTCTTCCCATTTATATTGTTGGTCCATGCAATAAATTTAGAGGAGAACTACTACCTGGTTGACTCTCTCTGTTTGATCGTTGGTCTGAGGATGATATGTTGAACTAAAATTTAACTTAGTTCCCAAAGATGCATTCGAAGTTGTCCAAAATCTGGACATCATCCGAGTATCTTTTTCAGATATGATAGTCTCAGGCACTCCATGCAAACAAAATATCTCTTTAACAAATTTCTTGGCCAAGGTCAACAATCCATCCTTAAGGTTTCCTAGAATGAAATGTGCCACCTTAGTCAATTTATCAACTACTACCAAGATGACATCATGCCTATTCTTACTCAATGGTAACCCCTAAATAAAGTCCATGTTGATCACCTGCCACTTGTACTCAGGTATGTCATGAGGATAGAGAAGCCCTACTAGATGCACATATTCAACCTTGACTCATTGACATTCCAAGAATCTTTCTACATATTCAACTACATCCTTCCTAAGTTCAGGCTAGAAATACAGAGATTTCAATTTTTTGATCATCTTGACAACTTTGGGGTGTCCTGAATAAGGTGCACTATGGATTTCCTCCAAGACCAACTCTCTAAGATCTCCAAAATCTAGAATATACATCCTCCTTTGATATCTTAGGATTCCATCTGATTCAATCTCATACCCATCAAATTGATGGTCTGAGGGATTCACTTTTAGAGCTTTCTTTAGTCTTTCATAGTGTTCATCCCCTTCCAAGTGTTGCATCACCTACTACCTTAGATTATACCTTGTCAAGGTCATAGCTACCAGATGTCTTCTTCTACTAAGAGCATCTACTCAATTCTATTTTCCTTTGATGTACTCAATTCCAAAGTCGTACTCACCAAGGAATTCCAATCACCTTCTTTGACGTGCATTGATATTTGGTTAGGTGAAGATATATCTTAGTCCTAGATGATTCATTTTAAGCTCAAATGGCTTCCCCAATAGGTAATTCCTCCACATCTACAAGGCATGCACTATTGCAGCCAATTCCAAATCATGTGGTTTGTAATTCATTTCATGTTGTTTCAACTTCCTTGATTCATATGCCACCAATTTTCCATCTTGCATTAATACAACTCCTACACAATCTCCTCAAGCATTCATAATCACTGTGAATTGACCATTAGGATTGAGTATAGTCAACAATGGAGCTTCCATGAGCTTGTCCTTCAAGAGTTGAAAAGCTTGCTCACTCCTTTTTTTCCATTCAAATTTTTTCCTTTTACTCTGAAGTGAGGTAATTGGGGTTGTGATTTGATAGAATCCTTGTACATACTTCCAATAGTATCTCTCAAGTCCCATGAAGCTTTGTACTTCTATTAGACTCTGAGGTGTTGGCCATTCCACTATTACCTTTATCTTTTTGGGATCCATAGAGAATCCCTTTGCTAATATGATGTGCCCTAGGTAATGCACCCTATCTTGATAAAATGAGCACTTGGATATCTTTCCAAAAAGATTCTTCTCTCTCAAACATTGTAAGACTATCCTCAGATGTCTATCATGCTCCTCAATGGATTTATAATAAATGAGGATATAATCAATGAAGATCAAAACAAAATCATCTAGACAATATCTAAATACATTGTTCATCAGATTCATAAAATTTGTTGGTGCATTGGTCATGTTAGCTCTCAAAAACGTAGGAAAAATACCTCAAGAGGTTGCCAATCTCTTGATACTTTTTAGGGTAATAGACAAGGCCAAATGATTTAGACCTTCTACTCTTTAGATGCTGCCAGACCTAGGTGGGTGTACCTATAACAATGAAGCAGACTTGACCAATGTTTAGTCCTTTAAAGTAATTTACCCACAATGGCAAATAGGAGTGGATAAATGAGTTTTATTTTGGTACAAATTGTATAAGCAATATCAAGGCTAAAATCTAATGTGTTTATATGTAAAAATGAATGAAATTAAATAGTAGAATATCAGAGACTAGTGCCTTATTGGGTGTACGGAGTCAAATGATAATCTGAAATGAGTAACTTCTTTCTAGCAGAAATTCAAATTGTTTGGCATACAATTTTAAGTTTATAACTGGTATAAACATGCAAGGATGTGACTACTGAGTTCTTCTTAATGATCCAAATGAGATTTCCTAATTACTATGACTGACTAAAAGGACTTAATCTTTCCTTGAAAGAACCAATTAATCCATTCATACAAATACAACAAGTGTGCACTGATAAACTAAAAAATATCCTTGATATATTAGTTTAAACAATTAGAAAACGTCAACCTTGGAGACAACTTCAACAATACTTTTAATTAACACAACAAACAATTGAAACCAAAAAAATGCTACCAAATCAAATGAATTCAATTGAAATCTCCATTATTTTTTACATGCATCATAGTCTCAAAAATATAAACATTTCAATCTACTGTATTTCCTATTTTTTCCCCCTCTCATTCACTGTCAAAATTGGTATTTATATATTGGCCACATGAAAAGTCACATCCATTTGCATTCACATCCATGGTCATTTGTTCGAGCCTTTTCCATGTTCATTAGACACCCGCTGAGACCTCTTTCCACCTCCTCGACACTCCAAGTCTCTTCAACTATCAATAGATTATATATCGCTATGTTGTCATGCAGTCCTACCGATGTTTTGAGTCTCCCCGACATTTTATCCTTTCAGTCTTAAGTATCACTGTGACATTGTGAGTCGGGCATATGCTCCATAGATTACTTTGTGTTTTGTCGATATTTATCCTTCATCAATTCTGATCACTGAGAAACAATTGTTTTTTCTGCCGATGGAACTTCATTCGACATGACTCTCTTAGCTCTTGCCGATGAGACAAGTCTCACCAATGATTATTTCTTCCACATGCATGGCCAAGTCTGAATCCTGTACAACTCTGTCAGTGTGACATAGGGGGTCGATAAGATTCCCTGACCTCATCCCGATGACATTATACTACTGACAAGATCCACTTTTATGGGAAACTTGTTGAGAATATTTAAGATTCCTTTTTGATGCTCCAGAATTGCACCACGATTGGTAAGACACAAATAAGCTCATTATGAATTACATTGATGATAATTGTCTTGCTGATAGGACCCTTGTGTCGTTGAGACTGCAAACTGCATCATGCCGATGTGTATTACCAAATGAAATAACATCGATAAGACATTCCCAATGTCTTGCCGATAGACTGCAAAAAAGACATATATTAGTATAAAATGCTTTATGGATTGGTGAGACTTGCATCATGTTACACCGATATGGTTTACACATTGAAATACTGAAGGATAGGTTAATTCTATGGGACCAAATGATAAAATATGGGAAAATTTGTTATGCAAAGAGGATTCATGTGCTTACGGTATGGGCATTTTTTGGGAACTAACGGGTATGTGCAGCCATGAAATTTTCAAAATTTTACAGTTCTAACAATGGCTTCGTTTGGGAATGAATGATTGTGAGATCATTGGAAGGATCCAAATCTCTGGATGAGCAGGCCAAACTCGAGGTGATGGACCAGTGAACAAGATGGAATGAATGGAAATGGAGATGAACATGACCCTATACTACTGTACATGGAAATATTTATTTTAAAAGAAGGAATATTAGGATTGTCCATGTACTAGAAATTCTTGTTCCTTTTATTTCCTAGACTACTGTGCATGGAAGAGAAATTTTTGAGAGGATTTTCAAGAGTTGTCCATGCACTAGCAACCCTTAATCCTCTATATTGCTCAAGAGAAAAAATGCTTCAATAATTGCCCATATACAGGAAACTCATGTTCTTCACCAGTCATGTTTTGCAAATAATATGAATCTTCACCTTTCTTCACCAGTCATGTTTTCCCTTCTCTTGACATCTTGCATTCCATATTAACACCAGATCATTTTCTTCAAATTTTCTATCTTTTGCCCTTTTATCAAATAAATACTTCATTTGTGCCTACAACTTCACATTCTGGTTTTGAGCTACTCTTTTTATCTCATCAAGCTTTCCCAGTTGTTCCATTCTTTCCTCCATTGGTTCTGGAATATCTATATCTTCCTGAAGGATAAATTTGTAAATTGATAACATATTTTGTAAAGGAATCCTAGCTTGTGTTCCATATACCAATTCAAATGGGGATTTTCCAATTTCCTTTTTCACAGTTATCCTATCAGCCCATACAACCATTTTAAACTTTGAATCCCAAGCCTTCTTATTCTGACCTAGCATTCTACTTATGATCTTCAAAAGAATTTTGTTGCTGGACTCTGCTTGACCATTAGCTTGCGGATGGTAAGGAGCTACATAAGAAATAGTAATGCCATATGTGCTGCAAAAATCTTTGAATTCATCAAATCTAAAACACATCCCGTTATCTGTAATCAATCTTAGTGGTGTACCGAATCTAGTAATGATGTTATCCATTAAAAAATTGGTCACAACTTTACTTGTAGCTTGCTTGGTTGGGACTGCTTCTACCCATTTGTTGAAATAATCAATAGCTACCAGTATCCACTTATGTCCTCCACTTGATTTCTCCTATATCTCCCCAATAAAATAGATTCCCCACTGATGAAAAGGGGCTTCAACCTGCAAAGGTCTGAGTGTTAAAGCTCCCTGATACTTCATTTTCCTTGAGAAATTTTGACATGCTTCACATCTTCTTACATATGAAAAAGAATCATTAAAAACTTTTGGCCAGTAATAACCTATCTTGAGAATCTTGTGTGCAGTTGTTTTTGCAGAATAATGGCCTCCACAGACCCCTTCATGAATTTCTCTTATAACGTGCTTGGCCTGTGACTCATCTAGACATAGCAACAACATCCTGTCCCTGTTTTTCCAAAACAAATCACCTTCCATGAACACATATTTGGATGCTTGAAGCTTCAAGGTTATTCTCTGATTATCACTTAATCCTTCAGGACACTTCATGTATCTGAGGTAATACATGATGTCTATATACCAAGGAGTATGCTCAATACTTGCAATTGCATTTCCTTCATCTTCTACATTACAAATTTGATTTGCTTCAATTATTTTTTCTGCCATTAACTTGGCCAAACCTTGACCTCTTACTAATCTGGTGATTTGTATTTCCATATCAAATTCTTGAATTTTATTAATCCACCTGCATCTCTTTCCAGTTACCTTTGACTGTGTCAAAATATCTTTAACAACTGCATGAGGGACATAAGCTATCACTTTGTCTCCAACAAGATATGGTCTAAAAGCTTTTATAGCTTTCACCAATTCAAATGCTTGTTTCTCCATTATATCATATTTCAATTCTGACCCCTGCAATGACTTGCTGAAAAAAGACGCAGGCTGCTCATGACCTTCCTCATTCTTCTGTAACATGACAATAGCTATATTATGCAACGAAGCAAATGCAAATATTTGAAAGGGTTTTGAAAAATCTAGAGATTTAAGGACAAGGACTTCCTTGATGGCCTTTTTTATTGATATAAAAGCTTCTAATGCTTTTGCAGTCCAATCTATCTTTTGTCCCTTCCTTAGCATCTTTGATATGGGCTTAACAATTTCAGCAAAATTAGACACAAATCTCCTAACAAAATTTATCTATCCAATAAATGACTAGATGGCCCTGACAGTTTTAGGAATAGGAACTTTATCTATGGCCTCAACCCTCTCAGGATCTATTCTAATACCCTCCTTTGACACAATATGTCCTAAGAGTTTACCTTCTGTGATTGCAAAATGACATTTTTTAGGGTTCAAACTAATACCATATTCTAAAGCCTTAATAAATACCTTTTCTAGATGTTCTACATGATCTTCAACCCTTTTTGAATAAGCAGTAAGGTCATCTTGATATACCACCATGATAGCATTAATCAAGTCTACAAATGCTACATCCATAGCTCTTTGAAAGGTTGCACTTCCATTTGTAAGACCGAATGGCATTCTCACATAAACATATGTTCCCCATGGGGTTGTAAAAGTTGTCTTGTACTACTCAAATTCTTTGACTTTGACCTGGTTGTAACCAGAGAACCCATCCATCATAGATAACAACTTGCACCCTGTCACCTTATGTAGTGTAGCTTCCATATTAGGTAAAGGGTAATTATCCTTGAGGGATACCACATTTAGATTTCTGAAATCCACACATAATCTGATATCTCTATTTTTCTTCCTCACAGGAACTAGGTTTGAGACCCATGTTGAGTGCCTAATTAGTTTGATGATACCCCCATCTCTGAGCTTTACCAATTCCTCCTGCATTTTTAGTTCTAATGTTGGATTGATAGGTCTTTGTCTTTGCCTAAATGGTTTTGCATCTAGCTTCAACTAGATTTCATGTTGAAATAAATCTTCCCTATATGCTTTGAGATCTTCATAAGACCATGCAAACACATGTTTATATTTTCTCAATAGTACAATCAACATTCTTCGAATTTTTGGGCTTATTTTCTTTCTAATGTATACCCTTTTTCGTGCTAGTTCAGTCCCTAAATTGACCTCTTCAATATCCTCTCTTTTGACCGGTATCTGTTTCATGACGGACCGATCATTTCCATCATATACCCTCTCCAATGCCTATAGCCCTTTGGGAAGCTTATTAGTTTTAAGTTGTAAGACCTCCTTCCCAAATACTGTCTGCTTCCCATCTACCTCTTCTACAAAGGCATTGAAATCAATTTCTTGAGCTTCATATTGATCTATATAGTGAAGGAATTTCAGGAGGTCAGTATCATCATTAAAAACCTGCCAACTGTATATATTATCAGGCACAACAGGTCTTGTTTTGAACTCAATTTGTGACACTCCAGCCAGTGTAATGTCATCTCTTCTTAGCACTACATTTGCTAAAAAATATGCCATTATGTTTTTCGATCGATCTATCCATCCAATGGAGAAAGCATCAAGCAACTCGATTATGTCCCATACAACATTCCTATATTGCTTTAGTCTCTTATGCTTTGCTACATATTTTGATTTAACTTGTGAAACAACTAGCTCAGAATCCCCTAGAACAACTAGCAACTTGATTTTATGTTTTACAGCTATATTCAAACCTGTCAATAAAGCTTCATACTCTGCCACATTGTTTGTACATTCAAATGCCAGTAAAACTAAATATTTAAATGTAACTCCTTCAGGTGAAACAAATACTATTCCTACTCCATTACCATCTTGGCTACATGCTCCATCAAAGTACATTTTCCACACACCATTGCAGTTTTGTGCAACATGCTTTTCAATTGGATCAACATTGACTAATTCTGGTTGGGCTGGTTCTATCTTAAAATTCCCAAGATCCACATCACAAAAACAATTGACTTGATCTTGAGGTACATAATCAACAACTTGGTTCATCCTTGGCTCCCTGAATAATTTAACTTCCTGACCATTCACTGGAATTGTTGCATAAGACAAATCAAATTGGACATTTTCCCCAACCGCTACCATCCATTGTCTTGATAGAAGCATCCCAAACTGAGGAGGGGTATCAATTACTATTATATCTATATTATAGGCCACCTGAGGATAAGCAGCTAGTTTGACTTCAACATCTTTAATCATAACACCTACTACTGGAACAGACCTGCTATCCATTGCATAGCACTTCCCTCCATTAGTATCCACCCACATGCCAAGTTTTTTCATAACTCCAACTAGCATAATATTGATAGCAGTGCCAGAGTCTATCATGCAATTCCTTAACAGTTTGCTATTTATAAGTAACGTAGTGAAAAAAGGATCAATTTTTGGGGAATTTACTGATACATCATTTAGACACACTTTTGGGATAGTCTCTTTCTCTTGCTTATTAACTATTTTAGTGGCCATCTTATTTTCATAATTTATATGTTTTTCATTTCCATTTGTTATCAACTGAACAACATTATCCCTATAATCCTTAATTTTCATCATCTCAAGTAGTGGAACACACATTTTTACCTGAGATAAAGCCTGAGTGAAGTCAAAAGAGGAACCCTCGGCCTTAATCATTTTCTTTTGCTCTAATATTTCTCCTTTGTTCTCTTCCTTTTCTCTTTTACTCAATTGATTAGTCTTTTGCATTTCTTTGTGTAACTCTTTAACTTCCTCCTTTTGGATAAGCTTTTGTTCATTTTTATCATGTTGTTTATTTTTTGTTTTCTTTAAAATTCCTTGTGTCACCTTTTGATCTTTTATAAATATTCCCTGGGGACACCTTCTTTTTCATTCACTGTCCTATTTCTTAACCAATACTTGCTCTTTGCTTCTTCAACTGCAGTAATGGTTAACCTCTTTATCTCCTCCTTGGTGAGTTTCCTCATATTGCACTGAGCAGGCACCTCAACAGAGTGTGGTTCTATATAATCTTCTTTAGAATTAGAAAAAACCTATTGTTCAGCCATGTGGACATTGCACCTTTGATTTGAAACATCGTACTCATAACCTTCATCTTTTGAAGATGAGTATTTCTCCTCAACACGGTGAAAAGTATTTGAAGTCAAATACACTGTGTGATCCTCTCCACTATTACTCACTAACATTCCTTCTTCTTGCATTCTTTGGGCTACAACACAATGATTTGGGGAGTGTGGCTTATCACAACTTTCACACCAACAACTGTTATTGACCATATACGCTCCCTTCTTCCTTAATGGATCAGGAGTTTCTTTTTTCCTGGGTCTATCTATTACAAGTTTTCCATCCTTCCAATTTTTATTATAGGGCATGTCATGTAACTGAGGCCTCTCATTTTTGTACGTGTTCTCCTGTTTGTACTAGTAATTATTGACTTTCTGAGGAACCCTAGGACTGTCTCTCTTATTGATCATCCCAGTAGCTTTCCTGTTGTATTCAATGGTTAGTGCTATCTTTTGGGCTTTAGCTAAATCTCTTGGAAACCTGTTTCTTAGTTCATACCCTATTTTTGGATTGAATGCATTCAAATAAATACTCAATGCTATAGAGTCTGGCAACTTTGATCCAGGTGGTATCTTATTTTGTAATTTATTGAATCTTCAGTTAAAATCATAAATTGACTCATTCTGATTTTTTTGAATCCGTACTAATTCATGTAAAGCAGCATCTAGTGCATATGGATTTCCATACTATTCAAGAAATCGATCCTGAAATTCTTGGATAGAATCAACAGAAGTTGTTGGCAGGCCATTAAACCAATTCCTAGCTTCTTCGGTGAGTGACATCATGAATAACCTCATATGCAAATCTTCATATGTTATATCCAAGTCCTAGATAAAAGCATTAAAATTCCTCAAATAATCTTCAACAGTAATTAGACTGCTTCCTGTAAACTTAGGAACAAGACTTCTCCAATTGTTATCCATAGGGTAAGGGTATAATTGAAACCTTGTCAAATCAAATTGTCTGATCATTATTGTATATTGCTGAGGGGGAGGGTTATGCACGTGTTGATACTGGTACATTGGATTATTGTATTGTGTATGAAGATATGGCACATATTGCTGACCCTGAGGTGGTTGTAGATTTGTATGTTGTGATGCAATATATGGTGGATGGTTTGGTTGCTTGTATTGATCTCTCATATGATTCTAAGGAGCCTTTGATGGGTCTGAAGGCCCCACATTATTATTTCCCTACCTATGAGGTGGTATATACTTTGAAAAACTAGCTGTCTGAGCATCAATTTGTGCTTTCTGCAATTTGAAGTCTTGGATTGCTTTTATCATTTGGATCTTTTCCTGTTCAACTTTTTCTCTTTCTACTTCTTTTTTATGAAACTTGAACTGTGTTTCTATTTCTTCACGAGTTGAGAAATCATAATTTTCTTGAGGAATTACATGATCAATAGGCTCACTTTTATTACCCTCCATTCTTTGATCATATTCCTGTTGATATCTGATTCGTTCAGCTTTGAGTTTAGCATTGAACTCTGCTTGTTTCTGAGGATTATAAAAAGGATTTCTTTGTTCTTCAGGGGTACAAGGTTTTGCACTTGAATTATCTCTCCATATATCATAATGATCATATGTTTCACAATGTGGTCTTGATGCTTTGTCTTTGTTTGTTATGCACATGTCATCATTTATCTTCTTACCCTTATCAACCTTATCATCCTTATGGGTCCACTTACTATTGCCACTAGAACCTCCTTTGTATTGGGATCTTCTACCATTCATGTTGAATTGAAGCAATATTTTTGTCAGAGTCAGTCACCACTCACTTTCCTAAAAGTGAGAAAGTATTTGTTATTTCTTATCCCCAGCGAATTCTTTACAGGATTTTTGACTCTATGACTAAGGCCCTGACTCTGAGTTGATTCCCCAGCAGAGTCGCCAATTTGTTACCTCTCAAAAATGCAGGCAAAATACCTCAAGAGGTTGCCAATCTCTTAATACGTTTCAGGGTAATAGACAAGGCCAAATGATTTAGACCTTCTACTCTTCAAGTGTTGCTAGACCTAGGCCAGTGTACCTATAACAATGAAGCAGAATTGACCAATGTTTATTCCTTTAAAGTAATTTACCCACAATGGCAAATAGGAGTGGATAAATGAGTTTTATTTTGGTACAAATTGTATAAGCAATATCAAGGCTAAGATCTAATGTGTTCATATGTAAAAATGAATGAAATTAAATAGTGGAATATTAGAGACTAGTGCCTTATTGGGTGTACAGAGTCAAATGATAATCTGAAATGAGTAACTTCTTTCTAGCAGAAATTCAAATTGTTTGGCATACAATTTTAAGTTTATAATTGGTATAAACATGCAAGGATGTGACTACTGAGCTCTTCTTAATGATCCAAATGATATTTCCTAATTACTATGACTAACTAAAAGGACTTAATCTTTCCTTGAAAGAACCAATTAATCCAATCATAGAGATACAACAAGTGTGCACTGATAAAATGAAAAATATCCTTGATATATCAGTTTAAACAATTAGAAAACATCAACCTTGGAGACAACTTCAACAATACTTTTAATTAACACAACAAACAACTGAAACCAAAAAAATGCTACCAAATCAAATGAATTCAATTGAAATCTCCATTGTTTTTTACATGCATCATAGTCTCAAAGATATAAACATTTTGATCTACTATTTTTCTTGTTTTTTCCCCCTCTCATTCGCTGTCAAAATTGGTATTTATATATTGGCCACATGAAAA
Source organism: Sequoia sempervirens (assembly GCA_007258455.2). Taxonomy (NCBI): domain Eukaryota; kingdom Viridiplantae; phylum Streptophyta; class Pinopsida; order Cupressales; family Cupressaceae; genus Sequoia; species Sequoia sempervirens. The sequence continues at coordinate 34,330,410 of VDFB02270651.1, read as the reverse complement.
TTCGCATCCATTGGCATTCACATCCACGGCGATCCATTTGTCCAAGCCTTTTCCATATTCATTAGACACTCGCTGAGATGTCTTACCGCCTCCCCGACACTCCAAGTCTCTTCGACTGTCAATAGATTATATATCGCTATGTTGTCATGCAATCCTACCAATGTTTTGAGTCTCCCTGACATTTTATCCTTTCGGTCTTAAGTATCACTGTGACATTATGAGTCAGGAAGATGCTCCATAGATTACTTCATTTTTTGTCGATATTTATCCTTCATCAATTTTGATCACTGAGACACAGTGGTTTTTTCTGCCGATGGAACTTCATTTGGCATGACTCTCTTAGCTCTCGCCGATGAAGCAAGTCTCACTCATGATTATTTCTTCCACATGCATTGCCAAGTTTGAATCCTATACAACTCTGTCAATGTGACATAGGGGGTCTGTAAGACTCCCTAACCTCATCCCGATGACATTATACTACCGATAGGATCCACTTTTCTGGGAAACTTGTTGAGAATATTTTAGATTTCTTTTTGATGCTCCAAAATTGCACCACGATCGGTAAGACACAAATAAGCTTGTTATGACTTACGCTGATGACAACTATCTTTCCGATAGGACCCCTATGTCACTGAGACTGCAAAATGCATCATGTCGATGTGTATTACCAAATGAAATAACATTGGTAAGACATTCCCAATGTCTTGCCGATAGACTGCAAAAAGACATATATTAGTATAAAATGCTTTATGGATCGGTGAGACCTGCATCATGTTACATCGATATGGTTTACACATTGAAATACTCAAGGACAGGTGAATTCTATGGGACCAAATGATAAAATATGGGAAAATTTGTTATGCAAAGCGGATTCATGTGCTTACGGTATGGGCATTTTTTGGGAACTAACGAGTATGCGCAGCCATGAAATTTTCAAAATTTTACAGTTCTAATAGGTCAAACCATAAAGCACCACCGTGAAATTGTAGTGTCCATACCGAGTTCGAAAAGTGGTCTTAGGGGTTCCTCTTCTTTTATTTTCAATTGTTGATATTTGGATCTGAGGTATATTTTAGAGAACATTGTTGCTCCCTTCATTTGATCAAATAGCTCATCAATCCTTGGGAGAGGATATCTATTCTTGATGGTTGCCTTGTTCAACATCTGATAGTCGATACACATATGCAAGGTTCCATCCTTCTTCTTAACAAAGATAAATGGCGCACCCCAAGGAGACACACTAGGTCAAATAAGCCCCTTGCTCAACAGTTCCTGCAACTAGGCCTTCAATTTGAATAACTCAGTGGTAGTCATCTTGTATGGGGCCTTAGACTGAGGTTTGGATTCTAGTACTAGATCAATAGAGAAATCAAATTCTCGTTTAGGAGGTAGGTCTATGAATTCTTCAGGAAACACATCTTGGAACTCCTTGAGAATAAGGTAATCATGCAAATAAGGCTTCATATTTTTAGGATCATTAACATGTATCACATAGATGGTACACCCCTTCCTTTGAGACCTCTTGAGTTGCATGGCTGAGATATTCCTAAGCTTTAGTGGTCCTTGTAATCCATATATCTCAATCAAGTTCCCATAGTCGTCCAAAAAACTAACAATTTTTTCCTCATAGGTCACAATGGACTTATGTTCAATTAGCTAATTGATCCCTAAATTCACATCTTAGGAACCTAGGGGTGCCACATAAAGATCAACTCGGGTCTAGAAACTAGAAAGTCTTAACTCATTGCAATAGAGACACGAATCCACCCTCTACTCTGCTCGATTTACATACTAGAACATTCAATAATTTTCCATGTGTATAGGTCTAATAGGTAATTTAGAAATAATTCTTGGGTCTACAAAACATTCAGTGGCTTTAGTGTCAATTAAAATAGAAACAGATTTAGCAAAGAGCTTACCCGACAGCTGGATTGGTGAAGCTTGAAACTCAACTTGTATATTGTCCATCGCTACATGGATCTAATGTTGGTTTCCTTCCTTTCATGCCTTAGGACATTATGGAAAAATTGAGGCATAATGATCGCCTATGTAGGTGTAGCACCCATCATGAGGCCCTTTCTGACCTCTCGACCTATCTTCCTTGGAGCTCTTCTATTTATTATCAAATTTTCCTTTGTTTTGTTGGTCTTCTTATTCTTTCCACCAATACTTCCCTCTCCTTTCTCCTAAGAGTCGCTTCCCCTTTTTAGATTCATGATCTAGCAAGGTTTGTCTCCTTTATGAAATTTCTTGTTCTCAAATTAAGACTTAGAATTTGAATCCTTTCATAAATTAGGCAGCTACTACAACTTTTGTTCTTGTTTGGTGGCATTCTCAAAGACCTCCATGGTAAGGGGATTATGTATATCCACCTCCACTCCAATATGGGGCCTTAACCCTAGTATGAACTTTTAGATTAAGAAGCGCTCATCAGTTTGGTACTGGGGCACACACATAAGCAAACGGGTGATCTTTTCCCAATACTGAGTCATTGACATACTCCCTTGAGAAAATTTTTGGAACTCGGTCATCTTCTTATCAAAAAATTGTTGAGGGAGCCACCTTTTTTGAAAATGATAAATAAAATGTTCCCATCAAGTCTCTCCAGGTTGCAATTTCTCACCATTTCATTGTCCCACCATGTGGCTACCTCACTAGAAAGCTGATAAGTTTCCCTTACAACCTTAGTTTTATCTGATAAATTTTAGAGCTTGAAGTAATTCATTTCAATGATCCATGCTTCCACTCCATCTCTGATGGTTTTTCTGTCAAACTTTAGTAGAGCTACCCTTCTCGAGTCCTTATCGATCTCTCCTTCAATTCTTGCTCAATTATTTCCACCTTGATCTCTATTTCCCTATGGTTGCTCCTCATTCCTTAGGTCCTAACCATCTTGCATACCTCATAATTTCCCTTCCAAATGGCCCATCTTGTTTTCTTGTCAGTTTATGAGTTCAAGGATTTGATCTAGCCTCTCATTTTGACCTTTATTTTGACCCCCACTTTAACCTCCATTCTTGGTGCTCACCATGATGGTTCATGATTGACATACTTAGAGCTCGTGTTTAGCGCAACTGACACGAGTTTCCTATGTTTAAATATTTCAACACATAATACTAAGTATTATGACATGCAATCTTAAAAGATATTCATGTTCATTCATAACAAGGATAAGTCACTCAAGCTCACAAATTTGAACACAAAGAAAAACTTCCTTTATTTATTATAATAAAAAATTACATAGAATCCTTATTTACAAAATTTCCCCCTTACTAGGAGGGCTATTCATTATTAGATATAGGACACTCCTTCAGGTCCTCATTAGAGTCTATTACAACCTTCTCGGAAGAGGAAGGATGTGCATGTAGGCACTCCTTTTCCTCTTTAGTCAAAATGGGTGCATTGGGTCCGCACCCCAAAGGCCAATCTCAAATTACAAAAGGTTTCTTAGTTTTAATACTATGCTTAGAATCTTTGATCTTCTTGCCCCTCTCTAACTTTGAGGGTGTGTGCTAAGGTCTCACCATTGGGAATCTCAAGTTGGACTTCAAGTGTTGGGTTCTCTTTGACAACAACTTTCTTTTTAGTAGTCCTAACTATATTTCCCTTCTTTTTCCTAGACTTTGGCCTTCCCATACTTGCATTCAATTTAGGTTCATTAAAACCAAAAATGAATTTAAGGGTCGACTAACCCTAACTTCGACTACTGTGGAATCGTAGGCCTAGAGTTGAACCCTAAGCTCTGATACCGAATGTAATGTGTCATACTTAAATAACACCAAATAAATAAATTATGAAATTATGAATAATAAATTAAAGACATAATCAATCAGTTATTTTCTATCATATCACAATACATCCAAAAATAATAATTTATATTCATTTCCAAATGTCAAATTTACAAGTTACATGATTTGACATAGGCCAACATTTCCACTTAGTCAACTAAAGTTTACATCATATAGTACAAAGTACAATATTCAAAAATACAATTCCATGTGATTCCTCTTCAATGATCACCACATTTGGTAGACGAGAACATGGTTCAGGCACTTTTCCACCCAATCACAAAGCTACGCTTCCTCAAAATTCTTCCTAACTCGAAGAATACCCAACCTTGCACAGAATATTTAGCAAGAGAATACAATATGCAAGGTGGAATCTGGTGCGTTCCTAACAACTACATGCATTTCTATCTACATTTAGAACATGCAAGATCAATGTTAGGAAATGGAAGAGAGTTACATCATAAAAATTAGACCATTCAACATAATGGATACAAACTCTTAGCCAAGCATATGTTGTATACAACTACAAAAGATAGATTTTGCAAAAAGAAAAACCTATACTCTCTGTTAACCCATTTTCAACACCCATTTTGAAAGGTGACCTCCCACATACATAAGATAACATCTTATCTAAATCCCACAACTTGCAAAACATTCAACCTGATTTCTAGTAGTTTTTGCTAGCCAATCTTTTCATGATAAATAATCAAACAATCTACAACATAGTCTACATATGTCTCATCTTGGCTATTTGAGATCAAAAAATATATGCAAGGAACTAGAACAAATTTGATAATAATGCAACCAGACATTTAAAAGACATGCATTATTAGATGTACTATTGGCTTATATTACATCTTTGGATGGCTGCAATGGTGTTGTAACAATAGTTTACTACCAATGAGTTTGGCTGGGTATTCCAATGACAATGTTGAGGCGTAATTAGTGTTCACTTGTATCTATTGCTAGTAGCTTGTTTATGGTTAAATTTATAGCATGGCCAAGTATTTTGTTATTTGGTAGCAGACATATTAAAATATTGATACACATGGGTTTAGAAGGTAACCTCCCACATACATAAGATAACATACACCTTATCTAAATCACATAGCTTGCAAAACATTGAACTTGGTTTCTAGTCGGTTTTGCTAGCCAATCTTTTCATGATAAAGAATCAAACAATTTACAACATAGTCTACATATGTCTCATCTTGGCTATTTGAGTTCAAAAAATATATGTAAGGAACTAGACCAGATTTGACAATAATGCAATTAGACATTTAAACATAATACATGATCTATTTCATCAATTAAAAAATAAGAATATCACAGTTCATGCATCAACATAAAAATTACCAATATTTCCTTTATTCCTTCCTACTTGGAATGAAATCTACATTTTCAGATAAAGAAAATAAAGAAATTTCAAAGAAGGTATATCACATGTATGTGTAATAAATAAATGGAAGATTTATGCATGCACACATATATGGCCTTCTGTTAAAAAATGTGTATGCATATACATTCTTTTGAAAAAGAAGGATCCATTATACATACAAATTTCCATGTTCAAAAATATGTCAACTTTCATTAGATGCACAATTAGATTCAAATGAAAATACAAGGAACATAAATAACAAGCAGTCTCTAGACTTTGGTATGAATCTGAAATCCAAAAAGAATGTCACAAGGTCATTTTACATAGAAACAAATTGTAATCGACATCATAATTATTATGCCTTTAAACAAAGTCTATACATTCTTGATTCAATTTGACTTCCTTTTAGAGAGTGATCATTCAATGTTTAAATATAAAACAAGGCTACCCATGATTCGTTCTATTCAATTTCTTTAACAAGAACGTTCTAAAACTTACTACCAATTCAATATTCATTTCAATGTAAGAAACATCAAATGGTTATTCAAATTGGTTAATAGTCGAATCATACAAACTTTACTCCAAACTATGCATGGGCATGAGATATCTGAGAAGATCTCATTACAAATTTCTCTGAGGATGCTTGCACTGGAAGTGGGACCAATCAATCCTATGATATGATCATTTATATTACCCCAAATTGATTTCTTATATGTTGTTTCTGGTTTAGGAATGAGTCCATAAAGATGTGAATTTTTTTTTAGCTACTTACAATGTGTTATTATTCCTTTTTTCCATGACTCATAATTATCCCTAGTCAGAACTATTATAGAATGATGAGTTGAATAACCCATGATTATAATGATAATACACTTCTCAAATGACACAATATGAAATCAACATATACAATACAAATGAAATGAAGTACAACGATCAAAACAACACCCTCTCAATCGCCAAAATATCCAAGTATCTTCTAATATACCAATTGGGAAAAAACTAAGATCACAATGTACTTGGGATAGAAATAGGAAAATGTGCATGGATGTATGGATAGATCTCCTCAATACCTTTCCAACTCCACAAGAATCGTGAAAATCAGAGATTGTGGCAAAAATTTATGAGCTCGGGAACCAAAAATGAAGATCTGACTTTAATCAGCAAAAACTACCACCAAACAACAAAATTTCTGAAAAATAATTGCACTACTAGAAAATTCAGATTGAAATTTTTTTGATGATATTTCGCTTAAATAAAATGGCCTTTGTTAGCGCAAGTTGTTGCAAAAATGAAAAAAAACCTATTTGAAGGACTGGTATACTAAAAAAGGGCAAAAATCTCAACACCTAGGGTGAAAAAAAATAGGCACTCATTCGCTGATAGGACCATTGGGTTAACAAAGTGTTTGAAAAAGGTCAATTTATATACTGCCACCACCTTGGGCGGTAGGTTTGGGTAGAGCCACTAGGAGTGGTAGCCTAAAAGGAGGGGTTAGCTTGCCTTATGCAAAGTTTTAATACATTAAAAAAACTTTACAAATGTCATCGACCTTTTTCCAATGTATAAAAAAAAGTTTGAATAGTGAAAACTTTTAATAAAATTGTTACAAAACCTGCGATAATGAAAGGAACCATACCCTAATTTGACAAGGCCGACGAGACCCTAGAATATGTCAAAAAGATTGTTAAAAACCCCACAAAGCCATCATCCAATTTTTTTTTATAAAATTTAAAACAAAAGTTTAATATATAAAAACTTTAACAATTTTGTACCGATGTTGACAGCCAAATGTGACATACAACAACCGACTTTACTCGGATTTGACTAGTGAGTGATGTTACAGGGGCAGATAAATGAAGGTCGACTAAACAACTTTAATAGGTAGGTTTTAATAAGTAATTTTTATATTATTAGCCATCAAGAAATATAATTCTACAATGGAGCGAGGCGGGAGAGGTGAGTGAAGTGGGAGTTTGAATGTGGGAAACAAAGCTTAAGAGGAAGATGATCTAGATGGTGACGATGACCTGCCTGGTTTGTAGGAGCCTCTTCTATGGGTGGACCATATCTACTAATCCTCATGTGGCTTTATTTTGGGGTGTCAGATGGAGCAGTTGTATTTGAGTGGGAGGAGGAGTGGGGCTCCTAATCTGAAATCTTCTAGCCAAAATGTCGATTAGGATCCTTTTGGGTCATTTTTTCTGATGTTGAGGCCTTGCAGCTGGCTCATTGTGGAGTTTGAAGCAGTTGGGCTCTAGTTTTTGATGCTCTTCGTTACTATCGACCTTGGTGCTTCAACTATTTTATTGGTTCCTTCTTGGTCGTGTGCAGCTTTGGTGCAGGTGCCTGAGTCCTACTGTGTTAACTGTGTGGGGTTAGTGGTTGTTGGCTTCTCTTTGGCCAGTCTTCTTTGCCTTGCGGGGTTTCTTGTTGTGGGAGCTGGCTCCTTTTTTGGTGTTTCTGTTTGACTTCTTTCTAGATGGTTGTGGTACATCTTGCTCTTATCATCCCTTGCCATTCTAGGAATCTCATCTTTGGTTTGGTTGTTGGTCTTTTGGGGTACTTTTGATGCCCAGGTTCATGTTATTTTCCTCTATTGAGAGTGTCTATGTTCCCTCTCTGGTCATTGAGGTTTTATCATTTGATGAGGGTGTCCTTTGGTGTTTGGCACTTTTTGCTTGGCCTCTGTTGTTTATTGGGTTCTATCTACTCCTTATGCAGGAGCTGTGAGTAGTCCTATTGATAGAGGCATTGTTGCTTTTGGGGTGGAGCTTTTTGTGTGGTTGGGTTTTCCTGGTGCTACTCGTGCCTATTTTTTTTTTATGCTAGATTAGGGGCTTCCTTTTTGGTTAGTTTCTAGGTCCTTTTTTGGGTTGATGGTTGTGTCCTTTTCCCCTATTTTTGGTGGGGTGCTTTTGGTTGGGATGAGTGTCATTCTTATTTTGTTGCCCCAGTTGTTGTCTTTGGTTAGGGTTTCTTCTGTCTTTCCTTCTTTAGAAGGGTTCTATGCTAACATTATTTTAGAGGTGGTGATGGAGCTAGTTGATTTAGGTTTGGGTCACTGCTGAAGTTTTACCTAGTTGTGGTGCATGCTCTGGGCTCTTTTTTCCTTGTTCTCTTTATTGGGTGGTTCTCAAGTTTTAATCCTAGACCCCAGATGGTTTTGTTCCTAGTGTAGGTATTTCTAAAGGATGCTATGGTCGCTTGATTTGCTACTGTGTTGGCTTTCCCCTTAGGTCAGTATGGAGGTGGACCTCCCTTAGTTTTTGTTTCTATTGAGGTGGGTGGTTCTCCTATGGAGGTGGAGGTTGAGGGTGTAGGTGATTTCTGGTTGTGGTGGTTTAGCTGATTGTATCATCCTCTCCAATAAAGGGGAGCTCACTCCTTTAGAGGTGGATATGGAGTTGGTTTCCTATTACTAGGTGAGTTTGTGCTGCAAGAAAGCCGATTTCTTGCAGTTTTTAGCGATGGATCACAAAGTCCCTATCGAGGTGGGGTGTTTGGTCTTATTGGTGGTTTATACCACTTTGTTCTCTATTCTTTTGGGCTCAAATTTGAATGATCTGAGAGGCTGGTTTGTTGATGCCTGGTTGTTTCAGGGGATGTTTAATTTTTTCAAAAGGGTTTTTGGTCTTGGTTAAAACTAGGTTGTAAATGGGCTTCGAGCCCGTGCTTGTTTTCTTTATGTAGCCTGTGTTGTCATGTTAATATTTTTGAGGTTGTTGTTGGTATGTGATTTATCTTATTAAGAAACTTGCTTTTCTTTGTTAGGTTGACGGTTCCCTTCAAAACCGTTATGTACTGGGTTTCGGGCCCCATCAAAACCCATTTTTTACCCCCAGTCAAAAACAAAGTTTTATATTAATGAAAACCTATGATAGATTAATGAGTTTCATACCCATTGTAGATAGTATATGTCAATGCTAACAAGAACCTTTGAATATTCTTGATTTGGTCAACGAATGGAAGTGACTAGCGTATGATCATGTGTAGATAGTACTCTGATGATGCAAACACAAAATATTCTACAAATATGCTTGAAATAATTTGAAAAAAAGTTCCCCTAGACTATTACAAATTTTTACATAGATTTTTTCGCCTAAAAAAATTAAAATTTACCACAAATTTTGAATCAAATCGCACAAAATATTTTTTTGCAAAAAATATGTCGACCTGGGAGTTGTACGGCCTGCCCAAGAATTTTTTTTGCCTTAGAAACAAATTTACCAAAAATGGAAAAATTTATAGTGAAAATTCGTCTAATCAGCCTCTTGAATGCAATGGTGATGCCGATCTAGGTCAAAAATTCTTTGAAAATTCAATGACCTCTTAGATCAACTACTCTTCACACTTTTTCAAACACTCATAGATCAAGAAAAACATAACCAAATTTGATGAAATGAAAGGAAAACCTGAATTTCTTTGAAGCCCTAGATTCAATTGTGAGGTCCTTGAAACCCCAACATGTACCTATTAATATCTTCAAGCCAACATGAAACCCTTAGATCTGGGAAGGAATCTGTAACACTAGAGCTTTGATACCATGTGGGAGTTAATGGTGACTCCCCAACACCCCCAAGAATAGTTGATAGGCCAAAATATCTTCCACAAGAGAGAAAATGGCAAGAATACTTGTTTCAACAATACAAGTTGAATAATGGTTAAATATGCAAATGTACATGAGATTCCTTGCTTATAAAGGCAAGGTAGAGAGATAGGATTAGACAAGATCATTACAAGTGTCTTAATCCTATAACATGAGACAACTAACTACCTAGGAATCATGTAATAAAGCTAGATAAGTTAAGTTCTAGAAAATCCAACTAAGACTTCTAAAAAGTATCTTATATCCTAAGTAAACTTAACATGTGAATATGTCACCAAATTGCCTAGTGAGTGAATTAGCTAGGTACAAGACATTAATTCACACCAAAAATAAGCTCATGTCTCAATCATAATTGTTCCATTTCCAATTGTAATCATTCCATTTTCTTGTTTCATTTTTCCTTCCCCATCTTCCTCCATAACTGACCCTCTATCTGACATGCTAATGTGACTAGTTTTGAATATGAGCTAAATTTTCTACCATCTAGAGCCACTCTAACTTCTAGAGTTATAGTGGAGAGGAACCACTCTCTCTTTTTTTTATCATCTAATTTGGTTCTTGTAGTCTCTGGGTTACTTCCTTGAATCTTCTATCAAATTCTAAGATTGATTCATCTTCTCACTGAGATAATTCTCTTAACTTGCTTACTCCTTCTATTGGGAGTTCTAGATTGTCAATTTTTTTCTAAAATGATTGCTTCACTTCATCCCAGGGCTTATTATTCTAGGGGTATGCTTTGTGATACCACTTTAATGGTTCATTTCTTAGGGACCCAATGAAGTTGAATAACTTAGTGCTCTCTCATTGTTCATTTTGACTTTTCCATATCATTTCCTATAAGAAAACATGATCTGTGTTGTTTTTCCTATCCTTTTCAAAGACATGCATTTTCCACATTATGGCCATGTCTTCTTCTGATGAATTCTCCTCTTGACTTGCAGTGGAGCTTCTTTGATTACTAGAGATGGATTTGGACTCGGTATCACTTCTTGACCTTCCACAATTATTTTGTCCCTCTGTGATTCTTCACTCACTAGGTTGATTATTACCTTCTATAATATCCCCATTTACTATTTAGATTATCCAAAATTTAGGCTTTCTACCTTCCTTTTTCTCTTTGTTTGTGTATATGTGTGTTATATATAATATAAGGGGTGACTCTTGGTCTAGGGGAAATTTTTTTTCTTCATCAATCTTCACATCTAATTGTGTCTTTTCATTAGTGGTTGGTACCGATTTATGTTTAGTTTACAAATCCCCAGGATTAAGATTAGGTTCCTCTTTTCTATTTTGCTCTTCTATGGTGGTCTTGGATTCGGTTCCTTTCTTATCTCATTCTTATTTTTGGCTAGACCCACATTTTTATAGTAAGCAACACCCTTCTTGATGTGATCCCCTCTTTTCCTTAAAATTTCCTCTGCCATTTTTCCCACTTGCTCTTTTTCTTTCTTTTCTATTTCTCTTTTTTGGTATCTTTCTTCTCTTTCCTGGGTTTGTTTTAGTCTCTTTTCCTCTTGTTTTATCCTATTCCCACATGTTTTCCTCATCTAGACCTTTATTCTTCTTTCCATATGTATAAATTATATCTTGAAAGATCATCTCGAATAGTCACATCATTTTCAAGGATCTTTGTGATTCCTCTACCCTTTCCATTTGTCATCCCATAATGGCCTACCCCCTCTCACAAAGGTGGCCTTTGGGGTTTGATGAGAGTTAATTTTTTTGCCAACTTTCCTCCTTTTCCTTTTATGCTTCTAATTTATTTACTGTTCTCTTCAAGGGCCGGACAACAGAACCAATGTTGACAAGAGAAATGGAGAAAGTACAATTTGAAGATATATACCCCAACACTCGTTGAGTAGTCTTTTTATACCCTCGAGGATACTGTAAGAGAAACAAGCATGCAAAATAAGGATTATAAGGAATACATATCATATAACATCATAATATCAAAGAAAATATTCATACATCCATCACACTCATATGTAATCCTTATAACTCCTTTATATTATATCAGAGCAAGTACAAAAGGCAGGTCTTAGTTTTTTCTTTGGTATATATGATTTGCATCACATATACATGCATTCCCTTGATGGGGAATGACTCCTAATTATAGCTATAGATAATTATAGCTAATTATCTATATTCTCTATTTATATATGATTTGCATCACATATATACATGCATTCCCTTGATGGGGCATGACTCCTAATTATAACTAATGCCTTTCCTAGTACTGCAGACTCTTACTAGTAGCCTACAATATGTTTTGTTGTCTCCCTTTTGTTGCTAAAAAATGTGACATGCAAACTCACCATCACATTATTAACCAAAAAATTGAGATAACAAAAAAGATAAATTGTAGATCTCAAGATTCAAACACTAGATCACCTATATATTTTATTTTCCAAAAAATGTGTAATCGAGTAAATATAGTCAAGGAACCCAATAAGAATCCAAGAGATAAGAACTACCTCCTAACACTAAACCACCATACCACTTGTAATCACGAATACATCAATATCAAAACTTTTCAACCACATAAATGAACAATTCATGTAAATGATCAAATGTACATGAACATCCATGACACCATAATCATCATGGTTTTTATACTTATAATCCTCTCATTAAACCAAGAATTTAAGTCTCACACATGTATCAATTGTAGGAGTTAATGGTGACTCCTCAACACCCCTAGGAATAATTTCTAGACCAAAATATCTTCCACGAGAGAGAAAATGACAAGAATACTTGCTTCAACAATGCAACATTGACTATGGTTGACTATATTAATGTACATGAGATGTCTTGCTTATAAAGGTAAGGTGAGACATAGGATTAAACAAGATCATGGTAAGTGTATTGATCCTATCACATGAGAAAACTAACTCATAACAACCTATGATAAGATAAGATCTAGAAAATACTTCTAGAAGGAATCTTATAATCTTAAGTAAACTTAACATGTGAATATGTCCCCTAATTCCCTAGTGAGTGAACTAACTAGGTAATAGATATTTATTCACACCAACACCCCCCTTAAGTGAAACTTAGGGAGAAGATTATTATGAAAACTATGCAAAGATGAAGATGAAGATGGGTCCCAACTACTAGGCCATGTTAGGTATCCATTTATAAATGCAATGCAATAAATTCAATCTCTCACAAACAAAGAAAAGGAGAAAACCCATTGGGATAAAACTCCTCCCCAAAAGAGAGAAAAAAAAGCAAGATGATGTATGGAGGACTCAATGATACCCCCCAAGGAATAAATCCATCATGTATATACAATGAATTACCCCCCCCCCCATAAGAGGGAAAAAGAGAGACAATATATCCCCCCCCACAATGAAGAAAATCCAATGTCGATGAAGAATTCTTGAAGAATAAAAGTTGATCCAATGTCTACAAGCAACACATATTCCCTTAGGAAGAAACAAATCCATAGGCTAATGAAGAAGCCACTCCATATCCAAGTGAAATGAGGAAGGATGAAGTCTAAACATGCATGTCTCTAAAAACTGATTAGGTGTCTCCAATTTTGAATAAGCCACAACATAATCATGGTCAAACTCAACCAAGAAACATGAAAAATCAAGAGAATGAGGAGACTCATGAATGACAATCTCCAAAGAAAAATAAGATGGGTTGAAAGTTGTGTTGAAATTGTCATCAAAGAGAAGAGAAACCCCCTCAAGTGTGTCCTCCAAATCTATAGTATGAGACTTCATAAACAAGTTAGAAATACCTACCAAATATTCATCCCACAAAGCAAAATCTAAAAAACTATGATCATCTTACTGAATAGAAGCACTAAAGGCTAAAGAAGCAAGAGGTGGAGGAGTAGGAAGCTCAACATTGGTTCTAGAATACCAAGGTTGAGATGACCAAACTTCTCCTCACAAACATGATTCACACTCAATGAAGGAGTGTGATATGCAGTCAAAGGAACATTATCTTCTTCTAAATAAAAATGTGAAAATGAATAAAAACAAGATGAATAATCAACCATCCAGATAGCAACAATATCCCTAGTCTCCAAGTCCCTTATGTACACTTGATCAGGAGTGAACTCAATTTTTTTACCTTGACCACCATGGGTAATTTGATAAACAAAAAAGAGATTAGTGGACAAAGAAGGAACACAAATTACATCATTAAAAGTTCCCTCCCCCATGTCAATAGAACCCTTCTCATTACCTTCATATAAGTATTGTTACCCATCAAAATATGAGGTGAATTACAAGGATCAAAAGAAGAGAAAATTCCCATAGATGATGCCATATGATGAGATGCCCCTAAATCAAGAAGCCATTTATTAGATTTAGGACTTGTAGAGGCCAAGAGTGCTTGTCCTTTCATTTTTTGTGGCCCAGTTTTAGATCCTATATTCCCTTACTAAGATGATGAAGATGTTTTCGATTGAGATGTTGAAGAAGAAGAATACATTGATGAAGGAAGTTGTATGTTATTCTTTTTAAGAAGGTTTGTGAGTTCATCAATCTTCTTTTCATAACATCTATGTTCATCATGTCCTAACGTTTTACAATATGCACATTTGAACTTCTTCCTTTTAGATGAATTCTCTTTGGAAGAGGAAGTGGACTCAGGAGTGCTATGTGAAGGTGAATATTTACCTTTCTCATTGAATTTTGGTTCCTTATTCTAATTTTTACCCTTGCCACTTGAAGCCTTTGAATCCTTTGCAAAAGGAGCATGAGATTTGGAAGACTTCAATGTGCCCATGTGCATCCAACTTTGCTTGTTCCCTTGGGATCTGAGCTAAAAATTCATCAAGAGAAGGAATTTTTTATGCATTTCCAAGGGCATCCATTGTAGCATAAAATGTAGAAATAAACACTAAATAATCAAGACCAAGATTATCAAGAATAGAAAGAATCAATTGTTTATCCTCTTTGGTGACCCCACAATTAGATAACTGCAGTCTAAGAGAATTGAGATTAGAGAAGAAGTCTTGGATATTGTCAAAATCTAAGGATTAAGAGTCATTACTTCATTCTCTAATTTAAATTTCCTCATTTTATCTGTCTTACCAAAGAGACCCTCTAAATTAGTCCAAATTTGATTAGGATTTTTACAAGATACAACATGATATCTAAGAGCTAGAGAGATGGAAAAAAGAAGAGTACCAAGTGCTTCATCTCTTCTATCAAACTATTTTCTTCTTTTGTAGCTCCTGCGGGTTCTAGATCTTGGCCAAATATGATTCTATGCAATGCCAATTTTAACTATAATAACTCCATTTGTGATCTCCATTGATGATAGTTATATGGAGTTAGAGACACCACTTTTGGAAAATACATGATAAAATCGTAAATTAAAATAGAGGAACAACAAATTTCCCTTCACAATACAAACAATTAACCCCTTTGTCCCAAATAAATTGACACCATTTTTGCAAATTTACAACAATGTATCCAAAAGTACCAAATCAACTTCAAACTAAAATTTTGAAATTATGGAAATAAATCTACAAAAAGTGCATGTATAAAATTGTAGTGCTCCTGAATACCTTCCTGATGCCAAAGAATCAAGAAAAATAGTTTGGAGCAAAAAATTATGAGCTTAGAGGCTAAAAATCAAGATCTGACTTCAACCCTAAAAATGGCACAAAATAGCAAAATTTATGCAAAATACCTACGACATTGAAAAACTCAAAGATTTTTTTCAAGGATATTTTGTTTCAAAAAATTGGCCTCCTGGATCAAAAGTTATGATAATTTGAAAAAAAAACACCCTAGTTTTGGGCACTTGGGGTTCAAAACACAACACCTGAAAGGATAAATCTTTGCAAAAAACATTGGCACCTGGTCGCCAACATGATAGTGGGTTGAGCAATTTAAAAAAAAAAACCTCCACCACCATGGGTGATAGGTTGGTGGCACGAGGGTGGCGGCCTCTAACGTGCCACCTGTTGGTGCTCGGGCTATAATCCCCCTCCCATGAGTAATATAACCAAGCACTTAAAAAAGTATAGTTGGCCCAAAACAATTTAAAGACCTGCAAATTTTTTTAATAAAATATTTTTCTGCAAAAATTAAATTCATATCGCCTACTCAAGGGGGTCGTACAACTTGCTCGGTAATTTTTTTGCTTCAAAAACACCTAAAGCCAAATATAATCAATTTTTATATCAAAATTTCTCTCTCAATCCTTCTAATCTCAACGGTGAGGTCGATTTGGTCTCAAAGTGCCCCAAAATTTAAGCTACTTTCAGATCTTGCCACTGAAACCCTCAAATTAAAAAACCTTCATGGATCAAGAAAAACATAAAAAAATTTGATGAAATGAAAGGAAAACTTGACTTTCTTTGATGCCTTGGACTCAATCATGAGTCCTTGAAATCCCAACATGCACCCAACACAATCTTCAATCCAACACAAAACCATCATATCTGGGAAGGAATTTGCAACACTAGAGCTCTTATACCATGAAAGAGCTAGAAAATCACTTTGATACAATGTAGGATTTAATGGTGACTCCTCAAAACCCCCAAGAATAGTTGCTAGACCAAAATATCTTCCACAAGAGAGAAAATGGCAAGAATACTTTCTTCAATAATGCAAGATTGAATATTCTTGAATATACAAATGTACACGAGATGCCTTGCTTATAAATGCAAGGTGAGACATAGGATTAGACAAGATCATAACAAGTATTTTAATCCTATCACGTGATACAACTAACTCATAACAACCTAGGATAAGATAAGATCTAGAAAATACTTCTAGAAGGAATCTTATAATCCTAAGTAAACTTTACATGTGAATATGTCCCCTAATTCCCTAGTGAATGAATTAACTAGGTACAAGAACTTTATTCACACCAACATCAAACATGTCCTCAAACCAAAAGATGAACTGTGTACCTATCTCCTTCAAAGTCAAAACTTTGAAATACTTGAAAACATGTATCAAAAGCACCAAATCTAATAGTTATATTATTCTCATACAAACATAATTTCCCAATTTTTTTCTCGCAAATTGATCTAGATGATATCATAACCACACCTTGAATCTTAGTCTCATATAAGAGCTCAAACAAGTACAATCCTTTCTCTACTCATCCAAGTAAAAAACCACCTAGTCTACTATGTAGTATGTTATACATTCTCTCCATTTCTCATTTAGAATCTAAAATCCAATTTCATAAGTGAAAGTTATGACTTGTTAACCATTCTTGAGAAATTATAGATTCATGACACTAAATTTTGACAAAATCAATAAAATCTAAAAACCAAACCTATACTAGTGTGTAGTTATCACAGATAATTTCTTGACAACTATTGGAAGTAAAAATTCTAATACTATACATGAAATTTATGCCCTTTGGAAAAAATTAGCTCCTCCAAGTAAGTTAGAAAATATAGGCTGGTGGCACAAGGGTGGTGGATAGGTAACTGCCTAGTGGTTGTGGTTCACTCGTGGTAGGAAAATGACGTGTTAGCTATGTGTGAATGACAAATAAATAAATAAATAAATAAATAAATAAATATATATATATATATATATATTAAAAAATTTATAAACTATGAAAACCCTATGGGTGCATGGCTTGGGCCCCACTTGATGGGGATCTCGATACTAGGGGTTGCATTCATCACCTTGGTGACCATCAACTACCATCATCTTTCTCATGACAAAGTTTTATAGTCCCATATGCCAACCCTACTAGCTTTTGGTTGTATGTCATGCATGGATACCATGGGGAGTATGGGGGTTTGTAGACTCCCCAACCCCTATCATTTCATTTTTTTTTTTAAATCTATTGTATAGGGTAACAAAATTTTAAAGGATTTTTTTGAATCATTTATTTTTTAAAATTTTAATATTTTTTCAACACATGATTTTAATTATTATTTCAATTGTATACATAATTTGACCATATTGTTGTATGTTTGAACAATGAGGTGGGGGAAAATCTTTTCCCTCAAGTCTTATTTGTTAAAATGGGTCGAATTTTATGCTAATCTTCATCTCTTAGTCTCTTGAATCTAATGATGAGGTCCATTTTATCCAAAGGAATCATTTGTGAAAATTTCCCACAAAACTCTCATGGTGAACACCTAGAAAATTCCCTTTTACCAAATATTTTTCAAATCCCTAGATACAAAATAATAACCATAAATTTGCAAACCCCAAAACCCCAAATTTTTATTTTCACGACCTGCACAACATATCTCATACTTTGAAAGGTATAAAATCTTGCCAAAATTTCCATGGCTTTAACTTTGCATCAAATATTCTCAAACAAGGGTTAAACAAAAATAGATATCTCTCACCTCCCTCAATCACAACCATGGTTCTAATACCACTTCTTAAGAATTTTTTTTTTTGGCAAAGAGCATAAAGCCCATATATTAATATATAGGTCACTTCTTAAGAAATTATTAGGTTGATAACACCATTTTATACATAACCTCATGACAAAAAAAGTATTCATATAAAGTTACAAAATAACTATAATGCAAATATCAAAGACATACCATAATATTCCACATGATATGCCCTAGGAAAACCCTCAAGAGGAAAAAATAGCCTTCAAAACATCTAAACTCAATTTATTATTCAACAATAAGAAAATACAATACACACAAGATCTCCATGAATACTTCTAAAACATCAAGCTCCTCTAATGCATCGGCCATGTTTCCAAGCATGTAACCACTCATCCAATGCTATGCTTCACATATGCACTCAATAATAAAGATTAATATAAATGATAGCCAAGCTAAACACCCACCTAGCCAACTCCAACCATTAATCATGTGCTTTCTTTTATAGATTCAAACTCACACAAAATAACTCAGTGGTGAAGGAAAAACCATAAGTGGACAAAACCGTTGACCTCAACATCAAATATTTTTCCCATGGGAAACCCACAAAAAAAATATCTAACCAAGTTTTTGTTGGATGTTTTGGATATGGTTGCTGATATGTGGTTGTCATTTATGTCAACACTATTAGAATTTGGTGTAACAATTGTTGTATATGTCGAGGATATTGAGAAAATTGTAAAAGTAAGTGTTTTGTGTTCCCAGTGGAATTGTGCAGGTCATGATGGTGTTCTTTTTTGTACGTTGAAGATTAGCTGATGTGGATTAAAGGGTTTATTGTTGAGTTTATCTAGATCATCTACCGGAAGTTTCAAAGGTCCACGTGAAGTTTTGAGTATGTTGTGGTCTGACAGTGTTTTGCTGGTCTCTGTCAGTGTTCCTAAATGAAGTTTGTGTAATTTTGGTTATCTCAGTTATTGCGGATTCTTCTTTGTTGTTTCTTGGTGTTCTCAGATGTCTCTAGATCATTCTCTATCTTTGTGGTACATCCACATTATTCAGAGAGTTCGTGGTTGAAGATCTTGTCGTGCGCATGTTCGGTTTTTCATGTTTCTGGCCGACATGTTGGTGGTGGCGTGTTGTGGATCTTCGAGATGTATTTAATTAAATTATTTTTGCATTGAAGATGTTAATTTGGGTCTCCACTATGTTGTGGCTGACCTTGGTGGGTTCACATTAAAAGTTTATTTGTAAATATGGGTCGACATTGCAAAATATATTTTATTTTCTTGGTTGATGAAGTAGTGATGGAATCCCATGTAGTGGATATATAAGGGCGATTAGTTCATTGTTGGAAGAGATGCTTCGTGTGCTCCTATGTGTGTATGTGTGAATATCATTCAATTGCAGAGCAGAGTGTGAAGAAGTGCTGAGCTTAATTGGAATTTTAATCAGGCTTGTGAGGAAGTTATTTTCTCAGTTCACATCTTGGATGGTTTTAATCCAAACCCTATTGTTGGACAGTGAGTCCTCTTTTGTAATTGAGTAGTGAGTTCTAGGCAATGTGCCTGAATGCATGTGCATTCTTCTTATTATTTATCTTATACTTCTAACAGAGTATAATCTTGTGGACTAACATCCACTGTGGGTTTTTCCCTAACCAGGTTTCGACGCAAAAAAATATTGGCGTTCTTTGTCTCTCTGATGTGTTAATTACTTGTTGTTAATTGCTTATTCATCAGATCTAAGATTAAGGTTAAGTAAGAAAAGTTTAAATTTTTGTGACAACTGATTCACCCCCCCTCTCAGTTGTCCATCCTTGTTTTTCCAACAATTGGTATCAGAGCAGGTTCATCTGAAGAAGTCTAATAGCTTGAGGTGATCTAGGATGACAACATTCAAGAAGGTTAGTCCTAGATTTTATGGCACTAACTATTCACTGTGGAAGGTTAGGATGCAATGTCACTTAAGATGTATTGGTGATGCTTTCTGGAAGATTACAAAATATCCATATGTTATTCCTCAGAATGGTCCCTCTACTTCTAATGAGATCAATGATGTTGAAAGCAATATCAGGGCTATTGAAGATTTGGTGAGTGCTCTGGCAAATTCAGAGATGGCTAATGTGGTAGGTTTGTAGAGAACTCATGACATTTGGATGAAACTAGAAACTTTGTATGAAGGATATGCACATGTGAAGATGTCTAAGCTTTAGAGCTTGAAAGACAAGTATGAGAATCTGAAGATGGGAGAAGATGAAAATATCACTTCTTTTATGTAGAGAGTAAATGAGATAGTGATGTGTATTACATGTGTTAGTGGTTCTATGGATGAGGATGAAATTATGGCTAAATTTCTCAGATCCTTTCATCCCTCCTACAAAATGAAGGTTCATGCTCTTGAAGAGTTCAGATCAGTAAACAAGATGACAAGAGATACGTTGATCGGGAAGCTTGCTGCTTTTGAGATAAGTGAATTTGGTGAATCTACACCAAAGACTGAATCTGCATTTAAGGTTATTGTATCCGAAAGTAACAAAAAAATATATAGTCCAGGAGAAAGTTCTAGAAAGGAATCAAAGTGTGATGAAGAGTTGAAAATGCTTGAAGACAAAGAAAGAGAGGTAGAAGAACTAGAAGCACTGATTGCAAAGCAAGAAGGAAGAGGAAAAGGTAAGTATGAAGATGTATTACCTAATAAATGTTTTTCATGCAGTAAAATAGGTCATTTTGCATCAAGATGTCCTAAAAGAGTTCCTAGATCTAAGCCTAAGAAGTCAAGATTCCCAAAGAGATGCTACTTTGTTGAAGTAGTAACTGATGAATAGTTTGACAATGATAATGGAAAAGAAGATTATTGGGCTTTCATTGCTACCATTGAAAACAATCCTGTGGCTACTGAATCTACTAAAGATGAAAAATCTCTTGTAGCTCAAGTTGAAGAAAAAGATGAGTGGCTCATTGATAGTGGATGCTCACATCATATGACTGGTGATAAGAGAAAATTTGTGAGTCTGGAGAAGTATGATGGTGGGGTTGTAAGATTTGGAGATAACAATGCTGGTGTGATTCGTGGTAGAGGATCCATTTTCCTTGGTGGTAAGGAGAACATTGATGATGTCCTCTATGCTGAAGGCCTAAAGCATAACTTGTTGAGTGTTGGATAGATGGTTCACAAGGGATATGATCTACAGTTTAAAGATGGAAGATGTAAGATATGTGGAAGTTCCAAGAACATGATTGCAACTAGAAAACAAACAAAAGGTAATATTTTTCACTTGAATATTGCTAGTGGAAGTTGTTTGATTGCTTAAGTATATGAAAGTTGGTTGTGGCATAGGAGATTGTGTCATGTAAACTTTGAAAACATTATCAAGATAAGTTCTACTCAAGTAGTAAGAGATTTTCCTAGACTAGTAAAGCCTGCTAATGTAATTTGCAAGGAATGTCAGATGGGTAAACAAACTAGAGTCTCCTTCTGGAGAAAACATTTTCATTCAAATAATTTGTTGGAGCTGCTACATACTGACCTTTGTGGTCCCTCCAGAGTCAAAATTATTCATGGAGAAATGTATTTTATGCTGGTTATTGATGATTACTCTAGAATAATTTGGGTTTCCTTTTTGAGAGAAAAATGTGAAGCACTGGAGAAATTCAAATGTTTCAAAGCTATGACAGAAAATGAGAAAGGTCTGAAAATAAAGTGCCTGAGATCTGATAGAGGTGGTGAGTTCATTTCTAAGGAGTTCAACTCTTATTGTGAAGAGCATGGAATTAAAAGATAGTTATTTGCTTCTCGAACCCCTCAACAAAATGGATTTGCAAAGAGAAAGAATAGAACAATTATGGATGCTGCTAGAACCATGATGATGGAAGGAAATGTGTCTCAGATGTACTGGAGTGAAGCAATAAGCACTATTGTGTATACCTTGAACCGAGTAAATATGAATGGCAATTCTGGTAAGACCCCTTATGAGTTATGGTTTGGTCACAAGCCTACTGTTAAATATTTTAAGATCTTTGGAAGCAAGTGTTACATCAGGAGAGATGATGATATAGAAAAATTTGATGCTAGAAGTGATGAAGGGATCTTCCTAGGTTACTCCACTAAGAGCAAGGCATACCGGTGCTATAACAAAAGACTGAGAAAGATGGTTGAGAGTGCAAATGTCAAAGTTGATGAGGAATCTTTCAAATCATCTAGCTGATACAACTATGATTTAGATGAAGACAACACAAGTCAAGGGAAGAATACTCAAACACTAAATCTACTTCAGATTATTCCATATGTTCTGGTGAAGCAACCTTAAATTGTTCTGGTAAATAAAGTCAGCCAGGAAGCTCAGACAAGTGCAGAGGCACAGACAAGTGAAAGTGTAGAAGAAAGATTAGTAGAGTCAGAAGCCCGTGATAGTCCCAAAACTCCAAGGTATGTAAAGTTGAATCATTCTAAAAATCAAATCATAGGAGATAAGAGTAAAGGAGTGCAAACTAGAAGAAAAATTGTAGAAGAATATTGTCTGATTTATAAGATTGAACCTAAGAGTGTCACTAAAGCCTGTCAAGATGAACACTAGTTGGAAGCCATGAAGGAAGAGTTGACACAGATTGAGAAAAATGACACATGGCTATTGGTTCCTAGGTCTAAAGACAAAAATGTGATTGGTACTAAGTGGGTATTCAGAAACAAGCTGAATGAAGAAGGTGAAGTGTTCCGAAATAAAGCAAGACTGCTATGTAAAGGCTATTCTCAAATGGAAGGTATTGATTTTGAAGAAACCTTTTCCCCTGTAGCTAGAATTGAAACTGTGAGATTATTTATTGCTTATGCTATATACAAGGACTACAAAGTCTATCAGATGGATGTAAAATTTGCATTTCTAAATGGAGAACTAGAAGAAGTGTACATTGAACAGCCAGATGGATTCCAGCTAACAGATAAGGGAGATATGGTTTGTAGATTGAAGAAAGCTCTGTATGGACTTAAGAAAGCCCCTAGAGCCTGGTACGCTAGATTGGACAAATATCTACTGAAGCTTGGATTCACAAAAGGTACTACTGATAGCAACATATACTTCAAGTTAGATCATGATAAGGAATTGATTATAGAAGTTTTTGTTGATGATATCATTTTTGGAGGAGATGATAATCTATGTATGAAGTTTGCTGATGAAATGAAGAGTGAATTTGAGATGAGCATGATTGGTGAGATGAAGTTCTTTTTGGGATTACAAATTACACAATTGGACCAGGGGATTTTCATATCTCAGTCCAAATATGTGAAAGAACTTCTGAAGAAGTTTGGAATGGATGACTCCAATCCTGTTGGTACTTCCATGGTGACTGGATGTAAGCTGGCACAAAATGATGAGTCTCCAAAGGAAAATCAAACTTGGTATAGGTCAATGATCGGTGGATTTCTCTATTTGACACAGACTAGACCAGAAATTATGAATGTTGTATGTATGGTTGCTAGATTTCAAGTTGATCCAAAGGAATCACATGTGACTGTTGTCAAAAGAATTTCTAGATATCTAAAAGGAACAGTTGACTTTGGACTTTGGTATCCAAAGGATGATGATCTCACTTTGTGTGCATACACTGATGCGGATTGGGCTAGTGATGTAGATGACAAGAAAAGTACTAGTGGTGGTTCCTTCTTCCTAGGGAAGAAGCTAGTATCTTGGTTAAGTAAAAAGAAAAACTCAATTTCTCTATCTACTGCTAAAGTAGAATACATTGATGCTGCCAATAATTGTACTCAAGTGATATGGATGAAACAGATGCTGAGAGATATCAAAGTGATATATGAAGAGCCTATTGCCATATACTGTGACAATTCAAGTGCAATAAATATCTCAAATAATCTGGTACTACACTCTAAGACTAAACATATATCAATCAAGCTTCATTTCCTAAGAGAGAAAGTGAATGAGAAAGAAGTCAGATTGGAGTGTGTGCCTACCAAAGAATAGATTGCAAATATATTTACTAATCCTTTTCCGAAGGATACTTTTGAGTATCTTAGAGGAATGCTAGGGGTAATTACCTCTCCTACTAAGAACTAAATGATGCATTTGCTTGCATCAATTTGTGATCTTCATTGCTATACTTTGATCTAGATTGATGTTTATGTGGCTGCTACTCAGGGGGAGTAGTTAGATGTGCAGATATGTGGTTCAGAGTGTGTGCATGGAAAGGTCCTTGTTACCTTTTCCATTGATGTCAAAGGGGGAGAAGTGCTTTGTGAAAAATATTTGTGGAGAGAAGTTCAGTTGAGAGGAGAAGTGCAGAAGAAGTTAGTGTGTTGGGTTGATGGTATTTTTCACATCATGTGTTTCCATCAATTCCAAAGGGGGAGATTGTTGGATGTTTTTGATATGGTTGCTAATATGTGGTTGTCATTGATGTCAACACTATTAGCATTTGGTGTATCAATTGTTGTATATGTCGAGGATATTGAGAAAATTGTAAAAGTAAGTGTTTTGTGTTCCCAGTGGAACTGTGCAGGTCATGATGGTGTTCTATTTTGTACGTTGAAGATTAGTTTATGTGGATTAAAATGTTTATTGTTGAGTTTATCTAGATCATCTACCGGAAGTTTCAGAGGTCCACGTGAAGTTTTGAGTATGTTGTGGTATGACAATGTTTTGCTGGTCTCTGTCAGTGTTCCTGAATAAAGTTTGTGTAGTTCTGGTTATCTCAGTTGTTGCAAATGCTTCTCTATTGTTTCTTGGTGTTCTCAGATGTCTAGATCATTCTGTATCTTTGTGGTATGTCCACATTATTCAGAGAGTTCATGGTTGAAGATCTTGTCATGCGCATGTTCAGTTTTTCATGTTTCTGGCCAACATGTTGGTGGTAGTGTGTTGTGGATCTTTGAGGTGAATTTAATTAAATTATTTTCACATTGGAGATGTTAATTTGGGTCTCCACTATGTTGTGGCTGACCTTGGTGGGTTCACATTAAAATTTTATTTGTAAATTTGTTCTGACATTGCAAAATATATTTTATTTTCTTGGGCGACGAAGTAGTGATGGAATCCCATGTAGTGGATATATAAGGGCGATTAGCTTGTTGTTGGAAGAGATGCTTCATGTGATCCTATGTCTATATGTGCGAATATCATTTGATTGCAAAGCATAGTGTGAAGAAGATTGTGCGAAGTGTGAAGAAGATTGTGTGAAGTGTGAAGAAGTGTTGATCTTAATTGGAACTGTAATTAGGTTTGTGAGGAAGCTATTTTCTCAGTTCACATTTTGGATGGTTTTAATCCAAGCCCTATTGTTGGATAGTGAGTCCTCTTTTGTAATTGAGTAGTGAGTTCTAGGCAGTGTTCCTGAATGCATGTGCATTCTTCTTATTATTTCTTCTTTATACTTCTAACAGAGTATAATCTTGTGGACTAACATCCACCATGGTTTTTTCCCTAACCGAGTTTCCACGCAAAAAATCTTGGTGTTATTTGTCTCTCTGATGTGTTAATTACTTGTGGTTAATTGCTTATTCATTATATCTAATATTAAGGTTAAGTTAAGTAAGAAAAGTTTAAATTTCTGTGACAACTGATTCACCCCCCCTCTCAGTTATCTATCCTTGTTTTGCCAATAGTGTGTTACATAAAAATTTACAATTGGAACAAAATAAATATTTAATGTGGCTAAACACATCTCCTAAGATGCACCACAAATAAATATTTATTTTACAAAATCAAATAATTCTTTCTTGTCCAAGGTGTACAAAAACATTTTTCCTAACAATTATTCATAGTTCAACTATAAAAAATGACCTTAAAAAATTTATCTCTAGATTTGTAGATATATTGGAATAGGTTTTTCCTTAGTATTGACCCATGCTCCTTTTTAGTTGGTTTCAACAATACTATCCTCATCATGTGAGATTATTTGTTCTTTAATTATCCTATGTGTTTTGTTAACACAAAACAACTAGTTGGAGGTAGCTAGTGAGGGATCAATTTAAACTTATAATTTCAAAATTTCAAGGGTTATTTCCACACCATATATTTCATCCAATGTAATGGATGGATAAAATGAGAATTAGGACCAATCCCTAGAATGAGTACAAATGGAATCAAGAAAACTTTAGGTTATTTCCCAACTTTTACACTAAAATGTAACACCTGTACACCTATAATTGCGTAAAGGACAACTTCACCAAAAAGGTCTTGAAATGAAGGGAAAAGGTGTAGGATGTGCAATTTTAACCTTTACAATATTACTATATATTATGAAAGGAATAAGTATAAAAATGAATAATAAAATAAATAGGATAACAAACTAGAGTTCTTTATTTCCCAAACTAAAGTAATTAATTTTTTTGGGATGGTAAAAACACTTAAGAAAAATAAAATGACATTATAAAAGTATTAAATTTAAAAAAGATCAATTCACAATAACACACAATTTAAGGAAAAAATATTATATAATATGAAAAAATTAAATGAAGTATATTTTCTCTTTAACATGTCTATTATTGTGGCGAAAAATAACACACCCTCTACAAAATATTTCTAAAGAGTACAAAGTAGTTGTGATTTAAACCAATATCTATAAAGGAGTCATGTATGATTAATCTATTAAGCTAAATTAAATATAATTGAACATGTACTAAAATGAATATGAGATGGATTTGGGTTACCTACCATCAAATTGGTAAAATATGGACTTTGATTGATGTGAAGTTGCAACATGAGATATTTGAGATTTAAAAAAAGAATATAAATTAGAGATCCAATACAACTAAAATTGGAGAAGTTGAGTGTTTGGAACATAATTTTGACAATGATCTTTTCCTAGTACACAATTATATCTAGAAGTTGGCATGATTTCATCCTCAATGGGATTGGGTTATTAGTACTTGCAAAAGTTATTCAATTGATGTATTTTGAGGTAAGGAAAATGTGGCAATGCTAAGGAACATTGTGGGGCCTACTATGCAAGGACTAAGGTTCAATATTTCTATGTTCCTTAATCAAATCCCACTTGATTGAGTTAACAATACTAAATAGATGAAGTTCAATAAAGGATGTCAATATCTAGTGGTAATGGATTAACTATGAGTAATTGAATATTCTTGTTGAATTCCTAATGTAGACTGATGAGTGATTGTGTTGAAAGATATATTTAGAGTGTACTTAAGAAAATGGATGTCAATTATTGATGGTTATTGATGCTTTATGTTAAAAGATGATGACCCTAATTTCTACTAAAGGAGCAACAAACTTTTTTCCTTTGGTGGTTTTATTGTCCTAGTATATGCCATAATGATAAAATTTCTTAGGGTGATGATTTATATACACAACCATAAAAAACATAATTTAAATTTTTGTTGTCCATGCTAACATAATACTCAAATCCTTAGATTTTGAACCTTATAAATGAAAGATTTGAAATTTAGAAATATGGGGACACATTCATGCCAATTATCCAATACATGTAATAGAATTTCATGTGTGATCCAATTTAAGATAGGAAAGCTAATGGAAACTAGGTGAAGCAAGTTCTAAATACAGAGAGTTCCATGAGAAAATGTTGGGTTGGGTCATGATTGGTGGGAACACCAAAATATCCAAATGTGAACTAAAATCATGCATTCAAGACTTCAACCCAATGTGGTATAAAATGAATGTGGAAGAGTGTAAGGATATGCACATTTCTCCTCTACAATTGTATATCAATATTAAGGCACAATTATAAGAATATTCATATGTTTATGAATTTTGAAATGAATAACACTAAACAAGTTTTGATGTATCTATTTTATAACAAAATAATTATATAAAAAACTTAAATAAGTAAACACATTATTCCTAGGTTGTAGAATGGTTTAAATTTGATCACATAAATGTTCATTTTTAGTTGGATTCTTGACATTTTAGTTGCATATATCTTGTAGGGGAGAAAGTAAAATATGGGAGATAAGGTGGAATATTTTTACATACTTGATTTTAAGTAATGTCATAATAGTGTAATCATTTTGATTGGGAATAAAAGTGTCATGATGGAAGCAAGACTCAACACACCAATTTTTTGGGGCCAAAATTGTCCCATGGATAACAACATATTAGAGTTGAAACTTGCCCTTAAAGTTCAATTTGTTTTTCTATCTCTTCATAGGATAAAATTCTAGTGTTTTATTTTGATTCGTGTATTCATCATTGGGCACATATACCCAGTTGATGGATATGCCAAGGTGGTGGAGCTCTTGGGGGTTGTTAAATTGTACTTCTATTTTACCATATATGTTTGATAATTAAATGGAATAGTCCATTCCCATTTCTAAGTTGGATAATATGTTTGCATGTCATTTTACCATGCATAAGTGAGAGTTTCTTTTTGTAGGTATCCTTAGTGTTCTTAAAGGAAACATGCTTGAATATTTAATTAAATAACCATGTTGCATGTGAGATTATATAATATAGTAAACATTGACTTTATAAATCAGTGTTAACAAAAGTAAGTTGTTATTGATAAAACATATTCAAAATAAGAAACTATGTGGGGTCATGTGAATTTACATTAATTTTATTATTTTAAATAAGTTAGTAATAAATAATTAAATTATTTAAAATAAAAATTAATTTTTGTCTATAAAATAACCTTTCTTGAATGGGAAACCTTTTGTTTCATTTCTGTAAGGATATGAACTAATATGATATAAAAATGATAGTATTACATACGGATAATTTCCTAAAATATTAATACTTTGGGTGTAGCTAGATTGGTAGGTTCAAGTGTACTAAAGGTTGATTATGATCAAAATAAATTAAAAAAACTTCTTGTAATCTTCTATAAGATACACCCCATAAAATTAGAGTATTACATAGAGGTGTCTTAAAATTTACCATTTTCATATTATAAATAAATTATATAATATAGTTAATCATAGATTTAATAAGATGATGCAAAGAGAAATGAGACACTGGTAAGAACCATTTAGGAGAAACAATAATGAGGACCTAGACATCTCCTAAGCATTATAAGTGAGACATTTGCATTACAAACATTAACACAAACCATTACAATTTACACCATAATTGTAGAACATAAAAATACATATTATATTAATTTCACATTGGGATGATTACAATATTTGTATAATAGCGTAGAAAGCCCATCAAATTTTCATATGCAACAACTACCCAACAATCGATTATTCAAACTCCATATGGGAAATTCCCACAAATAACATTATTAGTTCCTGCCACTAGGCAGGAATACTTATGCATTCGCCCGTAATGCTTTTAACTGGTAGCATCGGCCAATCACATTTCGCCATTTAACATATTACTTATTTTTTTGTATAGTTTGAATTTGGAGAGCTATTTTATATATTGGAAAATTAGCATTTATCTATTTTTCTATTCGTCCAAGTAGCTTTATAAATCATTTTCATTTTAAAAATTTGGGAAAATGTGAACGCATAAATTGATTAAATAAATTTAAGCAAAGGCATAGTTTAAAAGTTGGAGGCTAGAGGTACGTAATCCATGAATGCAAATTAAATGCATTAAAATATCAGGAAAATGCGAGCACATAAATTGATTAAATAAATTTAAGCAAAGGCATAATTTATAAAACTGGCGGGTAGACATACATAATGCATGAATATAAATTAAATGCATTAAATGACATCTGGCTTGAGGTGAAGGCGCTGGAATGGCTTGGAGGCCACGCGTGGCCAGGGTACTTTGGTCATTTAATGTAGAGTTAAGTCACTTGCTATGCATCTCTATTACTTTCCGTGTGTTGTTTTTGTGTTCTGTAAGCGCCTGTTCTGAGGAAGAGTTTGTAGCGACTAAGTAGGAGATGTTATAGTTGCAGAGTCCAAACCCAGAAACGAGTTACTTGAGGTGATAATTTGTTAATTTTTAGAGTTTCATTACATTAAAGTGCATAACGAAGTTGTATTTCATAGTGCTCTATTGTGTGGCTAAGCAAGGTATTTTGTAGTTGCAGAGTTGCACACTGGACAGCGAGAGACGAATTGCTTGAAGTCAGAAGAGGTAAGTTTTCATTGTTTTCTTCTATTTGATACGAGAAATGCAAGTAGGGTTTCATAGTGCTTTAAGGCATTGTTATACTTTGATTATAAATTCATATTTTAAACTACTTTTAGTATTATCTATTCAAATTTCTTGTTGAAATGCGAAGGTTTCATCTGCGTTTGATAGGAATTATGTAGAAATCCTCTTGTCCATTTTACTTCATGCATGTGAGCCCTGTAAAGTTTGTATATTTTTGATTACTACAAAGTGGTCCCATAAAGAGGGCTTTGGAACCAAAACTATGTCAACGTGTGCAATAATGATAGCTTTCGAACAATGAGTCGACAGTGTGTTGCTTTGAGCTTTTCCATTGTCATGAAAGCATAAAGGATAGAGGGATTCTGTTAAAAGTCATGGTTGTTGTCCTCGTAAGCATAAATTCATTTTTTAAACTACTTTTAGTATTATCTATTCGAATTTCTTGTTGAAATGCGAAGGTTTCATCTGCGTTTGATAGGAATTATGTAGAAATCCTCTTGTCCATTTTACTTCATGCATGTGAGCCCTGTAAAGTTTGTATATTTTTGATTACTGCAAAGTGGTCCCATAAAGAGGGCTTTGGAACCAAAATTATGTCAACGTGTGCGATAATGAGAGCTTTTGAACAATGAGTCGACAGTGTGTTGCTTTGAGCTTTTTCGTTGTCATCAAAGCATAAAGGATAGAGGGATTCTGTTAAAAGTCGTGGTTGTTGTCCTCGTGGGCATAAATGCAAACAATGGGAGCATAAAGAGTGCAGTAGAAACCTATTTTCTGCCAGCAAGCATTTAAATTTTGTCAGATGTCGTGGTTACTATTCTCATAGGTAGACATGTAAAATACAAAAGCATTTATAAGGCAAGTGAACTATTTTACAAAACTCCTCAGGGAAATGGGCCTTCGGGGAATGCAATTAGTATTAAATCTGGACACCTTGATATTCACATGTTAAGTTTGGTATTTTTATGGAGTTGGTAGCTCTGATTTACTCTTCTTTCATCTAATATCTAATTAATTAGGTGGCTGTTAACTAGTCTTCAAATACATAATAATAAAAAGAAAGAAATAATTATAAATATCCTTGTGGACATTTTAATTATGGGTTGTGATTTGTACTTGCATGTAGATGGATTAAGCACTCAAAAGTCATAGTATATGTAGCGTGTCAGCTAATAGGTCCATGTGACATTTCAGTCATGTTAAAGTAGTCAATTCCATATTTGTCATTTATCCTTGTTTCATTAGATAACTAATTAATTAGGTAACTGTTAATTAGTCTTTAAATACACAGTAATTAAGAGAAAGAAAAAATTACAATTATCCTTGTGTACATTTTACCTGGTGATGAAATTCAAGGTACAGACATACGAAGCAAACAACAATTTGAGATTTTGCAGTTGGAAAACTTAGACTAAATGATTAGGAAGTTAGAAAATTGTATCTTGGGGTTATAAAAAACTATGAAAAATATGTTTTAGAATCCAAATTGCAATGTTTCCATAGAGCAGTCAAGTAATATTGCTTGATAAAATAATTTTAAGCTTCGTGCAAAAGAGCAGTTAAATTCATTGCTAGAAGATTTGTGGTACATTAACCTATGGCAACTAGTTTGTGTAGTTAATCTGATTTACATTTATACTTGTGTCTCTTGAATCTAAAAAATGCTTGCTAGTGTTTCAATGGTTTTGGCTATTAGTATCCATCGCAGTGGGAGTATTATATATTGCAATTGTAATTTTAGGAGTTGTTTGCATTTTGGTCATTTCCTTGAGCTTTATTGCTATTTTTTTAGAAAAAACAAACAAATGGTCTTTGTTTTCTAATCAAAGCTTATTACATGGTGAAATGCTTTTGATTGGAAGAAAAGAGGTGGTGTAGCGGTCCAGCTGTGGCAAATTCTTCAAGAAAAGAGTATAAGGTGAGTTTCTAGAATGAATCTTCTCCTTTGTTTACAATTGCATATAGTAGACAGAGAAAAAAGATTAATTCAAGATTCTCACTATATTGATTGTACTTGTAGTCATATCGTTGCTTTTTGTTACAAGGACAATCTTTACAAATGGGTATTGTGAGTGGCATATGCTATATGGTTCATAAAAATTAAGCAATTGGGGTTCAAAAGTAGATCTTTGTTGCAATAACATGATATCAGAAATGCAATTATTATTCAATCAATTTCTTTGGTGGCTGATTGCACTTTATAATTTAAACCTAGTCTTTTTTATTTTGAGAGTTTGATTCTGAATCCATATGCATACTTTGATTAAAACTAATAGCTGAAGGTGCATAATTCATTGATGCAAAATCAATGCATTGAATGGCATCTAACTAAAGGCGAGGCTGTTTGGATTGCTGATTAGTCTTTGAATATATAAAAATTAAAAGAGATAAATAAGTATAATTATCCTTGGGCACATTTCACATTTTGACCTTTCAATCAAAGTCAATTAACAAAGTAGCAGTTAGACCTAAAGAAGGTTCAAGGACTATGCTGATAGAAAACCATATTTTGGACAATGGCTAGACAATCTGTTGAAATTGCTTTACAAACTTTGAAGCAAATGCATTTTTCCTTCTGTTTACTTTCATTGTACATCTTAAATGGAAGTTGGGTTTTGCATTGCTGCAATGCATTTGGATGCTTTGATTATAAAATCATAGTTTAGATCATTTTAAGTGTTATCGATTCAAATCTTTCCTTGAAATACCAAGGATTCATCTGAGTCTTGGAGGCAATGTACAGCTGTCCTATAAAGAGAGCTTTGGAACCAATGAGCTGTCATAAAGGATAGAGGAATATTGTCAAATATTGTGGTTATTGTCCTCATAGGCACACATGCAAAATATGGAAGCATATAGAAAGCAAGTGAACTCTTTAATAAACCCATGAAACATAGTCTTTGTATGCATCCATGCATACAGGTTTGCATGCATATATGTGTGCATGTAATTATGTATATATGAATGCATGTATCTATGTTACCATGTATGTATGTGTGTATATAATAGATTACTATTGCATTTGCTTTAAATGCTCTTTTGTGGATGGCGCCAGGTAGCCATCTAGTCATATTGTGGTTATTGTACATATTGCTTTTTATATATATGATCTCAATTTCGTAAGTTATTTTTTATATCGGTAAATTGGCATTTATCTGTTTTTGCAACCCATGGGAGTGGATTTTTGAATCGTGTTTGTTTTAAAATGCTCATGAAAATGCAAATGCATATATTCATTGATGGCTATGTGCCTTCATGCATATATGCATATTTATAGGATTTATTGCTATCATGTAAAGGCCACATAAATATTCATTCCCCAAGTCTACATGGTCATTTGAATATGTGCATATATTAAGGGATCTATTGATACATGGATATATGCATCCATGGATACATGAATACATATATATATGTATGCGTGTAATCATGTATGTATACATGTACGTGTAACTATGTGTACATCCATGCATGTATGTATGCATCTGTGCATTGAAGCATGTGTGCAGCTATGTGAAGCAAATGCATTTTTCCTTCTGTTTACTTTCATTGTACATCTTAAATGGAAGTTGGGTTTCGCATTGCTGCAATGAATTTGGATACTTTGATTATAAAATCATAGTTTAGATCATTTTAAGTGTTGTCGATTTGAATCTTTGCTTGAAATACCAAGGATTCATCTAAGTCTTGGAGGCAATGTACAGCTATCCTATAAAGACAGCTTTGGAACCAATGAGCTGTCATAAAGGATAGAGGAATATTGTCAAATATTGTGGTTATTGTCATCATAGGCACACATGCAAAATATGGAAGCATATAGAAAGCAAGTGAACTCTTTAATAATCCCATGAAACATAGTCTTTGTATGCATCCATACATACAGGTTTGCATGTATATATGTGTGCATGTAATTATGTATATATGAATGCATGTATCTATGTTACCATGTATGTATGTGTGTATATAATAGATTAATATTGCATTTGATTTAAATGCTCTTTTGTGGATGGCGCCAGCTAGCCATCTAGTCAGATTGTAGTTATTGTACATATTGCTTTTTATATATATGATCTCAATTTCGTAAGTTATTTTTCATATCGGTAAATTGGCATTTATCTGTTTTTGCAACCCATGGGAGTGGCTTTTTGAATCGTGTTTGTTTTAAAATGCTCATGAAAATGAAAATGCATAGATTCATTGATGGCTATGTGCCTTCATGCATATATTCATATTTATAGGATTTATTGCTATCATGTAAAGGCCACATAAATATTCATTCCCCAAGTCTATGTGGTCATTTGAATATGTGCATATATTAAGGGATCTATTGATACATGGATATATGCATCCATGGATACATGAATACATATATATATGTATGCGTGTAATCATGTATGTATGTATATGTGTAAATAAGTGTACATCCATGCATGTATGTATGCATCTGTGCAACTATGTGTCTATGTATACATTTTATCCAGCAATCAATGTCAATTAATAAACTAGCGCTTGTACCTAAAGAATGTTCAAGGATTGTCCCAGTAGAAAACCATATGCATATCAATATGTTAGAGAGCATGTATCTATGCATAGGTGTGTATTGATGCTAATTGTTCTGAATTCTGGTTGCATGTGATTGCATTAAACAATAAAGAATAAGTGCTAGATAATTGAAGTAAAATGACCCCATTCAGTTGGTAGATCAATTTTTTTCAGCCCTTTACATGTTATCTGAGAGTTTTGAAGCTTTTGCTATTCATTGGAAGTCTTTGAAGCTTAAATGTCACAGTATATGTAGCATATTACCCAATAGCTCTATCTCACATTTCATTCATGTTGATTTAGGCAAGTTCATATTTCTCATTTACCCTTGTATCATCTCATATCTAAATAATTAGGCAACTGCTAATTAGCCTTTAAGTACATAGCAATTAAAAGAAAGAAATAATTACAATTATCCTTGTGTACATTTGAACTATTAATCAAAGGCAATTAACAAACTAGCCCTAGAAAACCATGTGCGTGTTAATGTGTTGAATAACATGTATTTGTGCATAGGTGTATATGGGTGCTATGAGTTGTGATTTCTACCATTGTGTAGTGCTTACTATTACTTGTACAGCCAAGCCACATGCAAGTAGAATTCATAATTCATGGCATCCAGATACACTCAAGGACAAATACAAATCAAGGTTGTTGGCATCCCGATAAGAAAGATGATGAGATACATCCAATTAATGTATGTCACAACATCTTATTGAATAAAGATGATTTGGTTAGGCAGGTTACAGATGAGAATCCTTATTGGTGTGACTAATGCTCTTCTTGAAGACTTGTCAAGAAAATTGCATGCCAATACTATTAGAAAACAGGTAAAATCAGATTTATTGATTGACTATGGTTGATGGATCAAATGTGTACAAGGATAGTTAAATAATTAGGCAGCTGCTGATTAGTCTTTAAGTAGATAATAATTAAAACAAAGAAATAATTACAATTATCCTTGTGCACATTTGAACTGTTGATCAAAGGCAATTAACAAAGTAGCACTAGAAAACCATGTGTGTGTTAATATGTTGGATAACATGTACTTGTGCATAGATGTTTATGGATACTATGAATTGTGATTTCTGTTTGCATGTACCTAGTTTAAACATTTAATTATTAGTGCTTGATAATGGAATGAAATGAACTTAGGCAAATGGAAATAGAATGACCCCATGGAATTGGAACATCAATGTTTACATGGCTTTAACATGATAGCAGATTTGCGTCCATGAGACTTATTTGAATCTCAAATGTCATACTATATGTGGCATATTAGCTAATTGTCTTAACATGATAGCTTTCAAACAAGTTAATTCAGCGATCAATCAAGCTAATTGGCTGATGAAT
The DNA here is from genome assembly GCA_007258455.2 of Sequoia sempervirens. Lineage (NCBI taxonomy): Eukaryota > Viridiplantae > Streptophyta > Pinopsida > Cupressales > Cupressaceae > Sequoia > Sequoia sempervirens. Next base: position 34,294,398 of record VDFB02270651.1, on the reverse strand, counting down.
TAATTGTGTTCCATGGTTAGTCATAGCTAATTATTAGTCATCTTTATCCTCCAAATCAGTTAAATCAATCTTACCTATTCACATTCACAGATACACAATCTTTCTGACCATTTTGCATGCTTTTAATAGAATAGGAGCTTTAGAACAGGATATGTACATTCATCTAAGCATGATAAGATGTGGATTTTTGACAGATATTATGGTTTGAAATGCTATCATGAATATGCATACAAAATATGGAAGCACAAGAAAAACATGTAAACTGTTTGACAGAATTCCTCGAAGAAATGTTGGCTCTTGGTGTGTAGTGATTGCAAATTATGCAGAGAATTATTTGTCAAAAAATCTTTTTGCAAAATTTCAAGCAAATCAACTAAATAGCTGATCAAGTTAACTGTGAATCAAGTTACTTGACCAATCAATGAAACTAGTTCATTGATAGATCGGCTTTCTTGAATAGTTAATTATAGTTAATTAAAAAACATCTTTATACACCAAATCAATTAAACCAATCATGGCAATTCATATGCAAAAAATGAATTTCTTGAAAAGGCTTTATAGACAAGGAAGCAAATGTAGTTGCTAGGTGCAAACCGAAATTGCAAAACCTTCGCCAACATCTTCCTTTTTGTTTCTTGTGCTACAAATACTCAACAAGCTATAGTTGTCCATATTAATTGTATCCCTTCGTCTATGTTGAAGCCATCTGTTTATTCTATTGCTTTCGCTATTATTTCATGGAAGCTCAAATGTCATAGTATGTGTGGCGTAGCAGCTAATAAGTCCATCTCACATTTCTTTCATGACAATTTAGTTTGTCTCATCTCTCTCTGATACACTAATCAAAGTCAATTAACAAATAAGTCAATTCTATCTTTTACTCATTAATGAAATTAACTAATCAGCTTAACAAGATAGCTTTCAAACAAGTTAGGTCAGTGATCAATCAAGCTGTTTGACTGATGAGTCAATTGAGTTCAATAGTTAATCATAGTAATAGCAAAAAAATCCTTGTTAGATGATGTCATAGTTGAATTTTCTTTTGTGTCCCTGTCTGCACTTTTGCTATTGCTTGAAGCAATGATGCTTTATGGTTCAAGTATTAAGTGTAATTGGAAACCTTTCTTAATTTAAATTGATTGATTTAAATCTGTTTGTAAACCATACTTACAGTGGTTCTTTAGGCTTGATGCAAAACAACAATATAGTTAAAATGCATGGCGAAAGCCTGTAGAGAACCATGGTCACACTTGTGCATTTGGAATTCAAGAACCTATGATAAATAGTCTGCCAGGTTAATCTTTTTTCAATTAATACTTGTTTCTATTGAATCTAAAAAAAAAACTTGCTTGGTGTATTTCGGTGTTTTGACTATTAGTATCCATTACACTATCACTGTCATCCATTGCAATTATAATTTTGGGAGTTGTTTGCAAAAATGTGTTTTGATGCATTGTGAAACCCAACTTGCATTTCTGGGATAAAATGAAGCAAAATAAATAAAAGTAGCAATTTGTTGCCTTGAGTAACTCGTCTCTTGGTGTTCATTCAACGAGCACAAGAGCTTTTGCTCTGTCACTATAAACGTCCCCTTTGTATTGATAAAAGCTATCAGTTTTCAAATCTATGTCTTTGCTTAAATTTATTTGTATGTGGAGTAACATTGTTTTCAAATGCATGACTGATAATAACATGTATATTAGAAAACTTTGAATCAAAATACACAAATCATTTAAAAAATAATATTTCTCTCTTTGTCTTATATTGCTACAGATAGAGCTTTTTATTATACCACAAATGGAGATTCTTACTCCAAACAAGATGGAATAGAAACATAAGATGCAATTGTTAGCTAGGTCCTTCATTGCTTCCTTCCTATTGGTAGATATCATAGAAAAGTAAAAACCTATTTCTAAGATGACAATGAATTTAAGGCACTTGAAATAAGTTTGTCTCTATAATATTGCCCACACTTATTTATCCCCAGTAGCTATGTATTGGCTTATAGGTAGATATAACAGTTGAAAATGCTATTGTAGACATATATTCACAATGTGGAAATATAGACAAGGTCCAGGAATTGGAAACAAGGAATGCATAGGAAACATAAGCTATGAAATACAATGACATGTAGCATAAACAAGTAACAGTTTAAACTCCAATAATCTATGAAAAATATTTTATGAACATTGATTTTTTATCAAATTACTTTTGCAAAATACACGTGCATTGATGCAAAAAGGGTATCTGGTAATTTTGCTATCAATTCATATCACCCAAGAACTGCTTCCGACAGAGACACACTTCCTCCTCCATCTGTTTTAGTTTAGCAGAATCTGGTCAAGAACTTTATTTTGTTAAATGAAACAATCAGGAATTTGGAAAACAAAAAAAACAATGGATTGTTGAGCTTTCTAATTCATCATGATTTTTTAATTTTTTTACCCCACTTTTACAGCATCCTGAATAACAAGCAACTAAAAACAACATTCAGAACTCTACAATGCTCTTGTAGAATGAGAACACAAACAAGTATTCAAGGGTACCTATGTTGTTTACTTCTACTCCAAACTCTAAAAGAAGGCTCACACAGTCTTTGTATCTATTTGCTGTTGCAATGTGCTAAACATAGGATATCAAAAAGATTTGTCATATTGTTCCGAACTCTCAATAAAAAAAGAATCTCCATATTCTACCATCAGAGAAAATGCATTAAAGTCAAAGGAGTTTGAAATTGAAGACAACAAACCTAATAGCACTCACTTGGATAAACTGTTTTCTATAGTGTGAATTTTATTGGTTCCTAGCATCGAGGCAGGAATACTCATGCATTCGGTTGGAATGCTTTTAACTGGCAGCATTGGGCAATCACATTTCAGCATTTAACATATTACTTATTTTTTTGTATAGTTTGAATTTGGAGAGCTATTTTTATATTGGAAAATTAACATTTATCTATTTTCCTATTCGTCTGAGTAGCTTTATAAATCATTTTTTGTTTTGAAAATTTGGGAAAATGTGAACGCATAGATTGATTAAATAAATTTAAGCAAAGGAATAGTTTTAAAATTGGTGGCTAGAGGTACGTAATCCATGAATGCAGATTAAATGCATTAAAATATCAGGAAAATGCGAGCGCATAAATTGATTAAATAAATTCAAGCAAAGGCATAGTTTATAAAACTGGTGAGTAGACGTACGTACTGCATGGCTACAGATTAAATGCATTAAATGGCATCTGGCTTGAGGTGAAGGCCTTGGAATGGCTTGGTGGCCACGCGTGGCCAGGGTACTTTGGTCATTTAATATAAAGTTAAGCCACTTGCTATGCATCTCTATTACTTTGCGTGTGTTGTTCTTGTGTTCTGTAAGCGAGTGTTCTGAGGAAGAGTTTGTAGCGAATGAGCAAGAGATGTTATAGCTGCAGAGTCCTAACCCAAAAACGAGTTACTTGAGGTGATAATTTGTTATTTTCCACAGTTTCTTTCCATTAAAGTGCATAATGAAGCTGTGTTTCATAGTGCTTTAGTTGGACTATCACTATCACTTTGTGCCTATTGTGTCAGTGCATGTATGTATGTATGCATGTCTCTATGTACATATGCATTTATCTATGTGCATATCTATGTAAACATTTGTACATGCATATATGCATGTATGCATATGTCTCTAGATATATCTATGCATATATGTATTTATGCATATATGTAAGTGTGTATAGATGCATCTATGTGTATATGCATGCATGCATATGGATGCATATATGTTTACGTCCATACATGCATTTATGTGTGTCTACATGGATGTATCTATACATATATATACATATGTATACATATATGTGTGTGTCTATATGTCTTTTCTAGGAAAGAGTTTATAGTGACAGGGCAAAGGTTGTCATGGTTCCAAAAAGGACACTCGTAGACAAGTTACTTCAGGCAATAAATAGTTATTTTCATCAGTTTTATTTTATTTTAGAGTCCATAGGCAGATTGGCTTTCACAGTGCTCAGCCTACGCTAATCTTCATAGACTAGTTCCTCGGATGAGCAATTGTCTTTTGTCCAATGTACAATATGCGAGCTTAACAATAACTTGGTGCTTATGAGTCCTCTAAAGATTACATATCTTCAATTACTGTAGAACTGTTCCATAGTGCAAGCTTTAGAGCCACTGTGCTGTTAGCATGTGCCATAATGGGACCTTTCGAACAATATGTGGACAGTGTGTTGAGAAGGCTTTACAAACTGTCAGGCAAATGCAATTTATAGATATAAGCCTAAACTCCACAATTGCTTTAAGCTTTCTCATTGTCATTAAAGCATAAAGGAAAGAGGATTTTTTCCAAACTTCTAATTTTTGTACTTTTACATGATAATTCACCTTATTAATTAATGAATCAAATTATCTTAATTAATTAATCTTCTTTTCCCTTCCATCATTTCATATCTAATTAATTAGGTAACTGCTAAATAGTATTTACATACATAATAATTAAAACAAAGAAATAATTATAACTATCCTTGGGCACATTTGACCCATCAATCAAAGTCAATTAATAAATCTAATTCCACCTGTTCACTGATAGTATTGGCATGCAATTTCCTTGAAAAGTCTTAAAAAAGAGGATTACTCACACACCAATAAGGATTCTCATTTGTAACGTTCGTATCCAAATCATCTTCATTGAATAAGACGTTGTGGCATACATTAATTGGATGTATCTCATCATCTTTCTTATCAGGATGCCAACAACCTTGGTTTGTATTTCTCCTTGAGTGTATCTAAATGCCATGAGTTATGAATTCTACTTGCATGTGGCTTGATTGCACAAGTAATAGTAAGTGCTACATAACGGTACAAAATAAACTTATGCAAATGGAAATGAAATGACCCCATTTAGTTAGAAAATCAATATTTATCTGGCTTTCACTATTAAGTGATAGCTGGTTTGGCATTAAACAGTAGCTAAAAATTGTTTTTATCAGAACTTAACAGTGCTAGCACAAGTCTGTGTCATTTTTTGGCTTAGTATTGACAAGTTTCCATGGCCTATTTACACTTCTTTAGACGCTTAAGCAAATATGGCATCTATTCCATTGATTGCTCTTAAAGAGCTTATGCCACCATTGCAATAACATAATTACACTAATGCATGCATGTGCAAAATATGTTCTATATTATAGGGTACACAAATAACAATAAGTATTTTAAAATTATAAAATGCAATTTGCATTTTAAGAAACAAAAGTTCTTACTTAGGTTCTTTCTCGTTGAAATGAATCTACATAAGAATTTTGTTTTGTTTTTATGAATAGCATAGTATATGTCACTCACTCTACTCATTTGTCTAAATTGTCCTTGTGACAGGGATTGGTGCTTTTAACTGTATTTAAACAATCACGCACAAACTGCAACGTGAGGTTAGCATATTAACCTTCTCCTTTAAAAAAAAAAAAAAACAATGCAGATTTTTCCAAATATGCGCTTCTAGGAAGATTTCCCATGGTTGTAGATGAAATAGTATATGTTTTTACAGTTTGCTCACTTCTCAATTTTGTCATTGTACTAGGAAAAATTACTTATGCCTATAATAACAGCCAAAATTTGTACATTGCTACAAGTATACTTGATCATTCAATAGCAGATTGCAAGGTCAGCTTTCCAAATTGTCTTTTTTCTTTTCTTAAAATGCAATTGAAATTCTTCAATATAATAACTGCATAAAGTTCTTTTTCATGTATTCATTTTTCCATCTTGTATTCCTCATTTCTTTGAACACAAATGATTTAAAAGGCTGCTTGCACATATACAAATAGGAAAATGCATTTTCCACAATTGCAATAGTAATTTGTCTTCGAAAAATAGAACAGGTTTTGCTTATGTGTTAATTTGTTATACTTCCTCTATACAATATCCATAGAATAGAATGAATTGCTAGAATGCAATTTTTAAACCCTCTTTGCAGTTTCAAATAGCCTATAGAGTCATAAGTCTTTGTTTTATGTCAATTGGTTTTTACCTATATGCATTTAAGACAATTTTGTTCATAAGACTACTTATATCTGTGGCATGTTGCTATGCATTGTGCAAGTGAACGTATGTTTAATCTTCTTGTATTGCAAAAAAAGACCACAAAGTTAATTTCAAAAGCTGACATGGCACATGAGTACAATGAATGATGTACTACGTTACTCATAGACATGACACAATATTTTTCCATGGTCTTGTTTACATGCAAAATGACATTAACCACATTTTTTTTTTGCTCACATTGCCAATTTCACTATATGCTTTAAACCTCTTAAGTAAGAGAAAATTGAGGAAATAAACTATTTATTACCTCAAGTAACTCGTTTCTGGTTCTGGACACTGTAACTATAACAAAGTCTGCTCAATCGCTGTAAACTCTCCTAAACAAAGACTTGTAGAATAGAAAAATAATTTGCGCAAAGTAATAGTCATGCTTAACAAGTGACTTAAGTCTATAACAAATGAACAAAGCAGCCTGGCTATACATGTCCACCAAGCCATTCCAGCAGTTTCTCATCCACCTACATGCTATTTAATGCATTTACTTTGCATTTATGCACTGTGTGCCTGCACCTCTGAGTTTTAATCTCTTTTTTTAATTATTTAATCAATCTATGCCTTCGCTTTTTCTCAATGGACCCATGCCTTTGCATTTTCCTCAAATTTTAAAAATGCAAAATATTTTTAAAGCTATTCCCACAAATAAGAAAAGCCATAGATCTTCTTTGATCAAACAATGCCTTTGCATTTCCCTGATTTTCTTAAAATAGAAATGATTTGTGAAACTATTCTCTACATGCCACTTAATTCATGGTTATGTAAATAACTTTTAAAATCATTTGCTCTTTGAGAAAATCAGTCACTTAGAAATACATAGAAACAAAGGAATCCAATTACACAAAACATTTAAAGACCATAGACTGAGATTGACAATGTGAGCAAAAAAGATTCTTATCCACCATTTGTTGCATGTAAACAAAGCTACCTGAAAATATTGTTTTGTGTTTGTGGCATTCAAAGTATACATCATGCATTGTACTCATTTATCCAATTTGTCAATGTAACAAGAATAAGTACATACAATCCTGGTGGGGGACAGTGGATGACAAGGTCAGGTTGAAGAATTAATACTATTTTTCCCTTGTGCTTCTAAAAAATTGTTTGCTGTATAATATGTCACGTAGGCTTCTGCTACTACTCAAGATCCATTTTCCAACATATATAGAGATTATTATCTTCCAAGATGCTCGACAACATGGTTAATACTATAGAATGCTATTGAGTAAAAGCACATAGGCGACAATGTAAAAAACTATAGATTTTGTAATGTAGATGATAGCATTTGATGCTATTCATACATAACATCTGCTATTCTCAAACACATTAGGATACAAAAGAAACAAAGAAAATGATAGACGTTGACACCTATGAATTGACAAAGTGCCCCCAAATATCAAACATTGACTACGCACTTAAGAGCGAGGGACTTTGCAGATTAAGTACTTTTGCATACAATGTTGGTGATTGTTTGTTTGACTCATTACAACTATTGCTTAACAATCGTTACACATCAATTCAACTACGAAACGGAGCTATAGATTACTTCTTGAGTTGCCTTCAAAACAAGGAAAAAGAAGCAATAAGATCATACAACTATGAACTAGACCCTGATACTCTATATACATTGCACAAAGTACATGATCCGTAAACATATTTCCGCAGAATGCGATTATCTGCAAAGCCACAAGAAGATTGCACTGAAAGTAAACTGTGGGGTGACTTATTCTGCATTCACTGGATATCCAAATGGTTGAATATACAAATATGCCTTTGGTCAAGAACAACAGCAAGAAGGTACTTATAGTTCAATAGTTCTGATTACATAGAATCAGTCTCTATACTATTTCATGACATGAATTCTTTAAGTGGACACTTTGAACCATTGTTAAAAATTGAAACACAAAACGTAACTTCAAAACAGCCCATAGGTTCACATGAAATTAAAAAACTGTGCACAAAGTATCCTCGAATATCAAACATTGACAATGTCCTTAGAGCTGAAGGCCTTTGTAGATTAAGCATATTTGCATACAATGTTGGCGATTGTTTGTTTGACTCGTTTCAAGTACTACTTAACAATTAGTACACCTCAACTCAATTATGCAATGGAGCTATAGATCATTTCCTAGCTTGCCTTCAAAATAAGGACAAAGAAGCAATTAAATCATATAACAATGAACTAAATCCTAATACTCTATATACATTGCACAAAGTACATGATCAAGAAACATACTTCCGCAAAATGTGATTGTCTGCAAGACCATGCACATACCATAGTGAATGTGGATTGTGGGATGACTTGTTCTGCATTCACTGGATATCCAAATGGTTGAAAATACAAATAAGCCTCTGGTCATTGACAACATCAAGAAAGTACTTAGATTTCAATGATTTTGGATATACAAAATCAGTCTCTATACTATTCCATGATACAAACCCTCTGGTTGGACATTTTGAGCCGCTTCTAAGAATCAAAGCCCAAAATCTAACTCACCAATGCTCAACAAGCTTACTCCAACTTAAAAAGTTGATCAGAAGTGGTCCACAATACAAAATTACTTACTTGACCAAGACACATGCTTTGCCAAAAAACAAGAAGAATTTGATACCATTTGTCACAACAAGCAATTTTAAACATAAATCAACAATAAGACTTAATCACCTGAAGAACTTGATTAGAAAAGAAAAACAAAAAGAAAGTGTACCTACCAGTCCAAAGAAAAAAAAACATTGACACCAATAGAAATTTATAAAACAGCAATACAAGATACACCAAAATACCCATGTGCAATTTGCCAAGTGCTCTGTTTGAACAAGGACATCAGGACATTCAAAGAAAAACAAAAACAACTATACTGTAAGCTACTACAATCAGATTCCTTACCATTCACAGATTTCATATGCCATGTATGCTACTTTGCATTGAAACAATCCACTATTCCAAAGTATGCTACCCCATAGAAAATAAGAACTAATAGACCATTGTGCTATGTGCAAAATTTAACTCAGCTAGAAGAACAACTTGTCTCACTTAGAATTACATTTGCACAGATTTGGGAACTAGGGTTCAAAAGGTCTCAAATAGGCCTAACAGGTTCTATTATAAATGTTCCTGTTGACATGAACATTGTACAAAGAGAATTACCACAATCAATTAACAACACACAAACAATTGTTGTTTCGTTGAAAAAGAGCACCCACACAATACAAAAATGCATTTCAAAAAGGCATAGATGCGCCCAAATAATGTACATCATGCAAGCTTTGACTCAATTAACAAGGACACCATTATACAAAATGCACAAAATTTACATAAACCAAGATTGGCAAGAAGTTCTCTAATGCACTAAAGAAAACGAAGACAATAGTTCACAAAATACAAGTGAAACATAATCAGACAGTGAAATGGAAAATGAAAACCCATCAGAAACATTAATACATGGATTCACTGAGTCTAGAATTATCCATAACATGGAGGACAAGATTATTGA
>VDFB02270651.1:34170750-34284715 GCA_007258455.2 Sequoia sempervirens | reverse complement strand
GCAAAATATGGAAGCATATAGAAAGCAAGTTAACTGTTTAATAATCCCATGAAACATAGTCTTTGTATGCATCCATGCATACAAGTTTGCATGTATATATGTGTGCATGTAATTATGTATATATGAATGCATGTATCTATGTTACCATGTATGTACGTGTGTATATAATAGATTACTATTGCATTTGCTTTAAATTCTTTTTTGTGGATGGCGCCAGCTAGCCATCTAGTCATATTGTGGTTATTGTACATATTTCTTTTTATATATATGATCTCAATTTCGTAAGTTATTTTTCATATCGGTAAATTGGCATTTATCTATTTTTGCAACCCATGGGAGTGGCTTTTTGAATCATGTTTGTTTTAAAATGCTCATAAAAATGCAAATGCATAGATTCATTGATGGCTATGTGCCTTCATGCATATATGCATATTTATAGGATTTATTGTTATCATGTAAAGGCCACATAAATATTCATTCCCCAAGTCTATGTGGTCATTTGAATATGTGCATATATTAAGGGATCTATTGATACATGGATATATGCATATTTATAGGATTTATTGTTATCATGTAAAGGCCACATAAATATTCATTCCCCAAGTCTATGGGGTCATTTGAATATGTGCATATTTTAAGGGATCTATTAATACATGGATATATGCATCCATGGATGCATGAATGCATATATATATGTATGCGTGTAATCATGTATGTATGTATACATGTATATATGTGTACATCCATGCATGTATGTATGCATCTGTGCATTGAAGCATGTGTGCAGCTATGTGTCTATGTATACATTTTATCCAGCAATCAATGTCAATTAATAAACTAGCGCTTGTACCTAAAGAATGTTCAAGGATTGTGCCAGTAGAAAACCATATGCATATCAATATGTTAGAGAGCATGTATCTATGTATAGGTGTGTATTGATGCTAATTGTTCTGAATTCTGGTTGCATGTGATTGCATTAAACAATTAAGAATAAGTGCTAGATAATTGAAGTAAAATGACCCCATTCAGTTGGTAGATCAATTTTTTTCAGCCCTTTACATGTTATCTGAGAGTTTTGAAGCTTTTGTTGTTCATTGGCAGTCTTTGAAGCTTAAATGTCACAGTATATGTAGCATATTACCCAATAGCTCTATCTCACATTTCATTCATGTTGATTTAGGCAAGTTCATATTTCTCATTTACCCTTGTATCGTCTCATATCTAAATAATTAGGCAACTGCTAATTAGCCTTTAAGTACATAGCAATTAAAAGAAAGAAATAATTACAATTATCCTTGTGTACATTTGAACTATTAATCAAAGGCAATTAACAAACTAGCCCTAGAAAACCATGTGCGTGTTAATGTGTTGAATAACATGTATTTGTGCATAGGTGTATATGGATGTTATGAGTTTTGATTTCTACCATTGTGTAGCGCTTACTATTACTTGTACAGCCAAGCCACATGCAAGTAGAATTCATAATTCATGGCATCCAGATACACTCAAGGACAAATACAAATCAAGGTTGTTGGCATCCTGATAAGAAAGATGATGACATACATCCAATTAATGTATGTCACAACATCTTATTGAATAAAGATGATTTGGTTAGGCAGGTTACAGATGAGAATCCTTATTGGTGTGTGACTAATGCTCTTTTTGAAGAATTGTCAAGAAAATTGCATGCCAATACTATTAGAAAATAGGTAAAATCAGATTTATTGATTGACTATGATTGATGGATCAAATGTGTACAAGGATAGTTAAATAACTAGGCAGCTGCTAATTAGTCTTTAAGTACATAATAATTAAAACAAAGAAATAATTACAATTATCCTTGTGTACATTTGAATTGTTGATCAAAGGCAATTAACAAACTAGCACTAGAAAACCATGTGTGTGTTAATATGTTGGATAACATGTACTTGTGCATAGATGTTTATGGATACTATGAATTGTGATTTCTGTTTGCATGTACCTGGTTTAAACATTTAATAATTAGTGCTTGATAATGGAATGAAATGAACTTGGGCAAATGGAAATAGAATGACCCCATGGAATTGGAACATCAATGTTTACATGGCTTTAACATCATAGCAGATTTGCGTCCATGAGACTTATTTGAATCTCAAATGTCATAATGTATGTGGCATATTAGCTAATTAGCTTAACATGATAGCTTTCAAACAAGTTAATTCAGCGATCAATCAAGCTAATTGGCTGATGAATTAATTGTGTTCCATGGTTAGTCATAGCTAGTTATTAGTCCTCTTTATCCTCCAAATCAGTTAAATCAATCTTGCCTATTCACATTCATAGATACACAATCTTTCTGACCATTTTGCGTGCTTTTAATAGAATAGGAGCTTTAGAACAAGATATGTACATTCATCTAAGCATGATAAGATGTGGATTTCTAACAGATATTATGGTTTGAAATGTTGTCATGAATATGCATACAAAATATGGAAGCACAAGAAAAACATGTAAACTGTTTGACAGAATTCCTTGAAGAAATGTTGGCTCTTGGTGTGTAGTGATTGCAAATTATGCAGAGAATTATTTATCGAAAAATCTTTTTGCAAACTTTCAAGCAAATCAACTAAATAGCTGATCAAGTTAACTGTGAATCAAGTTACTTAACCAATCAATGAAACTAGTTCATTGATAGATTAGTTTTCTAGAATAGTTAATTATAGTTAATTAAAAAACATCTCTATACACCAAATCAATTAAACCAATCATGGCCATTCATATGCAAAAAAGGAATTTCTTGAAAAGTCTTTATAGACAAGGAAGTAAATGTAGTTGCTAGGTGTAAACCGAAATTGCAAAACCTTCGTCAACATCTTCCTTTTTGTTTCTTGTGCTACAAATATTTAACAAGCTATAGTTGTCCATATTAATTGTATCCCTTTGTCTATGTTGAAGCCATTTGTTTATTCTATTGCTTTCACTATTAATTCATGGAAGCTCAAATGTCATAGTATATGTGGCGTAGCAGCTAATAAGTCCATCTCACATTTTGCTCATGACAATTTAGTTTCTCATCTCTCTCTGATACACTAATCAAAGTCAATTAACAAATAAGTCAATCTTACACTTGACTCATGCAAATTAAGTCAATTCTATCTTTTACTCATTAATGAAATTAACTAATCAGCTTAACAAGATAGCTTTCAAACAAGTTAGGTCAGTGATCAATCAAGTTGTTTGACTAATGAGTCAATTGAGTTCAATAGTTAATCATAGTAAGAGCAAAAAAATCCTTGTTAGATGATGTCATAGTTGAATTTTCTATTGTGTCCCTATCTGCACTTTTGTTATAGCTTGAAGCAATGATGCTTTATGATTCAAGTATTAAGTGTAATTGGAAACCTTTCTTGATTTAAATTGATTGATTTAAATATGTTTGGAAACCATACTTACAATGGTTCTTTAGGCTCGATGCAAAACAACAATATAGTTAAAATGCATGGTGAAAGCCTGTAGAGAACCATGGTCACACTTGTGCATTTGGAATTCAAGAACCTATGATAAATAGTCTGCCAGGTTAATCTATTTTCAATTAATACTTGTTTCTATTGAATCTAAAAAAAAAACTTGCTAGTGTATTTCGGTGTTTTGACTATTAGTATCCATTACACTATCACTGTCATCCATTGCAATTATAATTTTGGGAGTTGTTTGCACAAATGTGTTTTGATGCATTGTGAAACCCAACTTGCATTTCTAGGATAAAATGAAGCAAAATAAATAAAAGTAGCAATTTGTTGCCTTGAGTAACTCGTCTCTTGGTGTTCATTCAACGAGCACAGGAGCTTTTGCTCTGTCACTATAAACGTCCCCTTTGTATTGATAAAAGCTGTCAGTTTTCAAATCTATGTCTTTGCTTAAATTTATTTGTATATGGAGTAACATTGTTTTCAAATCCATGACTGATAATAACATGTATATTAGAAAACTTTGAATCAAAATACACAAATCATTTAAAAAATAATATTTCTCTCTTTGTCTTATATTGCTATAGATAGAGCTTTTTATTATACCACAAATGGAGATTCTTACTCCAAACAAGAGGGATTAGAAACATAAGATGCAATTGTTAGCCAGGTCCTTCATTGCTCCCTTCCTATTGGTAGATATCACAGAAAAGTAAAAACCTATTTCTAAGATGACAATGAATTTAAGGCACTTGAAATAAGTTTGTCTCTATAATATTGCCCACACTTATTTATCCCCAGCAGCTATGTATTGGCTTATAGGTAGATATAACAGTTGAAAATGCTATCGTAGACATATATTCACAATGTGGAAATATAGACAAGGCCCAGGAATTGGAAACAAGGAATGCATAGGAAACATAAGCTATGAAATACAATGACATGTAGCATAAACAAGTAACAGTTTAAACTCCAATAATCTCTGAAAAAGCTTTTATGAACATTGATTTTTTATCAGATTACTTTTGCAAAATACACGTGCAGTAATGCAAAAAGGGTTTCTGGTAATTTTGCTATCAATTCATATCACCCAAGAACTGCTTCCGACAGAGACACACTTCCTCCTCCATCTGTTTTAGTTTAGCAGAATTTGGTCAAGAACTTTATTTTGTTAAATGAAACAATTAGGAATTTGGAAAACAGAAAAAACAATGGATTGTTGAGCTTTCTAATTCATCATGATTTTTCAATTTTTTTACCCCACTTTTACAACATATTGAATAACAAGCAACTAAAAACAACATTCAGAACTCTACAATGCTCTTGTAGAATGAGAACACAAACAAGTATTCAAGGGTACCTATGCTGTTTACTTCTGCTCCAAACTCTAAAAGAAGGCTCACACAGTCTTTGTATCTATTTGTTGTTGCAATGTGCTAAACACAGGATATCAAAAATATTTGTCATATTGTTCCGAACTCTCAATAAAAAAAGAATCTCCATATTCTACCATCAGAGAAAATGCATTAAAGTCAAAGGAGTTTGAAATTGAAGATAACAAACCTAATAGCACTCACTTGGATAAACTGTTTTCTATAGTGTGAATTTTATTGGTTTCTAGCGTCAAGGTAGGAATACTCATGCATTCGGTTGGAATGCTTTTAACTAGCAGCATTGGGCAATCACATTTCGGCATTTAACATATTACTTATTTTTTTGTATAGTTTGAATTTGGAGAGCTATTTTTTATATTGGAAAATTAGCATTTATCTATTTTCTTATTCGTCTGAGTAGCTTTATAAATCATTTTTTGTTTTGAAATTTTGGGAAAATGCGAACGCATAGATTGATTAAATAAATTTAAGCAAAGGCTTAGTTTTAAAACTGGTGGCTAGAGGTACGTAATCTATGAATGCAGATTAAATGCATTAAAATATTAGGAAAATGTGAGCGCATAAATTGATTAAATAAATTCAAGCAAAGGCATAGTTTATAAAACTGGCGAGTAGACGTACGTATTGCATGGATACAGATTAAATGCATTAAATGGCATTTGGCTCGAGGTGAAGGCGCTGGAATGGCTTGGTGGCCACGCGTGCCCAGGGTACTTTGGTCATTTAATATAGAGTTAAGCCACTTTCTATGCATCTCTATTACTTTGCGTGTGTTGTTCTTGTGTTCTGTAAGCGTGTGTTTTGAGGAAGAGTTTGTAGCGACTGAGCAAGAGATGTTATGGCTGCAGAGTCCTGACCCAGAAACGAGTTACTTGAGGTGATAATTTGTTATTTTCCACAGTTTCTTTCCATTAAAGTGCATAATGAAGCTGTGTTTCATAGTGCTTTAGTTGGACTATCACTATCACTTTGTGCTTGATGTGTCAGTGCATGTATGTATGTATGCATGTCTCTATGTACATATGCATTTATCTATGTGCATATCTATGTAAACATTTGTAGATGCATATATGCATGTATGCATATATGCATGTATGCATATGTCTCTGGATATATCTATGCATATATGTATTTATTCATATATGTATGTGTGTATAGATGCATCTATGTGTATATGCATGCATGCATATGGATGCATATATGTTTACGTCCATACATGCATTTATGTGTGTCTACATGGATGTATCTGTACATATATATACATATGTATACATATATGTGTGTGTCTATATGTCTTTTCTAGGAAAGAGTTTACAGTGACAGGGCAAAGGTTGTCATGGTTCCAAAAAGGACACTCGTAGACAAGTTACTTTAGGCAATAAATAGTTATTTTCATCAGTTTTCTTTTATTTTAGAGTCCATAGGCAGATTGGGTTTCATAGTGCTCAGCCTACTCTAATCTTCATAGACTAGTTCCTCGGATGAGCAATTGTCTTTTATCCAATGTAAAATATGGGAGCTTAACAATAACTTGGTGCTTATGAGTCCTCTAAAGATTACATATCTTCAATTACTGCAGAACTATTCCATAGTGCAAGCTTTAGAGCCACTGTGTTGTTGGCATGTGCCATAATGGGACCTTTTGAACAATATGTGGACAGTGTGTTGAGAAGGCTTTACAAACTGTCAGGAAAATGCAATTTACAGATATAAGCCTAAACTCCACAATTGCTTTCAGCTTTCTCGTTGTCATTAAAGCATAAAGGAAAGAGGATTTTTTCCAAACTTCTAATTTTTGTACTTTTACATGATAATTCACGTTATTAATTAATGAATCAAATTATCTTAATTAATTAATCTTCTTTTCCCTTCCATCATTTCATATCTAATTAATTAGGTAACTGCTAAATAGTATTTACATACATAATAATTAAAACAAAGAAATAATTATAACTATCCTTGGGCACATTTGACCCATCAATCAAAGTCAATTAATAAATCTAATTCCACCTGTTCACTGGTAGTATTGGCATGCAATTTCCTTGAAAAGTCTTGAAAAAGAGGATTACTCACACACCAATAAGGATTCTCATTTGTTACGTCCCTATCCAAATCATCTTCATTGAATAAGACGTTGTGGCATACATTAATTGGGTGTATCTCATCATCTTTCTTATCAGGATGCCAACAACCTTGGTTTGTATTTCTCCTTGAGTGTATCTAAATGCCATGAGTTATGAATTCTACTTGCATGTGGCTTGATTGCACAAGTAATAGTAAGTGCTACATAACGGTACAAAATAAACTTATGCAAATGGAAATGAAATGACCCCATTTAGTTAGAAAATCAATATTTATCTGGCTTTCACTATTAAGTGATAGTTGGTTTGGCATTAAACAGTAGCTAAAAATTGTTTTTATCAGAACTTAACAGTGCTAGCACAGGTCTGTGTCATTTTTTGGCTTAGTATTGACAAGTTGCCATGGCCTATTTACACTTCTTCAGACGCTTAAGCAAATATGGCATCTATTCCATTGATTGCTCTTAAAGAGCTTATGCCACCATTGCAATAACAAAATTACACTAATGCATGCATGTGCAAAATATGTTCTATATTATAGGGTACACAAATAATAATAAGTATTTTAAAATTATAAAATGCAATTTGTATTTTAAGAAACAAAAGTTCTTACTTAGGTTCTTTCTCGTCGAAATGAATCTACATAAGAATTTTGTTTTGTTTTTATGAATAGCATAGTATATGTCACTCACTGTACTCATTTGTCTAAATTGTCCTTGTAACAGGGATCGGTGCTTTTAACTGTATTTAAACAATCACGCACAAACTGCAACGTGAGGTTAGCATATTAACCTTCTCCTTTTTAAAAAAAAATAATAATGCAGAGTTTTCCAAATATGCGCTTCTAGGAAGATTTCCCATGGTTGTAGATGAAATAGTATATGTTTTTACAGTTTGCTCACTTCTCAATTTTGTCATTGTACTAGGAAAAATTACTTGTGCCTATAATAACAGCCAGAATTTGTGCATTGCTACAAGTATACTTGATCATTCAATAGCAGATTGCAAGGTCAGCTTTCCAAATTGTCTTTCTGCTTTTCTTGAAATGCAATTGAAATTCTTCAATATAATAACTGCATAAAGTTCTTTTTCATGTATTCATTTTGTCATCTTGTATTCCTCATTTCTTTGAACACAAATTATTTAAAAGGTTGCTTGCACATACACAAATAGGAAAATGCATTTTCCACAATTGCAATAGTAATTTGTCTTCGAAAAATAGAACAAGTTTTGCTTATGTGTTAATTAGTTATACTTCCTCTATACAATATCCATAGAATAGAATGAATTGCTAGAATGCAATTTTTAAACCCTCTTTGCAGTTTCAAATAGCCTATAGAGTCATAAGTCTTTGTTTTATGTCAACTGGTTTTTACCTATATGCATTCAAGGCAATTTTGTTCATAAGACTACTTATATCTGTGGCAAGTTGCTATGCACTGTGCAAGTGAACGTATGTTTAATCTTCTTGTATTGCAAAAAAAGACCACAAAGTTAATTTCAAAAGTTGACATGGCACATGAGTACAATGAATGATGTACTACATTGCTCATAGACATGACACAATATTTTTCCATGGTCTTGTTTACATGCAAAATGACATTAACCACAATTTTTTTTTGCTCACATTGCCAATTTCACTATATGCTTTAAACCTCTAAAGTAAGAGAAAACTGAGGAAAGAAACTATTTATTGCCTCAAGTAACTCGTTTCTGGTTCTAGACAATGTAACTATAACAAAGTCTGCTCAATCGTTGTAAACTCTCCTAGAACAAAGACTTGTAGAATAGAAAAACAATTTGCGCAAAGTAATAGTCATGCTTAACAAGTGACTTAAATCTATAACAAATGAACAAAGTAGCCTGGCTATACATGTCCACCAAGCCATTCCAGCAGTTTCTCATCCACCCACATGCTATTTAATGCATTTACTTTGCATTTATGCACTGTGTGCCTACACCTCTGAGTTTTAATCTCTTTTTTTAATTATTTAATCGATCTATGCCTTCGCTTTTGCTCAATGGACCTATGCCTTTGCATTTTCCTCAAATCTTAAAAACGCAAATGATTTTTAAAGCTATTCCCACAAATAAGAAAAGCCATAGATCTTCTTTGATCAAACAATGCCTTTGCATTTCCCTGATTTTCTTAAAACAGAAATGATTTGTGAAACTATTCTCTACATGCCATTTAATTCATGGTTATGTGAATAGCTTTTAAAATCATTTGCTCTTTGAGAAAATCAGTCACTTAGAAGTACATAGAAACAAAGGAATCCAATTACACAAAACATTTAAAGACCATAAACTGAGATTGACAATGTGAGCAAAAAAGATTCTTATCCACCATTTGTTGCATGTAAACAAAGCTACCTGAAAATATTGTTTTGTGTTTGTGGCATTGAAAGTATACATCATGCATTGTACTCATTTATCCAATTTTTCAATGTAACAGGAATAAGTACATACAATCCTGGTGGGGGACAGTGGATGACAAGGTCAGGTTGAAGAATTAATACTATTTTTCCCTTGTGCTTCTAAAAAATTGTTTGTTGTATAATATGTCACGTAGGCTTTGCTACTACTCAAGATCCATTTTCCAACATATATAGAGATTATTATCTTCCAAGATGCTCGACAACATGATTAATACTATAGAATGCTATTGAGTAAAAGCACATAGGCGACGATGTAAAAAACTATAGATTTTGTAATCTAGATGATAGCATTTGATGCTATTCATACATAACATCTACTATTCTCAAACACATTAGGATACAAAAGAAACAAAGAAAATGATAGACGTTGACACCTATGAATTGACAAAGCGCCCCCAAATATCAAACATTGACTACACGCTTAAGAGCGAGGGACTTTGCAGATTAAGTACTTTTGCATACAATGTTGGTGATTGTTTGTTTGACTCATTACAACTACTGCTTAACAATCGCTACACATCAATTCAACTACGAAACAGAGCTATAGATTACTTCTTGAGTTGCCTTCAAAACAAGGACAAAGAAGCAATAAGATCATACAACTATGAACTAGACCCTGATACTCTATATACATTGCACAAAGTACATGATCCGTAAACATATTTCCGCAGAATGCGATTATCTGCAAAGCCACAAGAAGATTGCACTGAAAGTAAACTGTGGGGTGACTTATTCTGCATTCACTGGATATCCAAATGGTTGAATATACAAATATGCCTTTGGTCAAGAACAACAACAAGAAGGTACTTACAGTTCAATAGTTCTGATTACATAGAATCAGTCTCTATACTATTTCATGACATGAATTCTTTAAGTGGACACTTTGAACCATTGTTAAAAATTGAAACACAAAACGTAACTTCAAAACAGCCCATAGGTTCACATGAAATTAAAAAACTGTGCACAAAGTATCCTCGAATATCAAACATTGACAATGTCCTTAGAGCTGAAGGCCTTTGTAGATTAAGCACATTTGCATACAATGCTAGTGATTGTTTGTTTGACTCGCTTCAAGTACTACTTAACAATCAGTACACCTCAACTCAATTATGCAATGGAGCTATAGATCATTTCCTAACTTGCCTTCAAAATAAGGACAAAGAAGCAATTAAATCATATAACAATGAACTAAATCCTAATACTCTATATACATTGCACAAAGTACATGATCAAGAAACATACTTCCGCAAAATGCGATTGTCTGCAAGACCATGCACATACCATAGTGAATGTGGATTGTGGGGTGACTTGTTCTGCATTCACTGGATATCCAAATGGTTGAAAATACAAATAAGCCTCTGGTCATTGACAACATCAAGAAAGTACTTAGATTTCAATGATTCTGGATATACAAAATCAGTCTCTATACTATTCCATGATACAAACCCTCTGGCTGGACATTTTGAGCCGCTTCTAAGAATCAAAGCCCAAAATCTAACTCACCAATGCTCAACAAGCTTACTCCAACTTAAAAAGTTGATCAGAAGTGGTCCACAATACAAAATTACTTACTTGACCAAGACACATGCTTTGCCAAAAAACAAGAAGAATTTGATACCATTTGTCACAACAAACAATTTTAAACATAAATCAACAATAAGACTTAATCACCTGAAGAACTTGATTAGAAAAGAAAAACAAAAAGAAAGTGTACCTACCAGTCCAAAGAAAAAAAAAACATTGACACCAATAGAAATTTATAAAACAGCAATACAAGATACACCAAAATACCCATGTGCAATTTGCCAAGTGCTCTGTTTGAACAAGGACATCAGGACATTCAAAGAAAAACAAAAACAACTATACTGTAAGCTACTACAATCAGATTCCTTACCATTCACAGATTTCATATGCCATGTATGCTACTTTGCATTGAAACAGTCCACTATTCCAAAGTATGCTACGCCACATAGAAAATAAGAACTAATAGACCATTGTGCTATGTGCAAAATTTAACTCAGCTAGAAGAACAACTTGTCTCACTTAGAATTGCATTTGCACAGATTTGGGAACTAGGGTTCAAAAGGTCTCAAATAGGCCTAACAGGTTCTATTATAAATGTTCCTGTTGACATGAACATTGTACAAAGAGCATTACCACAATCAATTAACAACACACAAACAATTGTTGTTTCGTTGAAAAGGCGCTTACAATACAAAAATGCATTTCAAAAAGGCATGGTGCGCCCAAATGTCATCATGCAAGCTTTGACTCAATTAACAAGGACACCATTATACAAAATGCACAAAGTCCACATAAACCAAGATTGGCAAGAAGTTCTCCAATGCACTGAAGAAAACGAAGACAATAGTCCACAAAATACAAGTGAAATAGAATCAGATAGTGAAATGGAAAATGAAAACCCATCAGAAACATTGATACATGGATTTACTGAGTCTAGAAGTATCCATAACATGGAAGACAAGATTATTGAAATTGCACCTGCAGAGGACAAGTATCCAATTGGAATATTTAAGGACATGTATGCTGAAGAAATGAATTTCCCAACTTTATTCTTTGGCAAACCACGTGATAATGACATTGTAAAAAACTTTACATATCAGAAAATAGTACGCTGGGAGCTCTTACAGTCACAAAGACAATTTGCATATCATACAACAAACATTTTTTTCAAAGCTATAAAGGTACTAATACAACAAGTACTGTCTACAATGACAATAAGAATCTGAAAAGGCCAGTTAAAAGGGCAAAAGCTATTTGCAAAAGATGTTAAACACAAACCAAATCTAGAAAAAATTCTTAAATAAGATATTGGATATGTTGATTTCAAAAGAATAAGAATCTCTCCAGACTATTCACAACAACTTAAGAAAAATGTATTTTCTATGATTCGACAACTAGGACCACCAACATTTTTCATCACTTTCACTAGTGCTGAGCAAATTGGGATCCACTAATTCAAACATTACAAGAGCTGCACAATATACACCAATCAGCACAAAACCATCAAGAATCTAATGACCGAACACACATTGACAAATTTGAACTAATCAAGAAAGATCCTATCACTTGTGCATGTTACTATAAACATAGAATAAATGCAATAAAAAAATTGATACTTACAAATGAATCTTTCTTTGGAAATGTCATTGATTACTTCTCAGTCACTGAGTTTCAAAATCAAGGAAATGAACAAGATCATTTCCTCATATGGGTTAAAAATGCACCAATCTACACAGAAAATAACAACACGGACATCATAGCTTTTGTTGATAAGTATATTACTTGCGACACCGAAAATTTGGAACCTCCTTTGGCAATGCTACACAGACACCATCATACAAAGAAATGCAAGAGATCAAGAAAACAACTTTGTAGATACAATTTTCCTTTCCCACCAATGCAAAAGTCAACTATACTTTTACCAATACTCCAAAAGACTGAAGCGATAATTGCAAATGCCATTGACATCTTTTCAAAACTCCAAAAAGCAAACTATGATGAAACATTCACTTTTCAAATGTTCTTAAAAGAGTTAAACTTAACTGACAATGAATACATTGAAGCTTTAAGCTCAACATTAAATAGGCCTACACTTTTTTTACAAAGAAAACCATCACAAATATGGAACAATAGTTTTTCAAGGCAAATTCCAGATCTTTGGAAGGCTAATACAGATGCACAATTTGTCCTCAATGCATATGCTGCTGCAATGTATTGTAGCTCATACATTGCAAAAGTAGACAAGTCAATGACATATGCATTCAAAAGAATACGTACAGACCACAAGCAAGACAATATTGATGCAATATGAATGGTAAGTAAACTTGGAAATGCCATGCTTAACTTGCAACAAATGTCATCACAACAAGTTGCACATATTGTTTTGTCATTGCCATTAAATTATAGTTCAAGAAAATGTATATTCATTGATACACGATCTGACAATGATCACACATTTATACTAAAATCTGTTAAACGATTGAGCAATGAGCCAGACGAATCAGAAAATGTTCTTGCGAAATCTATTATAGACTACTATTTAAAATGTCCTGAAACAATGGTGGACATATGTCTTGCAGAATTTGTTTCAAGATACAACAAATACGGTGCTACAATTGAACCAAAGGCCAAACCAAATGTGGTACGGTTTATCAATTTCAACAAACACTTTGATATAGAGAATCATTGTAGAGAGCAATTGGTTCTCTATGTTCCATTTACCATTAATGAGCATACACTCAAACAAAACTTTGACTCTTGGGAACATGCATACATGTACCATGGACAAACCATTCAAACAAATAGTGCAAAGTTCATCCACAACACAAACTCCGCATGGGGTGACATTGACAAAGCTATAAATGATCTTCAGTCTCTTGAAGATGAAAAGCTCATTGACCTACCAATGCAAGCAAAGCTTCGCCAAAAAGAACTATATGACATACAAACAGACCTTCCAAACATAGGTCGTTCTAACCCAAATACCATGCATTCCAATGGATTTGAAATTACAAAGCACCCACAGATTATAGATAACAATGAATACTACAAGTTAAGACGAATGTTAAATAAAGAACAACAAGCAATTGTTAGAGATGTTCTCATAAAAAAGATGAAAAATCCACAAAAGCCATTGCACTTGTTTTTGACTGGGGGAGCTGGAACAGGAAAGACTTTTATAGCAAAGGCCATCTACCAAGCTCTCATTCGCATGTATAGCAATTCTGTCGACAATAATCCAGAAAAACCCAAGGGCTTATTAACTGCATATACAGGTAAAGCAGCATATAACATAGGGGGATTCACATTACATTCAGCATTTCACATACCTTTTAATACATCAAAATTCCTACCACTGAACACTGAAGTGCTTGACACTATGTCAAAGCACTATGATCAATTGCGCATACTTCTTATAGACGAGATATCATTAGTTGGCTCAACATTCCTATGGTATATTGATAGAAGACTACAAGACATAATGCAAATGCCTACAACATACTTTGGAAACCTTGATACAATATTTTGTGGTGACCTTTACCAGGCACAACCTGTCCTTGACTCTGTGGTTTTTGAAAATAGGCCTACTCCAATTGAATTAATGCCTTATAGTTTCTGGAAAGACCACATAAAATGCTATTCATTGGTGACTACCATGAGACAAAAAGATGAAATATTTATTTCAATCCTTAATAGACTATGAGTAGGCATTCAGACAACTCATGACATAGACTATCTCAACAAAATTTTCTTTCATCCTGTACCATTTGATCCATTGCTTCTGCACCTTTTCTATAGGAGAATTGATGTTCAAGCACATAACAACAAAATGCTATCAATCATTCCAACCCAAATGATAGTGCTAGATGCAATAGATGAACTTGAGGAGGACCTTAATGCAATACGAGTATACAGTCACACAACGAAACTTCCATCACAAATATGCTTGAAACCAAACATTCTTGTTGAGCTTTATGTAGGCAATTACAATGCTCAAGATGGCCTCGTCAATGGTTCAGATGGAATTTTTAAAGCATACACAACACAAAACAAAATTGATATTGTTTGGATTAAATTTAATGACCCATCAATTGGACATCACCAGTGCAAAAAACTAGCACAATGCTATTCTACTACCATTGACAAAGACTGGGTACCTATACAACGCATTGCTAGGCCAATCCAGAAAATAACAACAAACAAGAAAATTACAATTAGAAAAAAATTCCCAGTACAAGTAGCATGTGCACAAACCATACATCGATCCCAAGGATTAACAATGGAGGCCTTGGCTTTTGATCCCACAGGCATTAGACAGCATGGACTAAACTATACAGCTCTATCACGAACAAAATCAGTAGAATCATTATTTTTGTTACAACCTTTAACTACAAAAAACTTTAAAGTTAAAGAAAAAATACAGCTAGAAATGTCTCGTCTCCAGACATGTGCACAATGGAAATTTGATAACCAAAGCACATGTTCAGAAAACAAATCACATATGCTCCTATGTACATTGAACACTCATAGCTTGAAAGCACATGCAGAAGACATTGTCAATGACTATGGCATAATGCAATCTAATATCTTGTGTCTCCAAGAAACACATATGCATCCCTTTGAGCTAAATACCTTGCTGCAGTATTTTGATAGCTTCTATGTACATAACATACATGGCATAGCAACTTTAACCAGGAAACATTTACTCCTGTCAAAAACAAAACAACATGAAACATCAAATATTGAAGCCATCACATCAACAATAATGCTATCTAACAATGAACTCAATGTTTGTAATATTTATGCAAGACCTGCAACTGCCATAGATGAAGTAATCGCAATGTTGCAAATAATTATTGCATCCACAAATTCAAAAAACATGTTGTACATTTTAGGTGATTTTAATGTGGACATGTTTTCAGAAAGCAAAAGCAAAAAAATACTTCACAGCTATATGCAACAGAGCAATATACAATTTATGCTGAACCAACAACATAGCATGGGGAAGTTAGTCATTGATCACATTTGGTCCAACACGACTACAAATATATGCTCTATCTATAAATCAGAAGCATATTGGACAGATCATAATCCAATTTTCCTAAAATTGCATGTTGCCTAATAGACAAATTCAACTTTATAGAACTTATAGCCTTATATCACTTTTATGCTTTGCAATGCCTTTTTGAATGCTATATCCATTATTTGTAGGAGATCTATGGATGAAACTAAAAGACAGTCAAAGCAAATACAAACCGCACAAGAAGAAACAACACAACGGTAAAGCACTCATATTATTATTCCTTCATACTCATTCACCCAAATCACAAATATTCAAATAACATTGTTCCAATTATTTGCAGGACACCAAAAGATGTATCAAAAAGACAGGCAAAACAAGTGCAAATTGCACAGGAAGAGTCAGCACAACGGTAAAGTGCTTGGTTCTTCATTGTACGACCATTTGTCTAGCTTGCTAATATTAAATTAGCATTCAATTGACATTATCCTTGTTCCTTGTAGGACAAGAGTCAAGAAACCTAAGATTGTTTCAATCAAACAGCTAAATGCAAAAAGAGCTGGAGACACCTTCCAAGGTGATGTTCTTGTTGTCTACAAAGCAACATTGGATAAGGCCAACAAAACACGGGAAATGTTGTGTGCTGATTTAACAGATCACAAAGCAGAAATGACAATCACGTTAAATGTTAGTGGAAACCTTGTGTATAAACATGAGCCTAAAATAGTCCCAGAGTCAGCTATCTCAATCTCAGATTTTCAAGTTGCACCTAGGACAGATTATGACAGAGGTGTCTGTGATTACATTTTGATTTTCATAGACATAAGCACCATTGAAAACATCCCACGCCTCTATCAAGAGTACAAATTCATTCCAAGTACAACTATCAGCCAATTGCTAACAACTATAAATGAGTACCCAGCTAGCACAATAGCTGCGCTAGTAGTTGGTGCCAAGAAAATGGGTACCCAATTTGCAGTTGACATCAAAGATGGCCACACTAACATAGACAGAGCACAGGTATTTTGGTCTACAAAATTTTTTCCTTTTCTTTCAGTTTCAACCTTTTCTCATTCTACAGTGGTCTCTATAACAATTTTCGTAACAAAATCTAATTCTCTCATTGAATCGCAGCTGCTATTACGGTCAACATATGAGCAACAATACTTTGCAATCAAAGACCAGTTGCATACAAATAAAACACCTGCAATGCTTTTCAAGAATGTTGTAAGAAAATAAAATCAAAAGAACACATTTCACACATGTCGATCAACATTCATTTGTAACTTGAATGACAAAAGAAGCTTGGAAAAACTCAACAACCTACTACATTCAACTTTTAAGGTAACGACATTCATTTTTTTTTAAACTATCACATCCAAACCTGTATTTTTTGTCTCCTCTAACAATTTTTAACCATATTCTATAGGTTTCTGGTACTCTAAAAGCAGAAAATGCATTTTCCAATCCATTTCATGCATGCTGTCCAAAATGCAAATGCAAGTTCGCTGCTTATGGCACACTCCAAGAAAAAACTGCTCACTGCAAACAGTGCAACCAACAAGTTAATTATACATTATGTTTGCAACTTAAAACTACCATTACAACTTATGACAATCAAACAATTCAGTCTTCAATTGACCAGGTCACCATGCACCATCTATTGCCCACACTGCAAAAGCTCAGCTATGAAGACTATATCAAGGACAAATCAGCAGTGATATTCATCCTACGGGACTTCAATGTTGAAGGACATTTTAGCCTTGACCAAAAAAATGCCATTGTTGAACCCATTTGCATTGACAAATAGACAGGAAACATCACCAAAAGGTAATAAAGTCATTCATATGTAAACTTTTTCTCTTGTGAACCAGCACCTCAAATCACCATCCATACAAACTATGTTTCTAATACATAGCATTTTCTTGGTTTTACAGGAAACTAGGAATACAGGAATACAGATTTACATTGTTCAGACTTTAACTTTTTCGCCTTTCCATGCTCCAAGACATTTCACTGGTTTTGACATGTTAAAGACATCTTTGGTTTTAAAATACTCTATTGCTATTATACATTTAGACACTTTTATAGGTTACTATGTTAAAGTCTTCTCGAATATGGACATCTGAAACTCTAATTTCGTTTTTGCACCTACGAAGACAATGGTTCTCTATGTACATCTGACATATATGTTCAATAATTGTTACCCCTCTATGCATAATGCCATTCAAACTATATAGTTTAAATGTTTCCTTTTGCATTATGTCGTTTCTAGCTTTTCCAATATTTGCTCTCTGATTATTATGTTTTCGAGAGTTTATGGTGACTGAGTAGAAGTTGTTATGGTTGCACACTCTAGACCCATAAACAAGTTACTTGAGACAATAAATAGTTATTTTCCTCTGTATTTTTTCATTTTATGCTGTTAACCAAGTCTCGATACTGCTTTTATGCATTGTACTTTATAGTCACTTTTCCATCACGCATTCTAATGTATCGCTATATGCAATTGTGTATACATGCGTCCATGCATTTATGGATGTGCCACTCTAGCCTTGTAGCAATTTATTTTGTTCTATGGATATCGCATATAGGAACACTAATTAGCTATTTCACCGTAGATAGCAGTTGTTTTCATAAATGCCAGATCGAGCTTATATGTATCCAGATACATATATACTCATACTTAAAACTATTGATTTATGATCTCTATTGCTCCATTTTTGTAGACATGTTACTATTGCAATCAAATGTGTAAAGCATTCATGTCCAAAGAAATTAGAAACAGGAGTGGCAATATGTTACACAACCTTGTGTTATGCCTTTATAGCAGTTTTTTCATTGCATTTCAAGAAAAGCAGAAACTAAAATTTTATTCATATTATTTCATCTATGGCATTTACAACTTTTCCAATAATTATTATAGGAATAGAGTTAAGTGTTGAATAGTTCTATTGTTCATGTCATGGCTTCAACATTCTTCATGTCAAATTGCATTATCTGACAAAGTTAACATGCGAAAACCAGAGTGTCCCTTATGAACACTTATTGCATTCCATGGGACCACATTTCTTTGAGGAGTTTTTTTGAACAATTCGCTTCCCTTGTATATGCTTCCATATTTTGCATATGTGCCTATGGGCACATTAACTATAACAGTTCACAAAATTCCTTTATCCTTTATGCTTTCATCATAGCAAAAAAGCTCAAAGCAATTGCAGAATTTAGGTTTAGAAAACACAGGCTTACAGAACACAAAAAAAAACACACACAAAGTAATAGAGATGCATAGCAAGTGGCTTAACCCTATATTGAATGACCAAAGTACCCTGTCTACGCGTGGCCACCAAGCCACTCCAGCACGTTCACCTCCAGTTAGATGCCATTTAATGCATTTAATTTGCATTCATGCATTGCGCTCGCATTTTTTTGATGTTTTAATGCATTTAATCTGCATTCATGGATTACGTACCTCTAGCCACCAACTTTTAAACTATGCCTTTACTTAAATTTATTTAATCAATTTATGCATTCACATTTTCCTGAATTTTTAAAATGAAAATGATTTATAAAGCTACTAGGACAAATAGAAAAATAGATAAATGCTAATTTTCCAATATATAAAATAGCTCTCCAAATTCAAACTGTACAAAAAAATAAGTAATATGTTAAATGGAAAAATGTGATTGGCCGATGTTGCCGGTTAAAAAAATTCCAGGAAAATGCATAGGCAAATTAAAAAAGGGTTCACAGGAAAGAGCTTTTGATTCTCAATCCATATGCATACTTTGATTAAAACTAGTGATTGAAGGTACATAGTTCACTGATGCAAACTCAATGCATTGAATGGCATCTGACTAAAGGGGACACTGTTTAGATTACTAATTAGTCTTTGAATATATAACAAGGTTCAAGGAGAAAACTCTCATTTTCGCACATGTTGACATAATTTTGGTTCCAAAGCTCTCTTTATGAGACCGCTTTGCAGTAATAAAAAATATACAAAATTTACAGGGCTCACATGCATGAAGTAAAATGGACAAGAGGGTTTCTACATAATTCCTATCAAACGTAGATGAAACCTTCTCATTTCAACAAGAAATTCGAATAGATAATACTAAAAGTAGTTTAAAATATGAATTTATAATCAAACTATAAGAATGCCTTAGAGCACTGTGAAACCCTACTTGCATTTTGCAATTGTAAACAAAGAAAAGGTTCATGCTAGAAACTCACCCTGTACTCTTTTCTTGAAAAAATTGCTACAATTGCAGAATTTAGGTTTACATTGTTCCAAACTTCTCATTACAGCACAGGTTAACAACACATTGGTTCTAAAGCTCTCTCTATGGCACAGCTCTACAACAATTGATGATATATAGTCTTTACAGGGCTCACATGCAGTCAACAAAATAGGAAAAAGGGTTTTTACATAATCCCTTTCGAACCACATTTCATGGATCCACATTTATTCCACGACTTTTGTCAAAGAGTTCACTTGCCTTTTGTATGCTTCCATTTTTTGCATTTGTGCCTATAAGGACAATAGCTACATATGTGCCTATGAGGACAATAGCTATGACATTTGACAAAATTCTTCTATTTACATGCATCCATGCATCCTGCCCAGAGATACACATATACATGCATCCATGTGTACTGCAATACATGCAGCTATGTACACATGCACCCATGGATATATGTATCTATGCAACTTCATATGCAATCCATGGATATTTCCATACATGTATATTTAAGCATTTATGTATCCAACTATGCATCTTTCTATCTATCCATGCAACTATGTTTCTATGTATTCTTCTACCTATAGATGCATCCACGCATATATGTATCTGTGTTTCTATGTACAAATGTATACAACCATCTATCCATATATGTGTCAATGTATCTATGGATACATCTATTCATAGATACATGTATCTACACATCTATGGATACCATGATAGATGTCCACATCCATGTATCTATGGATACATGTATCAAGTAGCTCGTTTCTAGGTCTTGACTCTACAGCCACAACATCTCCTGTGACTACACAGATCTGCAGAATAACAAAAAATGAAACGCTCAAAGTAATCACAATGCATCTCTAGTCACTTAAATCTATATTACATGATAAATCCACATGCCATTTAATGCATTCACTTTGAAACACAATCAAGAAAACAACTAAATACCACTTTCCAAATTAAAAAAATAACTTTGGAAACATCAACTTCCAGAATTAAATACCAATATGCACAAAGCGATCATATTACCCTAACTAGATGACTATAAAGCACATGTTGCCTATGCAATCTAAAATCTAAAGATACATACCATCCTTATGCACCTATGCAAAAATACATACTATCTAACATATATACATAATTACATGCACACATATATACATGCAAACCTGTATGCATGGATGCATACAAAGACTATGTTTCATGAGATTATTAAACAGTTCACTTGCTTTCTATATGGTTCCATACTTTGCATGTGTACCTATGAGGACAATAACCACAATATTTGACAATATTCCTCTATCCTTTATGACAGCTCATTGGTTCCAAAGCTCTCTTTATAGGATAGTTGTGCATTGCCTCCAAGACTCAAATGAATCCTTGGTATTTCAAGGAAAGATTCAAATGGATAACACTTAAAATGATCTAAACTATGATTTTATAATCAAAGTATCCAAATGCATTACAACAATGTGAAACCCAACTTGCATTTAAGATGTACAATGAAAGTAAACAGAAGGAAAAATGCATTTGCTTCAAAGTTTGTAAAGCAATTTCAACAGATTGTCTAGCCATTGTCCAAAATATGGTTTTCTATCAGCATAATCCTTGAACCTTCTTTAGGTCTAATTGCTACTTTGTTAATTGACTTTGATTAAAAGGTCAAAATGTGAAATGTGCCCAAGGATAATTATACTTATTTATCTCTTTTAATTGTTATATATTCAAAGACTAATTAGCAATCCAAACAGCCTCCCCTTTAGTTAGATGCCATTCAATGCATTAATTTTGTATCAATTAATTATGTACCTTCAGCCACTAGTTTTAATCAAATTATGCATATGGATTCAGAATCAAACTCTCAAAATAAATGCATATATAAATGTGTCTTTTTCTTCATTTCATTATGTATCTATGTATCCATAGATGCAATCATGCATATATCGATTTATGCATATATCTCACCATCTCTCAATGCATTTGTCTATATATGTATGGTTGTATCTATGGGTACATGTATACATCAATTTATGCATATATGCACCTATGAATTGCATACACATATCCATGTATATATGCATCTATCGATATCTTCAATGGATACATGTATATATGCATGTATGGACTCATGTACCCATGTATTTGTCTTTGTCTCTGCTGCATATATGCATATTTCTACACATCCATGTATCTGTACACCTCTCTCTATAACATATCTATCTCTATCTGCATACATGTGTCTATGCATCCATCTATGCATGTGTGCATGTAGTACATGCACACATGCATAGATGGATGCATAGACACATGTATGCAGATAGAGATAGATATGTTACAGAGAGAGGTGTACAGATACATGGATGTGTAGAAATATGCATATATGCATCTGCAGATGGGCAGAGACAAAGACAAATACATGCACATATGCATTTGTGCATGTGTATACAATACTCTTCCTTAGAACACAAGCATGTACAACATAATACAACATCCACAAAGCAGTTGCGATGCATTACAACTAGCTTAAATCTATATTAAATGGAAAAAGTATGCTGGCCACCCATGGCCACCAAGCCATTCCAACGCCTTCTCCACCAGCCAGATGCCATTTAATGCATTTGCTTCAATTATTTTGACCTCTCTATGTGTTCGCATTTTCCTGATATTTCAATGCATTTAATTTGCACTCATGGATTACGTATCTCTACTCACCAGTTTTATAAACTATGCCTTTGCTTAAATTTATTTAATCAATCTATGCAATCACATTTCACTGATTTTCTATAACAATAATGATTTATAAAGCTATTCTGATAAATAGAAATAGATAAATGCTAATTTTCCAATATAAATTTATCAGAATAATGCTAATTTTCCAATATAACAAAATTAAAAGTTATATATTCACATACATTCATGCATATTGTCCATACATGCATATATGCATATATGCCTTCATCCATATTTGCATATGTATATGAATACATCCTTCCATGTAACATATGCATTTGTATCTATATGCAAATATGCATGCATCCATGTATACATGTATTCATTTCTCCATCTGTCCATGTAGTTCTGTTTTCTGTGTATACATGTGTCTGTTGATGCATCCATGCATATATCTGTGAATAGCTCTACGTATTTCTCTCTCCATGCATTTATTGTTCTCTAGCGCATCAACATTTGCATTTTTTCAGTTTCATGATCTTCCATATTTATTGTTTTCATAGTATATGCATAACAACTTCCACTTTGTCTTCTGTTTTGACTCTTCTATCCTTAAATATCATTATATTTTTATATCTATTCTTCTCTTGTCGCATTTCGAGGAAGCTCAAGGATCTCAGTACCTTGTTCAGTACGAAGGAGAGTGAGAAATGCGACATGAGTCTTTTTTCTGTGTTTATATTGACACACTCAGCCCTATGATGATTTTAAAAAGCATAACCAATAACCAACTAGACATTCTTCCACCCTTTGTTGGAAGAAATAACCACTTCATACCCTATTGATTCCATTCATTTCCATTTCCACCCTTGCACATCCTTTCTTCTCAAATCAAATACATTTCAAAATCCATTTATATTCCTGCCTTGCATCATACTAATGTGTTGCATTCCTTTTTTCATTCAATCCAGCTCTCTCATTGAAATTTTTATTTCTTGCATTTAATTTTAACCATATAACTAAAAAATGATAAATTCATACCATTTACATTCCATTCATTCTCATATCCACTCTCCCATATCCTTGCCTCCCATATCAAATACTTTTCATAACTTATTCATACACCTTATTTGCATCTCATCATTCTCTCATTTCGCTCTCTTTGTTGCACTCGCATAACTCATTCTTCTTTTTTACCCTCACATATCTTTATCTATCTATACCTCAAATATACCTTCATCCATCACAACAAAATTCACACCATAACAAACAAAGAAAAAGATGAAGAAAATATCAAGCTTATGCAATTAAACACTGAGGGCTTTGAAAATAACAATCATAACATAGAGTTGTATTCAAGAGTTATTTTCAAAATGTCTTTTCTAAATCTTGTTTATTATAGATCCCTAAAAGCACATATGATAGTTTCTTAAAACCTAAAATGTGTAATCAGATTTAACAAATATTTACATGTATCCATGCATTCAAATGCATCATTAGATATCCTTTATACACTTGTTCAAAAAACAATAATGTATATGTTTCAAATGCAAATTGTTTCTGACATTTTTAGCTTTATGCACACAGGCATTTATAGATTCTTGTTTATGTACCAAATTACATGGACACATGTATACATCCATGCATGCATAGATGTTTACATGGATCCATATATTTATGCATTCCTTCGATATATGCATTGGTGATAAATAGTTCATTTTCCCTGTTTTTCTTTCATTTACTATTGCAAATGCAAGTTGAGTCTCATTGTGCTTTGACAAATTTGTATTTCTACTCGATTTTAGTGTTTTCCATTCAAATTTCTCGTTCACATGTCAACGATGCTTTTCACTCTTCTACGCATTGTGTGCACATGGATACATGTATACATGCATGCATGTATACATAGATAGCTCAAGCATTGTTACAAATGTTTAAGATTATTTGCATTTAATAATTCAAACAAAATAATAATACATTTTTGCTTCCTGAATAAGATCATAAAGGACATTTGTTACTGCAAATGTAAACATACACCCATGTAAAAATACGAGTATTCATTGGTGTATCTATCAAAAAGTCCACGTATTTATTCTTTTCATAGTATATGCATAACAAATTTTTCTTTATTTTCTCTTTTGACTCTTGTATCCTTAAATGTCATTATATTTTTATATTTATTCTTCTCTTGTCGCATTTCGAGGAAGCTCAAGGATCTTGGCACTTTGTTTAGTACGAAGCAGAGTGAGAAATGGGACATCAGTCTTTCTTCTGTATTTTTATTGAGACAATCAGCCCTATGATGATTTTAAAAAGCATAACCAATAACAAAATATACATTCTTCCACCCTTTCTTGGAAGAAATGTTCACTTCATACCCTATCGAATCCACTCATTTCCATTTCCACCCTTGCACATCATTTCTTCTCAAATCAAATACATTTCAAAATCCATTTATATGCTTTCCTTGCATCACACCAATGTGTTGCATTCCTTTTTTCTTTCAATCCAGCTCACTCATTCAAATTTTTATATCTTGCATTTAATTTTAGGCATACAACTCAAAAATGATAAATTCATACCATTTACATTCCATTCATTCTCATATCCAGTCTCACATATCCTTGCCTCCCATATCTAATACTTTTCATAAGGCATTCATATACCTTACTTGCATCTCATCATTCTCTCAATTCCTTCTCTTTCTTGCACTTACATTGCTCATTCTTCTTTACGACCCTTACATATCTTTATCTATCTATAGCTCAAATATACCTTCATCCATCACAACAAAATTCACACCATACCAAAGAAAAAAATGAAGAAAATATCAAGGTTATGCAATTAAACAATGAGGGCTTTGAAAATAACTATCATAACATAGAGTTGTATTCAAGACTTCTTTTCAAAACGTTTTTCCTAATTCCTATTTATTACAAATATCTAAGAGCACATATCACAGCTTCTTGGAGGCTAAAATGTATGGTCAGATTTAACAAATATTTACATGTATCCATGCATTCAAATGCATCATTAGATATCCTTTATACACTTGATCAAAAAACAATAATGTATTATTCTTTTGTTTCGATCATAAATGTTTTTTGTATATCTTTCAAATGCAAATTGTTTCTGACATTTCTAACTTTATGCACACAGGCATATATAGATTCTTGTTTACATACCAAATTGCATAGGCACATGTACACATTGATGCATGCATATATGTTTCCATTGATCCATATATTTATGCATTCCTTTGATACATGCATTGCTGATAAATAGTTAATTTTCCCTGTTTTCTTTCATTTAATACTGCAAATGTAAATTGAGTCTCATTGTTAACATAGAGTTGTATTCAAGAGTTCTTCTCAAAACATCTTTTCTAAATCTTGTTTATTGCACATCCCTAAAAGCACGTATGACAGTTCCCCAAAGGCTAAAATGTATAATCAGATTTCACAAATATTTACAAGTATCCATGCATTCAAATGCATCATTAGATATACTTTATACACTTCTTCCAAAAACACTAATGTATTACTATTTTGTTTCAATCATAAATGTTTTTTTTTATATGTTTAAAATGCAAATTGTTTTTGGCATTTCTAGCTTTATAGATGCAGGCATATATAGATTCTTGTTTACATACCAAATTACATGGACACATGTACACATCCATACATGCATAAATGTTTACATGGATCCATATTTTTATGCTTTCCTTTGATATATGCATTCATACTGACTAGTTTATTTCTCCTGTGTTTGTTTCATTTAATACTGCAAATGCAAGTTGCGGCTCATCATGCTTTCAGACTCGTTTAGATGCCAATGATGCTTTTCACTCCTCTATGCATTGTGTGCACATCGATACATGTATACATGCATACATGTATACATAGATGCTTCAAGCATTGTTACAAATGTTTCTCTCTCAATAATTTGCATGCAAAGTGCTATAAACATGTGAATTGTTTTAGTGTACCTACATTTTATCTTACGTAATAAAGTTCTTTATATCTTTCCAAATTATTTTATCAATACCTCTGTACTGTTTCATCTAACAATTTATTGTAATATTTATTTCACTTATTACATTTTAATAAGTCAAATTATTACATTCTATTTTAAATGCAAAGTGCTATAAACATGTGAATTATTTTAGTCTAGCTACATTCTATCTTAGGTAATAAGGTTCTTTATTATATCTTTGCAAATTACTTTTTGTTTATTATATATACACAAATTTTAATTCGTATTACATAAACAAGATTAAAATCTTATTTATAATAAAATCAATAGCTTTCTAGTGATTCATCTAAGAATTTATTGTAACATAATTACATTGTTCTATACACAAAAATATGTTTTCGTATTACATAGACAAGATTAAAATCTTATTTATAATAAAATCAATAGCTTTATATAGAAGTAACCTTCATACTACATTAAAAAAAAGATTGATTCATCTTAGAAAAGTTTACACTCAAATGAGCTACCCCTATCAATGTTCCACCTAACACTGGTGTTTCTACTAGCACTTGCATATTGTGATATGATAAACTAAAATAACTCAATTGTATTAATTAACGTAGCATGTGTTTTACAACAGTACACTAAACATAATTTTATTTGCAAATAGACATAGAAGCAAAAAAAGAGATATGGTAAACTTTGTTTCGCCATGCATATAAATATGGGTCATGTAAAGAATGCATATAAATGCAAGTTGAGTCTCATCATGCTTTGAGACTCATTTAGATGCCGAAAATGCTTTTCACTCTTCTATGCATCATGTGCACGTGGATACATGTATACATGCATACATGTATCCATAGATGTCTCAAGCATTGTTACAAATGTTTCAGATTATTTGCGTTCAATAATTAAAACAAAATAATAATGCATTTCTGCTTCCTGATTAAGATCATAAAGAATCTTTCTTGTCGCAAATGAATACATACACACATAAAAATACAAGTATTCATTGCTATATCTATAAAAAAGTCCACCTATACATGGTACCCATAAATACAATTTTGCATGCATCCATCAACACATGTTAACTATTCACATGTCTCTATGGACCACGTTGCTCATGCACCCTAAAAATTCCACGCATTAATGCACCATTGCAAATTACTTCAAACTTTCCTAGCTATATTTAATACATTTATATTCCTATCTTCTATCTAATTACTTTTTGTAACTCATAGCTAGATGCTTTTTATCCCTCGGCAGGAACTCGACGCTTGCGTCACTTGTTTTTATTAGTAACTATTTTTTTTGGTAATTTATTAGTAAGGATTGAACACACACCTATTTATTTATAAGACAACAACCTCAAAAGAAAATGGTTGCGAGCGGGAGGAGATGTAACGACTACGGTTTTTTGAATTCTAGAAAATGGCTGCAAGCGGGAGATGTAACGATTGCGGTTTTTTGAATTCTTCAGAGGATGGCGATGCCAATTCGGATGGTGATGGAGATGGCCATTGCTGGTTATGGCAGCCACTAGTCCTTTCTGCTAGATAGTGGCTTGTTTGCCAATGGGTTTACAGTTTTGCTGGTCGTTCTAGTGGCTGCATGGTGGATGCGGTGGGTGTTTGATGGCATATGCCTTCCCTTGTCCTTGGTGGGATTTATGATAGCCTACTGCTGCTTGTGGTGGTTTTTCCCTCCTACAAAGAGGGCGTTGTCCCTAGTTTGGTTGCTAAAAATAATGGGTTTTGGTTGATGGTGGTTTGGTGGCATTTTCTTTGGCCTAAGTTGCTAGTGTCAAGTCTTTGTAGGAGTACGTTGCTGCTAGTGGGGGTTGTGACTGTGTTATGTGGGGGGTTTGCTTTTGTGGCTTCCCTCCTTGTGTGCCCTTCACCTTTGTTTGGGTTGCTGATAATTTCCTCTCTTGGCTGGTGGGAGGCCTCTCTGGCCTGCCATGTGTGCTTCGTCCCCTTTCTGTTTGGGACTCTTGGTGTTGTCTGTGTGGGTCTTTGGTTCCTGTCGGAGATGTTTTCTAAGGTTGTAGCTAGATTGGTCATGTGGTCTGGTGGGTGTATGCTCTGGACCAACAACTATTTTTTGGTTTTGATGCTACTGTACTGGCCTATGTTTGGGTCTTTGTGGTGTGTAGGTCTCTGGTTCTCTCTGAAGGTGTTCTTTGCTATGCTTTCTGATAGGGACAGGGTTGGATTGAGAAAATCACAATCTTAATGCTCTGATTCCTTGTCTTTAGAACTCCTAAGGTGTCACTTAATCCACCATTCAACCTATAGGTCCCCTGCTAGCTTAGGTACCCCTAGTTCATTGCCAACCCTGCTATCATCACTAATTTGCTGCTACCAATCAGTTCTTGGTGCTTTTTCACACATGCTCCATCCAGCCCTTAGTCCTTATAAAGACTAGTCAACTTCTAATGTCTCCCAACTTGCATTCAGGGGTGTGCATAGGTTTTCAAAGTTTTAAAACAGTCTAGGAATGGCTCCTGCCCAAGCACAAAACTCCATTCTTCTATCGCTTTCCTTAAACCCTAGTTTAGGGTTTGGAAAGGCTACTAGAATTAGGTCTCCTCAAACAAAACAAATGCTTAATACTCCTCCCTGCTCAATGAACACCATAACCACAAAGAAAGAACCCTAACTAAATTTTGGAGCACTTCAAGATTTTAGTGGTTTCAGCCCTTCTCAGGCCGTACACAGGGCTATTCCTGATTTTGAGAATTTTAGGGCTTTTTAAGCCTTTTCTTGGATACAAGGAGGACTGTCTTCTTCCTTCTGCCTCCAGATGACTTGGTGATGATTCCTGCCACCTGTTAGAACTTTTTAAGGTCTCCAAAAATCTTTTCACACCTTGGGTTTCCAGTGGTCAAACACCCCTGCAACATTGGAAGAAATTTTACACTGTCTTTCCTAACCGGGCATCACAAGCTCGCCTAGGAAAAGATCATCATCCTGCTTGCATGACTCACAAAGACTCCTATATTTACACTATATACAAAGAGGGAGTTTTTCCTTGTTTCCACAATGTCCATACTTCCTGGTACGGACAAGAAACAAAACTAAAACTCCATTTTCTGGAATTTACCAGTCAAAACAAAACTAAAGCAAAAACACAGAATTTACAAAATGAAAGACAGCGATAGAAAATTTTTCTGAAAAGGCCAATACAAAGCTTTAGAAGGATTCTCTACATGCTAAAAAATCAACAAAATTCCTTGTCTAATCCATTTAATAGCAGGCACGCGGCCAAGAGTAGAAAATCAGTACTTTCTACACACAAAAATCACTGTTTCTTCTTGCTCTCATGAAACTACCATGCTTAAAATCCTCCAACAACCTTCATAGGTTGAGAAATCACTTTTACAATACTTTTGAAATGGTTATGTTTCCTTCTCCAAGCCAAAGATCGGTCAAAAACCTCCTGTTGTAAAACACAGTGTGTTGTGCAATCTTTTACAAAAACTTAGGAAATAACCACAAAAAAGATTTCCCAATTTATTCAACTTTTACCTAATGAACCAAAAGGTCCTCAAACACAATCTAAAGGTGTTAAAGACCTAACACAACAAAATGAAATAGATTTTTAAAACAAGACTTCAAAATATGCTTGCACCTTGGCACCTTGGCAGGTGCTCCTGCACCACTTCCTATGTTCCCTTGGCTGGAGCTTTGGTGCTTGTTCTCTCTTCCTTTGCTCTTATTCCTTGGTTTTCTCGGGTTTTTCCTAGTTTTCCTCGAAGGTTGTGTTTTCTCTTTTGGGCATTTGGTTGGGTTTGAATCAGGTGGTGGTGTTGGCTAGTGGGCTCTCTTTTTCTTGCTGGATGGCTCTGGTTTTGGGTGAGGTTCATGCCTCTCTCTATTTTGGCATAGCTTCTGGTGTGTTGTGGTGGTTAGTCACAACTTGCTCCCTAGTTTTTTGTGGCCTCAGAGACTTTACTATTGGAGTTTTAGTGGGCCTCTACCAGTTTTGGTTGTTGTGGTTCTCTGCTCCTTAGTGGTTGATCGGTTTGTATTTCCTCATGACCTAGATGTGTTTGTGGTTTTTTCTCCTTTTTAGTTTCCAGTTGTCAGATTTTTTGATGGATGGCGTGGTTACTTTTTCTACGGGAGTGGTGGATTTCTCCTTGATTCTATAGCCTATTCTTATCGAGGTGGATTCCTCTTCTATCGAGGTGAAGATGGGTGTTGTGGTTTTGTTTAGAGGTGGAGTATAGGGTTGTTGGAGATCTCTGGGTTCAATGGAACATGTTTTCATGTGATCCTCTCCATTAGAGGGGAGTTCTCTCCTTTTGAGGTGGAGTATGAGTTGGCTTCCTAGTTCGACTGGTGTTTGAAGAAGGGCTCGGAGTTGTTGCTCCTGAGCAATAGGTTTATTGCAACTTGTAGGGTCTGTGGTTGGTTTAACTCATTTTTTTCTAATTTTAGTGGAAGGTCTGTTGCAGTCCAGTTGTTACAAGTGGTTTGTGGCCTGATTTTTTCAGATAGTCTTTTGGGGCCTATTGTTTATGGGTCGTTCTCTTGGCTCAAGGCCTTTATTGTTGACTTGATTTAGGATTGGTTTTTATCCTAGTGTTCTGTAACTCCTAATGTGGTGCCAGGTTTGGGGTGTTTTTTTTTTTGACTTAGGACTATTGTTGGTCCTAAGTGTGATGTTTCTCAGGTAGTTTCTGTTAACTAGGTGTTGTTTGTGTTTTTGTTGTGCTTCTGTGGTGTCTTAGTTGGGTTTGTTGTTTTGTTTCTTTGGAAAAGTTTGAGACTTTTTTGTTTGGAAGTGTCCTCTTAGCTTTGTAAAAGGTTCTTGGTCCTTTCAAAACCTTTCTTACCTTATCAAAAACACCTATTTATTTATTAAATAATTTATCTAGACCATATACTATATGATGTAATATAAAATCCATTCCCCCTTTATTACATAAATTTTAACAAAGTATGAAACACTAAATGGATTGAACACAATAGCCCATATCAAAAATTGATGAAGAAATTCCACTAAATCTCCCATTAACCTAAAACACACCAATTGTAATGCATAAATTTTTTTATTGATTTTCAAACTCTACAAATCCTCTATGCCACATGAGAGAAAAAATACTAACCTCTACACACAATGTGAGAACAACTTTCCTCTAAGAGTTCACCCTTATATGAGAATGTAAAAATACCTCCTCTAATGCATACATAAGGAAGAAAAAATATCATTTGTGTCTACCCTCCTATAAGAGTGTTAAATCCCTCCTCTAGTATATAATACGAACAAAACCAAAAAATATAGATATAATAATTGCACCTCTTTCAATAATTATACTAAATCTAAAAAATAGTAAATATAGATACATTAATCACACATATTTTTGTGATTACAATATCCACAAATACTACCAAGAACTACAAAGCCCCTATTTCTCCAAGAAATGACACAAATATGGTGGTGCTTCTCAAATAATTTTTCATTTTAGAGTGAGAATTTGGATCAAGATGGAGTAACTCCTCCAACCTCCTCTTTATAATTTTTATACTTCATCCACTTGATGTCATATGGATGACCCTAAATGAACAACCATTACATGTGGTTGTATTCAAATTGGTGTTGGTTTGAACCAATAGTGTACCTTACAAAAAGTTTATAGATGGACTTGATTACAAATAATCACACCTCTTTCAATGATTACGCCATTCAATAAAATAGCAAAGGTAGATACATTAATCACACATCCTTTTGTGATTACACTATCCACAAATACTATCGAGAACTAAAAATCCCCTCTTTATCCAAGAAGGGACACAAATGTGGTGGTGTTTCTCAAACAATTTTTAATCTTAGAGTGAGAATTTGGATCAAGATAGAGTAATTTCTCCAACCTCCTCTTTACATGTGTTATACTTTATCCACTTGATGTCATATGTTTTTCTTAAGAGCCTCATTAGGTGTAACATGGATGGCCCTAAACAAACAATTATTACATGTTGTATTCAAATGGGTGTTGGTTTCAACCAATAGTACACCCTTACACAAGTTTATAAATGGATCTAATTACAAACTATACATTCATTTTCCTATCAATTTTTACTTAATGTAGTTTAAATACAAAAAATCCATAAAAAATTGAATCCTTAACCTCTTAAGGATGGAACTAAACACCTTCTACTAATCTATGTAACAAGGTGCACTTGAAAAAATAATACAATAATTTAATTTGTAGTTTATTTTGTGAGATGTTTGGAAACAAAATTATACACTTATTTCATGTCATTCCCCAAGCTTTTTCCCAAGATATTAACAAACAAAATAAATTGGAGGAATTATTTTTTCACATTTGCAAGTGTGATATTTACATGTTGCATTGTATACTCATGTGCACAAGGTAATATGATAAAGCATAATGACGCATATTGGCATCACCAATGCAGCAAGCATGGTGGGACAAAGAGAAATAATTCACTATCACATGGCAAATTTCTCACAAGAGAATGTAGCTTCTTCTATGACAATGATTGGACATTATTCAACTACCTGTTCATCCCATGAATGCATGGAATAGGATAAGACTGAAACCATCATCACACCCATTCCAAGACACTAAAAAATGCATTCAACCACAAAGAAATGCCTACACAAGAGGTAGGTCAATTAGGAGGTACAAGGCCTCAACCAATTGAATCGATAAAAAGGTGATTTCATACCAAGGCACACTACCAAAGTAAAATTGGGGAAATCACAAGGTATGTCATATATCAACAAAGTGAGATGATAGGAAGATTAAGAAAGCCCAAGGGAACAACTTATGTTAAGGAAATTTCTATGAAAAATGATAGGAAGTGCCTATTGTTTCATGGTAAAGGACAACAAAACAAAAAAAATGGCATCAAATTGCAACTAGACTACAATGCAAGAATTGGACCACTACATAGTTTTGGGAGTAAACATAGCACACTATTGTCCATGTCATGTACTAGTGTTTGATTATTGTCATGTGGAGGAAGCTTTGTCTTCTCATATGGTTGTTGTGGCAACTTCATCACATGATTAGTGAAGTCTTCCATTTGTGCCACCATGCTTGGTGCATTGGTGATGTTGTCTTGTGTGTCATTGAGCTTTGTCACACTGCCTTGTGTGTGTGAGAGTGCAATGCAACATATAAATGTCACACTTGCAAACAAAACAAATGTTTAGTTTTTTTATTTGTTAATGTCTTGGGTGAAAGCTCGAGGCATTAAATTTCAACAAAAAATACACTCTACCATAAAATTGCTATACACAAACTTCATAAATAGTTTTTTAATTCCAAGATTTTATGTTTTTACTTTTACATGTCTCTTTTAGCCTATTTCATGACTTTCCACATTGGACACAACTTGTGTGTTATTGTATGTGTGGAAGATGAACACATATCACTATGTTCCCTTGTTCTTTGTAATTCTATCTCAAATTAAAAACTACCTTTTTGTAGACTTATTACCACCTTTTGTTCATATAATGGCTAGGGATACAATGTTGATCTAATATGTGTGCTTGTGCAGAGATCTTGCTTGGAAAAGTCATTGGTGCCAAAAAAAATTTCATGTGAAGATGCTATTACTTTTGTTGGATTCTATAGAAATAAAGGTATTTCTTAAGAGCTCATTCATTGCTA
Organism: Sequoia sempervirens; assembly: GCA_007258455.2. Taxonomy (NCBI): domain Eukaryota; kingdom Viridiplantae; phylum Streptophyta; class Pinopsida; order Cupressales; family Cupressaceae; genus Sequoia; species Sequoia sempervirens. The sequence goes on along the minus strand of VDFB02270651.1, from coordinate 34,250,263 downwards.
GCTATAACTTCTTGTCATGATATATTCAAATACCATGTTGTTTTGCATTGTCCATCACAACAATGACAACATATTATATGACATTACAAATTTCACACCATTCCTTTTTATAATCCTATGATATTCTTCTCATTGCCACAAATTTACATATGATAGGAGCCAAATTGCTTTGATACCATACAATGTGACATGTTTCACATCCACCAATATAAGGCTCCTTTCCAATTCAATACCAAGCACTTAAAGGCTAAATATAAGAAATTTCACAATGAGTAGTTGCCACATTGTCTCCCATCCAAAACCTATAAAATAATTATTATACACATCTTTTTCAATGATAACATTACCTTGACTGCATCTGAAATATGAATATTTCACAAAACCATAAATAACATCTATTTACATAAATTTAATATTTAAAATTAATAAAAAAATGATATCAATTTTTATATAAAATTTAACAATTTAAAAGATATTATTTTGAACTAAATTAGATTCAAATATAAAACTAGAAAAAATGATATAAAATATAATATAAAATATAAAATTAATTAAATAAGATAAAAACATATTTTTAATAAAAATGACAACACTGGGTTGCATTCAAAAATTTCATAGTAGTTAGTCAATATCATATCAAAGACTTCAATTATTGGGAGTCTGGGTTAGGTTAGACACTTATGGACTTTGAGAGTGATATATGCCAATTTTTCAATGAGCATGTGAGGTGTTTTTGACAATTAAATGAAAACAAACATTTTAAAAAGAACATTCCAATAGGTAGTTGAACAACTACGAATGTGTTTTAGGTGCATATTTATTAAAATTCATATAAATTTATTTATATTAAATAAAGCTATAATCAATATAAGTTTTGAATTATAAATAATTTAGAATTAGTACAAATATCTTAAATTCATTTATGTAAAGAGATATTATTAAAATTATTTTAATTAATTAAAAATGATTTTATTTTTTGATTTTTTTATTTTTTGATTGATAATATGAGAATTTGTATCTTATTCAAGTCCAGTGGGGATGTGAATGGTTCAAATATGTGAGTACAATAGTATAGTAAGGACACAATGTTCATGAGCACGATAGTCTAATGAGATTTGGAACATGAAGTCTAAGGTTTGAACGCCAACAATTTGAACAAGAAAGTTCAAACCTGTGAGCACAATGAATTAGCAAGGACACAATGCCTACAATCAACAATGGCTTCAACAACAATGCTACATTTTAATCAATACACTATGCTATGAACGACTAGAATTTTTTTATTTTATTTACATCATTTATTGGCTTTTGACTGGAACTATGAACTGGTGAGGTCACACATAGGAGACTTCAACCCCAACTTGAACACTCAACAATAAAATCTCAATAGAAATTTGAACCTTGATGACAAAAACCACAACTCTAAAATTTAATCAACACTACAATTTGAACCTTAATGCCATTATCAACTTTTTTAATACGATATTTGATAATTACTATGGAAATTTATTTACCTAGTGAAGAGTAAAATTATTAAATAAAGTTTTGAAGTGATAGAGATGAAATGGAAGTCATTAAAAACAGAAGGAAGAATCAAAAACAGGTTTTTCTTTGTCTGTTTACATTTGCAGACTTTTTCAGAATTAGGCAGGGAAAATGCCAAACACAATAATTTAGTAGATCCTGCCAAAACCATTCGAGAGGCTCTACCAAAGGTATTGGTGTATTATTATCCTTTAGGTGGAATGCAGTGGAGAGGGTGTTCTCTTTGTGGAAGCCATGATAGACAACACCTTGTCAGTCCTCCGAGATTTGGACCACCTCAACCCATCATTCAGCCAGTTGCTTTTTAAAATCCCTTTCCATACAAATGCTTCGTCCTGTGGTTCTTCAGGTAACATTACATTTAAGAAACAATAAATTATATTGCATTGCAGGGACAATAGACCTCAAATAACTGTTTTAAAGCTTCCATACTGCATAATATAGCTTATCATGGTAAACCAAATGATATAGTATTTTTAGTTTACTTATTTTTACTAATATAATATTCTCTTTCTTTGATTGTTTTTTATTATAGGTAAATCATTTCACATGTGGAGGCTTTGTCATAGGAGCAAGTTTCCATCATAGTGCATGTGATGGACGAGGGGCAGCACAATTTCTCAAAGGTCTTGGAGAGATGGCAAGGGGGGATGATAAACCTTCTATTGAACCAATATGGAATAGAGAGCTTCTTAAGCCAAGGAACCTATTGATTCACGACTTAGACTTGATTGAAGAAAAGTGAGTACATCTCACTCATTGTTGCCTCCAACATATGCAGAAACATACATGAAGCAAGGAATTATGCAAGAATGTGAGGGAATTTTCACTACATTTGAACTTGTTACAACCTTGATTTGGCAAGCAAGGACCAAGGTACTTGAAATCCCACATACTCAAAGTGTGAGTATCATCTTTGCAATAGATGTGAGAGGATCATTTGATACTATGGAAATGGTATTGTTGTTGTATGTGCAGAAGCTAGTGTTAGTAAAGTCGTGAATTGGTCACTTTCATTAATAGTGGATATTATAAAGAAAACAAAGATGTCACTCACTAACAAGTATCTTAGATCAATCATTAATATGAACCAATTTTCGTTAGATGTTTATACTAACCAATGTAATACAATTATGAGTGATTGGAGGTGGTTGGGATTTAATGATGTTGACTTTGGGTTAGGAAGTCCAACGAATGCATGTCCTATGCATTGGGATGAGAATGGAGTCAACAAGTCAATATTTTTCTCTTCCTCCATCCTTCTAAGAGAAAGGGTAATGGACTTAAGATGATAACATGGATGCACCCACAAGAATTCAAGTTATTTGAATCAAAAGTAGATGTCATCATCAACAAATATGTCACAAATAATTCCAAATGTAAAAATAAATCTTTTCATTTTTAATTAGAATTTTTTAGTTAAACTTATGGCCAAGTTTCTCATTGTGAAATTAGTATAGAAATTAGAGTAGGAAAGAAGATAAAACTCAAGGGAAAGCAAATGAAGCCTAGTCAAGGACCGTATAAGGAAAATAAATGGTTGATGATTACCTTGAGTTCATGAAGGAAGAATGAGAAGTGGTGGAGACTCTAACTAAGTTTAGAACTCCCTACTTGGTTTCCTCTATTGTATTATTGCATCTTTCTTTTGTTTTGGCTACAATGGACGATTTATGGTCTTTGTAGTGTTTTGAGCATGATGACCTAGTTCTATAATAAATTTAGTTTGTTGTTATTTCTCTCATTGTATTGTTTATGGTGATATTGTATAAGGTTATGGGGCCCTTTCAAAGCCTTCTTTTTACCTCTAATATAAAAAAGATCAATGTATACTTAGTATTTTTCTATCTTAAATATTAAATATATTAGAATTATTGTTCATAATTATCTTCTACCATGTTTTTATGTCATAAAGCTATTATAATTTGGTATGTTAAAATTGATGAATTTAATAAAATGCTACACATTTGCATAGGTAGACATAGTAGTAACATGTATATAAATATGATTATGCAATAATTTATTTCAAAAAAAATAAATCTCCTTTGAGACCCTTTAAAAAATACAAGATAATAATATCAAATTTTTATTACCTTTGATATTATTTAAATACAAGATGTTAGTGGTTGTTGTTTAGTTTGAAGATAGCTTTTCACTATTTAAAAATTTCAATAGAAGTTGTAACTATTCTAAGTTGTGTTATTATCAATGTGAATATTATAATTTACGTTATTGTAATTTTATTATTTAAATTATTATTTATATTACTAAATCAATGTTATTGTTGGTGGTTGTTGTTTTTTATTAGCGATAAACAGGTTTTGCGGGGACCAAAAACTCCTTACATACCAGTTTTGAGGGGACCAAAAACTCCTTACATGTCGGTTTTGAGGGGACCAGAAACCCCAAACAACACAATGAAAGCTGCAAAGAGATAGGAGCACGGACAATCAACAACCCAACATCAACAGTCTACCAAAAGATACACACAATAAAACAAACTAGAGAGAATCAGCTTTGAAGGGATCGAAAACCCTTTTACAACCAAGAATTCACAAGGACCTAAAACCTAATCAATTTAAAGAAACTACCCGATTCAACTAGGCACTAAACACAACCTGCAAAAAATGTTCCATAGTAAACCAACTACTCAGCATTGAGCTAAAACAACAAGGGCTGCCAAAGAACCCTTCAAGAATAATTGTTTCTCCCAAACTCCCTACCTCAATAAGAGAGAAACTAGGAAAAATAGAGTTTGAGAGCATAGCAAAGCTTTGAGAAGCTTCAACCATCTTGCAACACCATCCCACCTGATCCGCCATCTCAAGCTTCACCTCAATAGGAGAGAGCTCCCCTTTATAGGAGAGGATAAAATGAGAAACCTTCCCACCGAAGCCACTGCACTCCACATCACATAAACTCCACCTCAATAAGAGCTCATAAGAGAGGAAAGAGATTTTTTCCACCTCTATAGCCACCAACTCCACCTCCATAGGAGTGGGCTCCTCCTTAATAGGAGTTGTCTCCACCTCAAAAGAAGACACAACCTGTAAAACATGGCAAAGATAGTGATAGTAGGAAGGATTGACATTACATCCTTTGGAACCATAGGCTCTATGTGCATGACACAAGAAGTAAAAAACAACCCAGTCAGCAACAAAAGGAAAGCATCCACCCGAGCCTTGAGAATAGAAATTTGGGATAGCTCAACTAGCAACCCAAAAGTAACCCCCCTCAATAGCAAAAAATTCGAAACCCAAACGGGGTACAGAAAAAACCAAACCAACAAGACAAGGCTGAAAGTCCAGAAAAAAGAGAAACCAAAAGGCTTCAACAAGCAGAAGTAAAAATTTAGAACAAAGGATCTAAAGCCCAAAAGGAGAGAAAACTTCACCAGTGACCTGGGGGTCAAGAGGAACAACAGAGACCTCAACAAGGAGGACCAAAAGACACGCTGCCAAAGGGAACATGGCCACAGAGAATACATCTGAAAAAATAAGTGTAGGCCAAAAGACCACCAAGAGAAGAGACCCAACCCCAAAGTGAGCCAGAGAAAACAAGCCCCAAGAGGAATAAGGGGCCCCAAATAGGATGGAAACAAGAAGGCCAAGCAAAAAAACCACCAAGCTACCCCAACACACTAGTCAGAGCCAAAAATGGGCCAAAACTCCACATAACCAACTAGAGGGAGACACCACCACTCCACAGGAGGGGGACAAGAAGCACCCAAAACACTCTGGGAGCAAGAACCCCCAAAAGAGAGGCACCAAACAAACAGTGGGAAGAAGCGAAGGAGGACCAAGAAGAAGTAAGAAGGAGAACATGCTATCATGAGGAGCACCCAAGCCACCCTACTACGCCGAATAGAAGCTGAAAAAATCCCATTCTTCAACCGAACCTCCTCAGAGAAACCAACACACACCCTCACCCACTACAAGGAAAGCAACAAGGAGAGAAGCGAAAAGGGCATATGTAGCTAGACTGTGAAAAGGAGAAGGAGAAAGCCTCCAATAATGCCAAGAAATGAAACACAAAAACATCCCACGAGCATCGATAGAGCAGGGCCCGACAGAGCAAGGCCCGAGCAAAGAGAAATCTCCAAAAAATGAGCACCGACAGAGCAAGGCTTGAGCCAAAGAGGGAACTGCAAGAGAAAAAATTCACCATAGCTCAAACCCACACCCACAACCTCATCAACCATGATTGGAAGAAAAGGTAGCAACACCTCCAACAAGCACACAACCACAACCACTAGAAGAGGAGGCATCAACACCTCCAACAAGCACACCATCGCATCACCATCTGCATCCTCATCATCATCATACCCCTCCTCCTGCATAGATGCACCAATAGCAACAGAGCTCAAATTCGAAGCACCTCCAGAACTCCTGCCCATCTCCCTTAGAATAATATTTTCATCTTCAATTTTTTTGGTGGTTGTTGTTATTCTTAATACTATTTAGTTATTATTAGTGAAACCAACAAAAACGAAGAATTTTAAATTAGCATCCGTGGAAGAAAATTAGTTGGGTTAAGTTATAGAAAGTTTTATTGATCAATTTATCCTCCTTCTGTAGACTTAGAAAGACCATTAATTAGAAATGGAACCTTTTACACTTATTATGAGTAAAACAAACAAAATTGAAGAATTTTAAACTAGTATCCATGGTAGAAAATTGGGTGGGTTTAAGTAATAGAACTATTTTTTGATCAATTTCTCCTTCTTTTGTACACTTAGAAAGACCATTAATTAGCAACAAAACCTTTTACACTAGCTTTCCAATCCATGAGAAATAACAACCACCTTGAAGGGAAATATCACCCAAGGTGCACAATAGATCTAAATGACCTAATTTTGATTCCTTATGTGTCTAGTTGTAACCTGGAAATTTATAAATAATAACTTATGTGAAATAATAGTGATGATACACAAGATATACACAATTATAAATCTTCTTATTAACATAACAATAATAGTTGAAACTCATTCCTTGCCTCCTTTTCTCACCTAAACATATTACGAAATATATATTGATTTCTCAGAACTCTAAATTTCTATGCTCATATGTGTAGGAGGTATGATTATATGGATACAAGACCCTCCTATTTTTACAATAACATTTCTTTTAAAATTATATGCATGCACATTGATTCATGTGCAACCAAGTTTGTGCACATGTCTTTACTAAACTTAGGACATCACTTTACATGTTACCTTTTCCATGACCTCTTGCACATGCATCTCATAAGTATAGGATAAAATTAAATAATGACATCATTTAATTAACAATTATTATTCTAAAGTCCTAATGATAAATTATTTCGATTGACCTATTTAAAGCTCCAACTCGCATCTCTAGCATCATGCTCATCATGCATATCACTAACATTATGTTCATGTATATTCTCATCATCCTAAAATAAATCCACCTATTATAAAACTTGATCATGAGAAGAAAATGGATTCTTATAAATCTTCAAGTTTTGACTAGAAAGATCCAATTAGAAATGATTGTCTCAATAATTAACACCCTCCTCAAGTGAATTATATTATTATTAGTCACATATTGCATCATGTGCTTCAAATCCATATATTGTTGTCTATCATGCCCATTAACTCTATCATAATTACAAAATACATTTTTATCATATCCCTTAGGCATACCCCTAGATGTATCCAATGCTCAAATAGGGGGGAGTGTAATAATATTTGCATTAAGTAAAATTTTAAGAACATTAACCAGAGGCTTATATAGTCTTATAAATATTCTAAATATTTGAGGCTCGAAGGTAAGAACATTTGAAGGATTAGCAACATGAATGCTCAACCTTTTCTCATATTTTATGATTCCCTTTTGGAAACTATTTGTCTTTTAAAAATTAGAAGGGTAGGAATATGTGTTCAAGTAGTATGAGATGAGCCATACTTAACTACATTTACTATTAAATTTAATTTGAACACATTTTTATATTCAAACACAAATCCATAAATGAAACACAATTGTTGAGACACACTTTGTTAGAAATCCGACATCAATCCCTTAACAAAAATACCAATTAATCATGCTACACCTTAGTACACAAAGGATAAAATATTATGAAATAATCATGGAAGCGTTCATTATATTCTTGTTCACAAAAAAATAAATCTAAAACTATTTTTCAAGGAACCTTCAAGGGATGGCAATTATACGGTCAAACAAGGTTGCAAGGCTTTAATCCAGAATTTAGGACATCGACTTCCCCAAAGGACCTATTCTTTTTGTTGGGATAGTACAATTTTACCCAAGGCAGGGAGTTTTTCTTGGTTGGCTCTGAGGAAGCGAATATTAACCAGTGATCGGTTAGCAAAGTTAAAAAATACTGACCCTTTTATGTGCCCATTGTGCAATGAGGGGATTGAGGAGGTCGATGATCACTTGTTTGTGAAATGCAAGTTTGCGCAGCAAAGTTGGGATTTTGTTTTGAAAAAGCTTAATTTTTTCACCCCTTTTCCAAATTCCTTATGGGATTTGTTTCAAATTTTTCCATTTCTATTCAAGTTTTCTTTCTTTGCATGTATAGGGAGAGTGGTCCCAACACTAGTTGTATGGAATCTATGGTGGGAGCGAAATCTGCACATTTTCAGGAAGGTAGTTTTATCAAATGATGTAGTAAATGCAAAAATAAAGAAGGCAATTTTTGAGACAGTAAATGCAAGTGTTCAAGAGCATAAAGGTATTAGTTCAACATTTACAAATTGGGACAATTACATCTTACAAAATTGGAAGTATTTGAAGCTTCCTTTCCCAGGCAGTCTCTTGCAACCAAAGGTAGAGAAGTGTAATAGGAAACATGCTAAATGGAAGGTACTCCAGGATGGATTCATAAAGTTAAATTTCAATGGGGCCTCAAAAGGGAACCCAGGAGAATCAGGGGTAGGAATTTGTTTACGTGATTCAAGGGGTAAGGTAATATCACTTAGTTCAAATTATCTCCTAAAAGGATCTAATAATTTAGCAGGATCAAAAGCATTGTTGATAGGTTTAGAAATTGCTTTGAAGATTGGTGTTAAAGATTCCCATATTGAAGGAGATTACTTATTGATAATCAATTCTTGTAAAGTAAAGAATGTTCAAAATTGGAGTCTTGAATATGTTCTTCAATGAGTATGGGATTTGCTTGATGGATTTCAAAATTATCAAACCACACACACGTATAGAGAAGGAAACAACTTAGCTGATTATTTAGCTAATATGGGAAGTAACAAGCAGGAGCTATTTGTATTACAAGACCTATCTCGACTTACATATTTTCCACAATTAATGGAGATTGTTCAACAAGATTCCTTATATTTGAATGGAGGGTCAATTTGAAGGACAATTTGCAATAACCAATAAGTCTATATAGCTCAAGTAATTTGTTGCATAGACGATTATCCTCAATTAGAGGAAATTGCACAATAGGAAAAATTAAATCCTTTTTAGGTGACAAGTACACATGAACTTCTTGTGTAAATGTATATTTATTTCATGTCATTCAAAATCGTGGAGAATGTAGGTTGCACACATTTTCATAGGTTATAATTTGCATTGGTTAGCAAAGGTCATAAAATGTAAATGGAACAAATTGGTAGGTTGCAACACATGTGAACAAAGACTAGCTTCTATCTAGGTGGCATTATTGTCATCGGTTATGAGCTACAAGCATTTACCATATAGAAAAATCAATTTCAATGACTAAGTCATTGATGATTAATGAAGTAAAATTTTCATTCTATCTCTGCGTGCCTAAATTTGGAATGGAATTACTAAGGACATCTTGGTGTTAACTGAAGGAGTAATATTATCCTTTCCATAAATATAAGCTTGAGATTACTTAAAGGGTTTTCCAAACTTAGTAATTAAAAGATGATGCCAGATTAGTCATTTCATTCGAAGTGCATTGGTAATGGGAGGCCTTTGGTTCATGTGATCATCACATCCCTATGTCAGAATCGTGTTGGGAAAGGAAGCTCTCAAGCAAGCGAAGGAAAATCTTTTTATTTTGCTAACCTTGTTTGGATTTTTTGCAGGTGGTTACTCGTACCTAACACTGCCTATAATGATAGTTTTGTATGCTTGGTGAGAAATGTTATCTTTTCAAATTCAGAGGCAAAGGCCTCTCAAAATCATGATGATTTCATCTGGTTGGCGTCACCTCCCTTCAAGCATGCGAAGGACTTTACATTAATTCCAACTCGGTTTCATTTTCTCACAAGTTCAAGTGTAGTAGCTGAAGGGTTTCAAGAAGGAGGGAATGCAAGTTTAGTATTCATTAGAAGACGAAGGGGAAATCAAAATTTATAGATCCTGTGGAAAAAGAACGATGGAATAGTTGTCGTGCAACCATAGAGTACCTATTCCAATTGCAGAATGGGAGCTTCCTTTTTCTGAAACAATTTGGGATTTATAGCTAGCCCAGGTATTTAAATCCCATTGTTACCAATATAGAAAGAGTGTTGTTTGAATTATTAGAGAAGAGGTACTTTACCCACAAGATCGATGGGCCATTTTTTTCATTCTCAATTGGTCTCTTTTTTTCTATCTAATGCCTATGACTTGCTTCAATCTTTACTTGATCTTTAGTTGATAGCTTCAAAAGTTATCAAGGATGTCTTTCTACAAGATGATAAATTGCTCAAAGGTGTTCAAGCATATGAATTTTGGAAAGGTCAAGGGAGAGTAGGCGGCCTTTTCCCTTGACATTTATTCTCAATGGGAACGTTTATGTCTCTGTGTTTGATGGCATAAAAAATACATTGGAGATGTGCAACTTTTGTTACCTACAATCGGCTTTGGAGAGACACAAGGTGGTGATTGGTGGGGACCTTGCAGATGATATCATAAGGCGGACTAATGCTATCCTCACTCTACTCAACCACATTCATCCTGAGCCAATTAATGTGTCGGTTCATCCAAGTTCACAAGTACCTCAAGCGGCTCCTTTGATGGTGATTTCGGATCGTGTGAGCTCTTCTACTCCTCTGCAACAATAAGAGATTCCAAATCTTAATATTCCTAGATGTAACCAAATGACCTGGGCAATGAAGATCAAGAACTTGAAGAAAATCAAGCAAAAAATGTTATTGTGGAAATGGAGGAATAAGCGGTATTTTCTTTGTAAAGGGCTGATGAAGGGAAATAGATGTATGTACATGCAGTATATTTAGGATAAGGGTTTTGTTGTGTCCAATTGCTTATTTTGACATACAAGGGTTAATGTTGTAGGCAGTTAAAGAATAGAAAATATAAGGGGAATTTTGTAATCTGATTTGTAGTAAGCTGCTATGATATAGTCTGGTTTTCAAGAACCATAGAATATATTTTGTAACCTCTTTATATATTAATATATATCAGCTACTCTCCTTTTGCTAAAAAAAATATCATATTTTTATGGAAGTGATGCACAAATACCTTTGGGAAGTTCAAAATATATATTCAAACAATCATGTATATAAGAGAAAATAACCACTCAATATAATGGTCTTTTGATGTTCTCGGGAAATTCTCAACTAATATATTATCCTCATATGTAGTTAAAAAATACAATCATGTAGTATTAAGAGTCATCCAATGTGATGTGGGATCACCTTTACCATTATAAAATTTTCAAAATAAGGTACAACAAATCCATACATAGATAAGATGTAATCTATTATGTAAGTAGTATGTTGTACTTAAATATATCTATCCTTATTAATTCCATGATTAGGTAAGGCATCCAATTTATTCTCCATTCAAATCATTCCAAAGGAAGAAAGAGGTGCACTAGGGGGTGGGAATAATCATGTAAGTGGAAACATGAGACATAATGGGTGGAGTATAGATATCATGCACAATATAAAGAAAGATGATGGGATAATAGTAAAATGATAAGTGGGCATAGAAATAGTGAGAGGAACAAATGATGTAGTGTCAATAGTAGAAGGATGGGAACCAAGAGAGACACTAGAGATAAGAATTGAAAATTTATCAAACCTTAGAAGGTTTAAATGTTGTCATAGAAATAGTGGAAGGAATGTGGGAAGAAGAAAATAGGGTCAAAGAAAATTATACCTAGTAGGAAAAATGAAATTGGAGGGAAGAAAATTATACCTAAACCCACACCTCAATTGGAGGGAAGAAAATTTTAAAATAGACATGAGCACACTAAATAACTTTGATAGTTATCCATATTTATAGATTGGTTATTTTTAGATGACCTTCTTGAAGGTCTATTTTTTAGTTGATAGTTACCATTATAAGAATTCTATTTTAAGATTCATTGATTTAGGATTTCAAATTTTGGGATAAAATTGTATAATAAGATTACTTTGTGTGAAATAAAACTATTCATAGCATAAAATTATTTGTTAGATTTTAATTATTTCTCATGTAAATATTTGAAAATACTTAAAAATAAGTGCTTTTGGAAATTAGAATTTAATGGAATGGTGATTTTATGCCTATTGAAATTATTGTTTAATGATTTTTCTTGTGAAATCTTGCGTATACTTGGGTAAATTAAATTGAATTTAGCAAGTTTTCAAGATTTGTATAGTAATTTTTTTTCAAATTTAGTGATTGTGAATTTATACACAATTCCTTAATTCAATTTGAAGTGTTTATGTGCTTGTTCTTATTCAATTCAATCCCTATGTGCACTTACACCTTTTAGTTTTTCTTCTAACTAAAGGATGTAAATGTATACAAGTACTATTTTATTCTACATTAGTTGAAAAAAACTTGTCTAGTGAAAAAGAGTTGGTTTTCATTATGTTCTAGACCTGGGAACAAAATGACAAGCTTTTTTTTCTACACACTTAAACTCCTCATGATTTTAGGTATTATTATTTAATAGATCTACCCATTCTACTGTAAAGAGATGTTTATCTTTACATTCTATTATATTTTGTGTTGCATTAAAAGTATTAATTAAAATGCTAAAAAACTAGGTTCAAATCCACACTTGTAGAACTGACCCAATCAGGGAATGAAAGATATGTAGGTTGAGTCCAAAACCTTGGGATGAATAGAGTCAGTTTAAGAAAGGATCTAATTAATTATCAAATTCTACACAAAAACATGCCACTTGTACACAAGCCACTATGTTGCAAGTATGTTGTAGGTGTTTTTGTTGATGCCAACAATTGGTCATTCATGTCAACAATATGGATATTGTTGGAGATTTTTGGTATTGTATATGGGGATATTGTTGGTGTTACTAATGCAACTAATGCTATATATGTTGTGTTGATGTTGCTGATGCAGCTAGTTCACTTGGTTTCCAAGTTCTTTTGAGAAAATTTGAATAAAAGAGTGTGTAAGGTGATAGAGGTGTGTTTAGTAGTTTGCTCTACATTTATTCATGGTTGAAGATATGTTTCTGTAGTTTGGATGTGATGATGAGAGGTGTTCAGAGGTGTTATATCTAGAGTTTCAAGTTCTGGATCATGCGGTAGTGGAAGATGTGTTTGACAAAGTGTTTTCCTATGAAGAAGGTTGTTTGGGAGAAATGGAATTGATCCAGACATTTATCCACATTATTTTTGCTTGTCTTGCAGATTTGGGAACATGCTTATATTTTCTGTATCTAATTTCCCTTAGAGTGTTGAGTGTTGAGTTTCTCTACAAGATTGGATTCATAAGTTGTGTTCTGTGGCAGTGTGTTTGGTTGCACAAAATGAATGTGTTCTTCAGTTTTATGTGGTTGTGGCAGTGGTGTTGGATATTTTGATGATGTGGAATATACTGGAATGTTGTGGTGTGTTGCTATGTGGTCCAGATGATGTTTCCATACCTAGAGAGGCATGTATGTGGTCACTTGTTAGTGTTATTGCAAGTTTGGCCAACCTAGTGTGCTAGAGCTAATTGTGGAGGTTGTTTGTTGTTTATGGATGCATGTCAGTTTAGATTGGGTCCTAGTTAACCCTTAGCATGGTCTACCTTCACCTCTTTCCACCACAGAGGTGTTTGGTGTTGACCTATTTTGGTGTTGCATGTTTGATGTACATACATTTCATTAAGGTCAACCTTAAAGAGGTTATTTAGGTTGTGGATGTTAGGAATTAATGTTAGTGATCACATGAATAATAATTTGTGAGGTCCATGATTATTGTGGGTGTTAGGAATATTATATGTGTTATGGTTTGTTAGTTTAAATATTAAAATATTGTGTGTGAAAAAATATTGTACGAGATTGTAATATTCAAGTTGTTAGAACAACTTGTTTATAGAAAGAAATAGTTAGAGGAGGTTATACTAGTTCTCCTATAATTTAAGAGATATCACTCCTATAAATATGTAATAGCTTATTGAACAAAAATGAAGAATAGAAAAATTTAATGTATAGCTTCTATAAACTCTCCTCAAATATTTTCTCATATTTGTTAGATGGTATCAGAGCGGGCACGATTAAGGGGATTATCTCTGGGTAGTAGGCCTAAATCATCACAAGGGAAAGGTGAAGGATTTTATCCAAATTAGCATAATATGCAACAGACATACATTATTAGCTACAAAAAATAATGGGTGTGTGCTATATTATCCTAGTTGCGTCAATATACTATTTAAAGGCCCCAATATCCTATTTGAAAGTGTGGATATGCTACGTAGAGATATTTTACATAAGGATTTGAGGGCATAAGTATGAAAACCCGAATTCTTTAGTAGACGATCAGTACATTGAGAAAACCCAAATTTCTTGGCAGCTAATTATTCCATTCAGCCTATAATCTTGGCATTGATTTTTCTTGATATCTTAGTAGAGGTGAGGATATAAAAGAAAAATTGATGAAATTACCATCTCCAAGATCACAGGTTACAAAAGAGACGTCTATTTGAAGGAAATCACCTTATTAAAATGAGATATGCATAGGTCCCAAGCTCACTCGAGGGTTGTTTAGATATTCTTTCATTATGTTTGGTCCACATATGTAGATTTGACTAGTTTTCTAATGAGCCAGTGCAAGTTGTGGTTGGGTGTGAGCTATTGCTTGTAGAGGATTTGCATTATGGAAAGATTTGTACACTAACCCCATTCCCCATGCTGTTGCTTAAGTCTATTTTTTGCTTAAAATTAAGCAGTTAAGTGTCCCCATGGATTATTTTTTTATGGGAATAGGATAAATTGGAATCTTTTCCTATTTTCCTGGAGCAGCAACTGCTTAAAAATTGAAAATAAGTTGTGCAAAAATTGGGGAGCTAAAAAATAAGCAATTGCTACAAATGAAAAAAAATCCATGTGGCTCCACAAATTACTTTGATTTTTTCCCTCCAATTCTTCCCTCCATTTTTTACCTGCACAAAATATCATTAATACATTTTTGTGTAAAAGAATTTAATTTAAATTGAATGCTTAAAAATAAGCAAAAAAAAACAAAGTCATGGGGCCACCAGCTCCACAAAATACTGCTTAAAATGTTGAGCAATGGCTGCTAGCCAAAATAAGCTAATCAGTCGCATGGGGACCTGCCCTAAGCCAATGCATAAGGGACCAAAAATGATCAGAGAGAAGGCATGAGCAAGATCAAGGAGGAAGATCACATACTACATAGTGGACTAAGTCTTGCAAGTTGCAAGTCATTCGTGACCTTCAATAAAATGCATTATCTCATGATATTTCTTGGTATTTCTAGTCTTCCCACAGTGTTGAGTGTTTTGATGCCCAGAGAGATAGTATTATAGATTATGAGCAGGGCCACTCATGAAAAGTTAAAGAAAATGGGATGAGATCATTCCAGCTGTAAGGTTGTGTTTTAGTCAATTTAATTTCTAATTATAACTCTAATTGTATTAGAAATTAAAGTGGATTAGTATTGAGTCAATTAATTTAGTTTAGCTTCTAAATTTTATTGGAAGGTAAATTATTATAATTTATTGTTGATTTTGTGTCATCAAAAGTATGTATATCAAAATGTAAAAGTGTCAAAATATTATAAAAACTAAAAATTGCCTCAATTGTAATTGGATGCACTATTGCTCATGCGTGACGTCCATATTGAGGGACGCACTAAAAAATAAAGCCTTCAAAGTCAAAATTGTTAAATGAGTAGCAAATATACTTGGAGGCAAGAGGCAACAGAGGAAGGAGGTCAATTAGTGACCTCTCATTAGTCACCAACGACGGGGACACATAGAGCTATGGTGGCATGTTTTTTGTTGTGTGCAGTGTGGTGTGTACTTGTTTGCAGTGTTCTTGTTGTTTTGTGTGGTGGATGCTGGAAAAGTAATTGTACATGATAGCAAATAACTACAAATATCCTCTAACTTTTGTTCTTCATTGGAAGATGATCGGTCAATGAATACATTCATTGGCAATGGTGATCATGTGCAACAAGATCTAGACAGTAGTATGTTGCATGATATGATCATTTTTCAGAGTTCCTAGTTGTGTGAATAAGTGGAAATTACACATTGTGAGGGGGAATAAAAACCAATGTTCTAGTGGCAGCTTCCAATGGCAATGGTAGTTGTCTATGTTCTTCGAGATTGAGTGGGAGCGATCGATAATAGTGGTTGCAATTAAGAACATTATGTTCTTATGGAATGTAATGTGAAAACTTTTCTAGTGTGAGTTTTTCATATTTGTGATATGTATTTCTTTCCTATATACTTCCTTGATGTACAAGCATAGTGGTGAACAAAAGCATTGGAGTAAGTCAGTTCATGGATCTTGAAAGGGTTTGTGGGAGGATCCAAAAAACCACACGAGGTCAATAGTTGACGGGTTATTTGTCACGTCAAGGTTTTTGGTAAGCCTGTTTAAAACCATGGAAGGAGAGAGCCTTTCTTTTGGATCAAGGTCATGAGTCACATAGTTGGACATGCCACAAGGGTGAGCATACTATAGAGGAGTGTGTGAATTTTTTTCTACCATGTTCACACTAAGGGGGGGGTGTTAGGAATTAATGTTAGTGCTCACATGAATAATAATGTGTGAGCTCACGTGACTATTGTGGGTGTTAGGAATATTATATGTGTTATGGTTTTTTAGTTTAAATATTAGAATATTGTGTGTGAAGAAATATTGTACGAGATTGTAATATTCAAGTTGTTAGAGCAAATTGTCTATAGAAAGAAATGGTTAGAGGAGGTTTTACTATTTCTCCTATAATTTAGGAGATATCACTCCTATAAATATGTAATAGCTTATTGAACAAAAATGAAGAATAGAAACATATTATTATGTGTTGAAAATTTTATGTATAGCTTCTATAAACTCTCCTCAAATATTTTCCCATATTTCTTAAAGTGGATGGTATAAATGCAAGGTGAAGGTTGTGTTGAGTAGTGTGGAAAGTGTGAGATGCAAATGTGATCAAGTGTGGTGTTTTGAGTGCAAGCTTATTGCCTATGACTCCATATGTGTTGAGAAAAAGGTGTCTACATTTTCAATGTGATTGAAGTTTCTGGAGGCAGTGAGCCAAAGGTTGCAGATGGCATAGAGTTGCAGTGGTGAATCTTCCTATTGCTCTAAGATAGTGAATCTCTTTGTAAAAAAATTCTTGTATTCTTCTTTCTTTCAGACAATGAGTCCTTTGGCAGTGATCCCTTGGTAGTGAACCTTTCTTCTTTTCTAGGAAATGAGCCCTTAGCATTGAGCCTAATTATATTCAGTGTTGCTATTCATATATATATATATATATATATATATATATATATATATATGTGTGTGTGTGTGTGTGTGTGTGTGTGTGTGTGTGTGTGTGTGTGTGTGTGTGTGAGCTAATCCTCACCATGTTTTTTCCTTGGTTAGGGTTTTCCACATAAATATGGTGTTCTATTGTGTTTGGTTGTGTTTGTATTATTATTTCACATGTTTGCATTCTGCTAAGGCTTAATGAAGGTTTAAAAGTTGATAAGGGTTTGAAAGTTAAATAGGGATTGAATGCTTTAATGTACAATTGATTAACCCCCTTCTCAGTTGTCATATGTATCTAACAATTGGTATCATAGTTGTGGTTCCTTGGAGAAAGCTTAACCACTTGAGGTAGATCTAAATGGCACATAGGAAGGGTGTCATAGCTCCTATGTTCGATGGAATGAATTATGCTTACTGGAAAGCTAGGATGGAATCCTTTCTTGTCTCTCTAAGATTTTGTGTTTGGTAATCAATTGAAAAGGGAAATACTATGCCTATTGTTGTTCTGAAAAGTGATGATGAAATCAAGGACTGTGAGAACAATGGAAAAGCAAGAAATGCTATCCTAAGTGGCCTTTTTGATTTTGAACTTTGAAAGGTGATAATTATGAAAAATACAAAAGAGATCTAGATAAAGTTGCAGAGTATTTATGGAGGATATCACAAGGTCAAGAAAGCAAAGATGCATAATTACAAAGCCAAATTTGAAACCCTGAGGATGTTTGAAGATGAATATATTACTACCTACATGCTTAGAGTGGATGACGTGGTCAATGCCATCAATGGTCTTGGTGTTAAGATGAAAGAAAGTGAAGTTCTAAAAAAGGTATTGAGAACTCTTCCTATAACTTATAGTTCTAAAGTTTATGCTATTGAGGAAGCTCAAAATTTAGATCAATACTCTAGAGATTAGATGTTTGAAGCTTTAATTTATTATTAATTGGGAGAGTTTGGTCAAGATGTTATAAAGAAAGAAACTGATTTTAAAGTCTATAAGGTAGATAAGGATGATGAATCAAATCTAGATGCTCTTGATGAGGTGGAAGCAAATTTTTTAAGGAGACAAAAAAAGGGCACTGGAAAATACAGAGGTAAGTTACCCTTTAATTGTTTCAATTGTGGAAAGATAGGCCATTATGATTCTAAATGTCCAATCAAAGTTGCAAATGACAAACAAAAGGATCATAAAAGTAAATCTATCAAGAAGAGTTATTATGTTGAAAAATATAATGGTGTATTGGATGATGAGGAATCAAACTATCCTGATGAAGACAGTGATGAATACTTGTTCATGGCTCTAAATGTTGGAACTGATTCTACAAATTCTGAAATATGTATGAAGGAAAGTTCTCTAGAAATAGGTCACAAAATTGAATGAAATATGATGACTTCTTTTCATCCAAGAGAGGAGAGGAACTACTAGATAATTGATAGTGGATGCTCAAATCATATGGCAGGTGATAAGATATTTTTTTAAACTTCAGAAGTATGATGGTGGTCTTGTTAAGTTTGGTGATGATACATCTACTAAGATCTGTGGAAAAGGTTCAATTAGTTTTGATAGAAAGCATAAAAAAATGATTTTGTTTATGTAAATGGTCTTTGACATAATATTTATAGTGTAGCACAAATGTGTAGAAGAGGATATAATTTGGTGTTTTAGGATGACGGTTGTGAAATCAAAAAAGGAAGATCTTGAACTTTGGTTGTTGTAGGGATAGGGACATAAGGTAATGTTTATCAAATCAAAGGTGGTGGTGTTAAGTGATTAATGTCTGAAATAAATGAAAGTTGGCTATGGCATAGAAGAATGGGTCACATCAATTTTGAAAACCTAGTGAAGATAAATTCTACTAATGTTGTGAGAGATTTGTAAAAGATTACAAATCCTATCAATTCAATCTGCAAAGAATGTCAATTTGGAAAGAAAACAAAGAAGAGGTTCAAGACTAAAAAATATTATACTGAAGGTAATTTGGAGTTGGTGCATATAGACCTATGTGGACCTACCAGAATAAGAAGCTCTCATGGTGACAGGTATTTCATGTTATTGATGATTATTCTAGAATAACAGGTGACATTTCTCAAAGAAAAATCAAAATCTCTAGATAAGTTTAAAGAATTTAAGTCTATGGTTGAGAATGAAATGGATGTGAAAACCAAGTGCTTGAGGTTTGAAAGAGGTGGAGAGTTCACCTCCAATGGGTTTAATAGTTTTTGTGAAGATCATGCAATAAAAAGATAGTTATTAGCCCCTAGAACTCCTCAAAAAAATGGAGTTGTGGAGAGAAAGAATAGAACAATTCAAGAAGCAACAAGGACTATGATGAAAGAAGAAAACATATTGTATGTCTACTAGAGAGAAGCTATGCATACTGTAGTATACATACTTAATAGAGGACAAGAAAGAGTGAACAATTCAAAAACTCCCTATGAGTTATGGTATGGAAAATATCCTACTGTGAAACATTTTAGAGTGTTTGGAAGTAAATGTTATATCAAGAGAGATGAAGAAACTTAGGAAACTTTGATGCAAGATCTGATGAAGGAATCTTCCTTGGATACTCTATGAAGAGAAAATATTATCAATGCTATAATAAAAGGTTGAAGAAGATTGTTGAAAGTGCAAGTGTCAAAGTGGATGAAAAACCACATTAGAGTTCTATGCTAATATAAGATTATGAATTTGATGACCCCCCTTGTAGTGAAGAAAAAAAGGATGGAGAGAAAGAAAAAGAGATGACAGTTCAAAAGGAAGAAGCTCCATAAAATATCCATAAGACTCCTAAGTATGTGCAGAAGAATCACTTTGAAGATCAAACGATTGGAGATAAGAGCAAAGGTGTGTTGAAAATAAGAAAAACTAATACGACAAAAGAATAGGTAAACTTTTATTTACTTTCAGATGTAGAACCTAAAATAGTGACTGAGGCATGCAAAGATGAGAAATGGATCAAGGCTATGAAAGAACAATTGGAAAAAATTGAGAAGAATCGAACTTGGGAATTTGTCCCAAGACCTGCAAACAAGAATGTAATAAGAACTAAATGGGTTTTCAAGAGAAAATTGAATGAGGATGGAAAAGTTGTCAAAAATAAGGCTAGAATTGTGTGTAAGAGCTACTCACAAGTGGAAGGAATAGATTTTGAAGAAAAAATTTCTCTAGTGGAAAGGATGGAAGGTATTATAATGCTTTTTTCTTTTGGAGAACATAAAGACTTCAAGGTATATCAGATGGATGTGAAGTTTGCATTCTTGAATGGGGAGTTAGAAGAAGAGGTGTTCATTGAACAACCTGAAGGATTTTAGTTATCAGATGATGTTGATATGGTCTGTATGTTAAAGAAAGAATTGTATGGACTCAAACAAAATCCTAATGCTTGGTATGCAAGGTTGGATAAGTACTTATTACAGTAGGGATTCAAGAAAGGTACTGCAGATAGCAACCTTTACTTCAAGGTTGAGGGAGAAAAAATACTGATTGTGGTAGTGTATGTTGATGACATTATCTTTGGAGGAAATGAAGGTATGTGGAAGAGATTTTCAGATGAGATGCAAAAGGAGTTTGAGATGTCAATGTGTGGGGAGATGAATTTCTTCTTTGGGTTACAAATTAGCTAATCAAAACAAGGTACTTTCATTTCATAGAAAATATGTTAAGGAAATGTTGAAGAACTTTGGAATGGAGGATTCTAAACCAATGTACTCCTATGGTTACTAGTTGTAAGTTGAGAAAAAATGATGAATCTCCTAATATTGATTAGAGCAAGTATAGATCAATGATTGGTGGACTGTTATACCTGACTCCTACTAGAATGGATATCATGCATGCAATATGCATTTTGGTAAGGTTTTGAAAGATCCTAGAGAATCACATGTTGCAACCGTTAAAATGATATTTAGGTACTTGAAGGGCACTTCAAACTTTAGTTTATGGTATCCTAGGGATACCAATTTCTCTTTGAGTGCATATACTAATGCATATTGGATAGGTTGTACAAATGATAGAAAAAGTAAAAGTGGAGGTACTTTCTTTCTTGGAAGAAGATTGGTTTCTTGGTTGAGTAAGAATCAGGATTCAATGTCATTATCTACTACAGAGACATAATATATTGCAACATCATCATGCTATACACAAGTGTAATGGATGAAGTAGACATTGAAGGATATCAGAGTATCGTATGATGAACCTATCTCTATGTTGTGTGATAATAAAAGTGCTATCAATATTTCAAAGAACCTAATAATGCATCCAAGAACAAAACATATCTCTATCTAGTATCACTTTCTAAGAGAAAAAAATTGTAGAGAACATGAGGTAAATCTGGAGTATGTGTCTACAAAGGATCAAGTTGCAAACATTTTTACAAAGGATTTTCCTAAAAATACTTTTGAGTATCTCCAATAAAAGTTAGGGGTTATCACTACAACAAATCCCTTTGATTTGCTCCATTTTTTGCTCCCACCCACTATTTTAATGTATTTTTTGCCAATTTTTTGAAAACATCGGTGCTATTTATCAGGATGGTGCTATTTTTGGCATTTATTTGTGACAATCAGGACAAGTCGACACTAATTAAGGTGCTAATTTGTGCCGAAATTAGCGCCGCCTTTAGCGCAGATATTAGCTTTGAGTGTGGCACCGCCATTAGCACCACCTTTGGCTTTGAGTTTAGCTTCGAGTTTAGCACCACTTTTAGCTCCGGCTTTAGCTTTGAGTTTAGCTTCGGGTTTAGCGCCAGTTTAGACACCCCTATGTTGATGAGACTTATTTATATGTATAATCGATGATGTAAAACAGTGAAATGTCAACAAGATATGGGCATATCAAGGAGAGAATCACTTACGTCACATCAACAAGGTATATCTACAAGTGCTTGGTGAAACACAACTCTTGGATATAACGAAGTAATGTTGATGAGACATTGAGATATTAGTAAGACAAATAAGATTGTCTCATCGACACTCTTCAACTAATGATCAAAAGCATACATCGCTATACTGCTGGGAAGGTGAGAAACATATGCGGTAGAGCGGTATACACCACAAACCCATAGCAAGAAGCCTTGAGAAAGGAGGTAGTGCAGTAAACAACATAAGGGAAGGGAAAAACCCCGCCATACCATAGAGGGTATAATAAGAGACTATGGTAGTACAGTAATCATAGGATCATTACAATTTACAACACTAAATGTAGCAAATAACATCATTCACAATCCATTTGAATAAATCATTTAAGGAATCAAGAATACAGCCCGCCAAAATACTCTAAAAATCTAATAAACATACTCTAAAATTTTTGTCAAAATCTTATTTTCAGGCATAGCCCACTAGAATGGAGTTTTCATTTTAATAAACATATAATAAAACCTTTGTTGAAACCTTATTTTTAGGCATAGCCCACCAAAATGGAGAAGTGTTTCAGTAAAGAATGACAGAGAATGGTAAGCAGGCATATGATTCATTGTTGTTTATCTCATTCTTGTTCTAATCAACAAGGGTTACAATGTTCACGCTACTATTTGTAATCCAGGTATTTAATTGACATATATTTACATAATCTCAAATTCCTTCAGACACTTTTGAAGTATCAACGTATCCTATATAGGGTTTAGAATGACTTCTTTTAATTTAAAAAAATAAATCAGATGCTTTTGAAGTATCAATGTGTCCTATATAGGGTTTAGAATAATTTCTTTTAATTTTAAAAAATAAATAAATGATATATTTTCCTGTGATTAGATAATGTGGAGATCTCCTAAATCTTCCCTAGCACATTATCCTCTTTCACATTGTGTTCATTACTCTAGCTACTAGGGTTTTGCATTTGACATCTTTAATATCTTCATGATAGTGGTTTTTAAATAGATCTCAATCTTTGCTTTAATCTTTATCATGTAACCCTTGATTTCCATAATACACCTTCAATCTCTTCTAAGAACGTTGTCTTAAGCTAGACTACATAGTATGCATATAAATCAAGTCCTTCATACCTACCATTGTTCCAAACCACCACTCACTACCTTGCTTAAAATGTTGCCTCCATAAGCACAATACTATGTTTTAAAATCATGGTTTCTAGTGATTGACCATTAAGGTCACTACTTTCATCAAGATACAATGAGATTTTTGTCTTCAAACTTAAGGCATTATGCAAGATCATATTGTGAATTGTTTGTTGTGTACAATTTGATTTTGTTGCACATTTACTGCTTTGCTAACTGCCTTTAAGATTGGATATTGCACCATCAACTACAATATCAAACAACTCACTCATTGTCACTTGAAGATTCCTTTCATGAGCATCCTTTTATAAAATCAAACTATGCCCTATAAACTACCTACTTACTTACTAATATAGGGGACTCATTGTTTCATGGTATTTTGAGTTTTATTTAGAAGGGGTTAATATGTGGCATTTTTTATGTGTAGGAAGAATAGATTATGATGCAATGTTCGGGTATGGACGGTTCAGGAAAAATTGGATTGCTATTAGTGTCATAACCAGGTTGGATGGACCTTGAGCTAGTGTGAAACACTTCTGGGTGTTTTTGCTTCAAAGCATAACTTGTGTGTAAGAATTTCAAAATATCTGACAAAGGAAGTTCTTACATTCTAAAGATAAAATCATAAATTTTCTTATCCAGTTTCTGATCCAACCTTACATCTATAATATTCGATAGAGAAAGTTTGTACATTCTAAAGATAAAATCATAAATCTGCTTATCCAACTTCTGATCTAATTTGAGGTCTTGAATATCGAATAGAGAAAGTTCCTATATTCTAAAGATAAAATCATAAATTTTATTGGTCCAATTGGAGATCCAATTTCAAGTTGTGAAGCTCCGACATAGAAAGTTCCTACATTCTAAAGATAAAATCATAAATCTGTTTGGTCCAATTTGTGGTCCAATTGTAAGGATTTGTCTTTTTAATTATAATTTCTAACATTTGTCTTGATACAAATTGTTACTTTAGAATTATGGTATTTCTTTTCTTCTAATGTTTTCAACCCTCATTTCAGGGAAGAGCTTCGAAGATGGTTCCTTCAGATGGAGACTACACTTTTTCGCTATAGTTTCCATCTAGAAACACCAGAAGCTCAGGTACTGTCATACTCAGGTACAACAGAGTTTTAGGTTACCTTGTTCTCCTTGATACAAAATGTTGTCCTTCAATCCCTCTTAAGAAACATTCACTATTATGGACTTCATCATTGTACCTTTCATGCATTCAATTTAATTTGTTAAGTGGAAACATGTTGTCTTTGTCTTTGCAAGTGATGACTATTGTGTAAGCTTTTAATCTACATGACTGCCCCTCATGTTCATTTCTTGTGACTGTTATGATGTGTGGGGCTGCTTACTTTTAACCAAACTATTAATGAAAACTATCTTGGAATCCTTGATGATCAATTTTGTCAGAACAATGGCTATATTGATAGTGGAATTTTCTTATTAATAAGGATAAATCTTTATCAGTAAGGAGATTACCCCTTACCAACATACTCCACTATTCTTGCAAAGATTGATCTTTAATTCTTCATGGATGGTTTACTTATGATTATCCTTCTCAAATGAAATAATAGGGTAGTAGGTTGGACTCAGCCCTTGTGGGAGCCACATTTCACCCCACATGTTGTAACTAGATAAACAAAACAACCTAATTTTATCTATACCTGCACAATGAGAAAACATGTTAGATAAAACTGAACATATGATAGATCTGTTTGATAACTTTCTTGTTTTCTTGGACATCTATGGTATGCAAGTTATTTGAATGCACATGATGATCAAATTATATGTTTATAGATGTACGCAAATATTTTGGCTGGTGATATCTAGGAGAGAATCACTTATGTCACATTG
This sequence comes from Sequoia sempervirens, assembly GCA_007258455.2. NCBI lineage: Eukaryota > Viridiplantae > Streptophyta > Pinopsida > Cupressales > Cupressaceae > Sequoia > Sequoia sempervirens. The sequence goes on along the minus strand of VDFB02270651.1, from coordinate 34,225,208 downwards.
ACAAGGTATATCTACAAGTGTTCAACGAAACACAACTCTTGGATATAACGAAGTAATTGTCAATGAGATAGTGGCATATCGGCAAGAGACATTAACTTGTCTCATTGACACTGAAAACCAACATTGGAGGAACATAAGATCTAATGTCGATGAGACATTGAGATATCGGTAAGACAAATAAGATTGTCTTATCGACACTCTTCAAGTAGTGATCAAAAGCATACATTGCTATACCATTGGTAAGGTGTGAAAAATATGCGGTAGAGCGGTATACACCAGAAGGGAAGGGAAAAACACCGCTATATCGGCATATTGAAGAAACAATGAGCATTTTAATTAAAAGTCTCTTCAACAGTTATGAAATGATGATTAGTCCGATTGATGTGACTAATGAAAATATTGATGAGACTATCACTATTAATGAAGAACTTGATCATAAAGGTGGCACAAGCACCATTTATGAACCAGGGATGGATGAAGTGTCCTGAAATTTGATAAATACGGCCTCAAAGAAGTTGAAATCACTATGAATTGTAATTGAAGGATTTGGAGAACCAAGTTGGATGGCGGTAGGCAGCTGGAAATTTGTAACATTTATCCAAGTGGTCTAGACTCAGATCAAAGTATTTTCTCAGTAAGTAGATGAAAGCATTGCATGAGTAGGGTTGAGATAGAAAAAACCCCAGGCAAGTAGAAAGCAAACAGATAGAAAACTGAAGCTGGGTAATTAAATCAAGACTTAATCGATCAGTGTCTTGGGTCTAGGCCAAAATCTAGAAGAATAGCACAATTTAACCCATCGTGTGTGACATTAGTAGATAAAAAAAAAATTATGGGAGATGTATGGACTTCATGTAGGGGTTATGACCTCTTTATTTATCATTATAGGAAGAAATTTTGGCATAGCTTTGTGTTAAACCCGTGGAATTTGAATTTGGGTAAACTTGTAGTACCTAACATCTTTGCGAATGTAGAGTTAATCAAGGTGTTGGAAAATAATTACAATCCAAAGACGAGAGAAATTCATTTGCCTGATGGGTCACAGTTCATGGTCATAAAGCTAGATTATATTTCCATGATTTTTTAGTTAGACACTTCCCTGAAAAAAAAATTACAAATCAGAGACTTGTTGGAGGAATACCACACCATGGAAATAAGTTACAAGAGGTGAAAATTTCCTCTACATAGGGTTGAAGGTGCAGGTAACCAAACTATGAGGTTCTCTAGTGAAGATAATCCCCCATTTTCTATGGCTTTGTTTGAAGAATATTTTCAATACACTTATTACTCAGTTGGTCAAGTACTGGGAATTGATGTTCTTGAGAACATGACAATTGCTCCCATGGTTTTAGCCATAGACATCCAAAGCCATAATGCCCGAACCTATGTTTATGCAGAGTATTTATCAGAGGCCATCAATAATGCCCTCAATATCATCAAGAATGATAGTGAAGCCATTAATTTCAAGCACTATTCTCTTTTCATGCACATGATATTATACGAAGGGCAGGTGATGGGGATATGGGGTGAGGAATTAAGAATAAAAGACTTAGATAATGATGGAAATTCAAGGCCTGTACAAATGTGGACATTTGTGTGGGACGACAGGTGTGGGAGGTCCCACTACCTATATTTTGAGGAATATTTTGTCAAACCACTATACAAGATGCTAGGCCACAAATGTGACTACAACCTCTTCCCAAAGATCTTAATATTTCTCCAACCAAAAGATATGGGCCATGAAGTAGGGATAAATCACAATTGGGGGTATTGGTACATGTTTGGGGATTTTACTATTATTAGGTTTTATGGATTTGAAGCTGCACCTTATTTGCTACCTAAGACTGTGCTAGATAGAGTTGCTTATTTAGAGATCATAAGGAAATTGTAATTTTCAGCTTTCATGCATTTAAAGAGCTATGGGAGGCAAACTTTCATGCCTTCCACTTTATGCTTTGGTGATTTCACTATTATCTCTGATTCAGGCTATGACTTGGTTAGTGGTAAATTGGATTATTATGGCTTTCTTGTTGGCAACAAAAGGGAAAAGTTTGATCCTGGACACTTCATTTGTGATGCCAAAAATTTTCAAAAATTGAAAGGGTATGAGCATAGTTTCCTTTTAGAAGATGTCATAAAAATTTGTGAAGAAAAAAAAATGATGAGAATGAATGCCTACAGTAGGGTTAGGATGGTTGAGGCTTGGAAGGTGAATAATAACTCAGGCTACGTAGGGGCTTTCCCTAAGGTACAGTATCCCATAGAAAGAATTGAATAGTTAATCATCCATGAAGAAGAACTGATAAGAGATGTGCCACTTGTAGCATATGAAAGAGGAAGGGGCATCAATCCTATGAGGCAAGTAGAAAATATCACACCACTAGATCACTTATCACCTTAGCCTACTCCTGAAGTGCACTCTTCAGTTGGTTCCCCATCCATGGAAGAAGATAACAATGAGGAGGAAGAAGAAGTCTCACAGTTTAATGCTTCTATTATACCCCAATATGAGATGCCATTTGAAAGAAGTGTGATCACCTTTGAAGCCTCTAATGAGATGTCAGGTGATGTGAGGCATCCTGCAAGTTAGGAATTTGTTGCAGATGATACTTTTGTGTAGACCCCTGAATTTAAGTCCTTTATATATGAGTGTAAAGGAAGACTAGTAAGATAAAGGTTAAAGGACATTGACCATGAGAAAGAGGCTTATTCCTTGAAAGAGTTGCAACATGAAGTTGATAGGGAAATGAGAAACATGACTGCTGAGAGAGGAAGACCATTATTGCAAGAAGCTAGAGTTATTCTCCTTCCTGGGTGGGATATTAGTTTAGCCATTGTGTTTGACAAATTTTTGAAGAGAAAGAATAAAACTTTGCAAATAACAGATGAAGCAGGTGACAAGGTCTATACAGGGTCAGTGTACAATCCTAATAATACCACTTTGCAAATTTGGGCTCTTTACCCCCCAGGCAAGAAGCCTTCTCTCATTGACCATGATCAGAGTTTTGGACATCTCCTAGTGAAAATAGTAGGGGAGATAGATCCCTTGGAGACTACTGAATTGAATGTGAATGTAGCCAAATTCACCAAAGCCCAACTCTGAAAGCTAGTAAGAGATAACCAGTGGCTGATAGAGGAAAATTACAGGTTGAAACAAGAATTAACCAACTACAAAGATAGGTTGCTTGCTTCTCCAAGGATTTACTCTCCTTTAATTGAACATGAAAGAAAAGTGTTAGAGGCCATGTTTGAGACTGCTCAATGGAAGCATAAATTTGAAAAGGCTCAAAAGGAATATGAAGAACTAAAAAGAAAATTGAAGGCTACTACTTTTGAAGCAACATCAGGGATAATTTGTATAAAATTCAAAGATATGTGCCAACAGGAAAATGGTGTCTGGCGTACTCATAGTGGAACATACAAGGCCCTCATAGAGCATGGAAGTCTACTTGATAGGACAAAGGAAATGGAATCCCCTATCACGGAAAAAGTTGGAGATAATAATGCTTTGCTCCAAGAATGTCAGAGCCTCATGAATACACATGAAAACTTCCAGAAAATCTTGACACGGGAATTGAGTGACTTCAGCTAGCCACTATGTATGGCCATGCCAGATTTCTTTGAAGAAACAGATTTGAAGGATCAAGAAACTTGGAAAAATGAGATATCAAAATATTTTCTAGGCATCCTTGATGACATCAATGATGAGGATGAGGTACTTAGGAATACACATAAGTAGCTGGATTGCTGGATTTGAGAATGTAATGACATACACTCTACAAAATGCAAACACTTATTGTAGGTGCTCATGAGTGTTTATCTGTTGCATGTGATCAATGTATTTCTCTTGGGCATAAGTGTTTGCATTTTGTAGAGTGTTTATCTCTTGGGCATAAGTTTATTTTTCACATCAAGGTACAAGAGAAATACATTGATCACATGCAACAGATTAACAAAATGTAATGACATACACTCTACAAAATGCAAACACTTATGCAAACTTTGAGCCTTGAACAGATTTTAGGTGGTCATGAGTTCTTGATGATGATTAACAGACTATGGTGCATCCAACAATAAACTCTTTTTAAGTTTCTATGTTATTTTAATTATGCTTTAGTTAAGAAATGATGTAACTTTTGTGAACGAACCTGAAGCTTGTTGCTTCCCATACAAATAGGGAAACCAAGGTCCAATTTTGATCATCATATCATCATCATTTCAATCCACTAGAATATATACTAGACCATCTCATCCACTTATTCATATCAAAAGAACTCATGTTATGTATGTTTATATATTAAGCAATATAATGGAGCAGATATATTATAACTCGTAATCCATTTTCAGTGTTCAATTTTTGTGTCAATTTTCATGCTTATTTATTGCTTTGCTGTCTCCAAAGTGGTCTTTTCAAGTTGTTTAAATCTACAAGATTTATCAGGGCACATTTGTTGTTACTATGTGGATGCTTTGATTGGTTTTTGGTTAGGTGTGAATTAAAGTCCTTTCAAATAATTTACTTTAATTGGTTTGTACTAAGGATTAAAGTCCTCTTAGAGATTGGCACCCTCTTATGGTCTAAAAACCTATGTTTTTGAGACCCAACAAATTGCAAATAACTCTAAAAATTTAGAAGTCTATGAAACAATGTATATATTCCTTTACTTGTAAATATTCTTGTATATATTATTGTACTTGTATATTCTATGAAACATTCCTTATTTTCTATGAAATAGTGTATATATTCTTGTACTTGTAAATATTATTTTATTGTTATGTCTATTAAAGAAAACAGGGTTTGAATAAAAAATGCTTCACCCTTTTTTGTAAGTGAGTATGTGAATTATTGTTTAAGGAAAGATATTACAGTGTTTACATTTTCAGTTTACTAGTTTCAAATCTTCATTTGTTATGTATATAAAATTGTATGTGCTCTTTATCTCTAATGACATAAAACAGTAATGTCATCATAATCATGGTTTTCAATTTTAGCACCATCATTGTCCACACTTTTCATATCCTGATCAAAATTTTATTTTTATTTCTTGTCCCAGTTAATCTTGATTCCTTTCAGTGCAACACGGTAGGTTGCATGTTAAATTTCAAACATTTTCTTTGAATTTTTTTGTATATATTATTTTCTTAGTGCATCATTATGTAACAACAATTTCACTTCTGAGATATACAGTAAAAATAAATGAAAGCAAAAAATTTCTTTGTCAAGGGAAATGTATAGTGAATACCCTATGTCTTTCAGATAAGTGTGCAAGCGAAATAAGACATAACTGATTGAATCTGATTTTCTACTATACAATTGTTTTTTTATGTGCTTTTTACTTTTTGCATGTGGATTACCCTCAGAAAGAGACTACTTATCTTTTCTTAAATGAAGCCTTTACATTTCCTATCTATGAAAGGAATTTACTACTTGACAATAGGTTCATGAACTTCATACAAATTAAGATTGATGTAAAAGGCCATCCCCACAAATGTTGTTTGGTCTAGAATTATAATGGAAAATAAAAAAACTTGCTAGGAGAATAAAACAGGTTTTCAATTGTCCAAGTACAACATAATATTACTGAAGCATTTCAAAGTTTAGGTCGTAAGAATCATCCTTTTTTAAACATGGATTGCAAATAATTCTGAAAATTTAGAAGTCTTGGTCATTAACATTATTGTTTGCTACAATGTCATCTAGTGTATCATTGTCAATGTTCATATGTTCTTTCAAGTATTTAATATTATCATCATCCTCATCTTGACCTGCATCATCTTCATCGTCATTGAAATTTGACTGTAGACCATCTATATTGTTACCAGATGTATTTGGATCATCATTTTCTATACCATCCATATTGTTGTCTTCCAAAACATCATCAAACTCTGGATTGTTATCTTCTTGTGCATGAACATAACCATCTTCAACATCATCATGGATGCCAATTTCTTTGATGTTCTCTAATCCCTCTCTCTCATTTTGTTGGCCATCATTGTTTTGCTCAGTATCCACTAATGCATCATCAAATGCATGCCTTAATCTTGGATCATAATGTATGAAAAATATCCATTTCGGGTCCTAAATATCTTCATAGAAAAATACCTGCAGATGAACGACATACATATATGAGATGTATGTTATAACAATTTTATTGTTTAATAAACATATGCATATATTCACAATAAGCTATGAATTAATAGATTAATAATCACTACCACTTCTTGTTCGAGTTAAAGAAATACCTACTCATAATGAATTGGTAGAACATAAGGCTCCTTATTTTCCAGTAGGAACGATGAGGAATCTATAGAAAAAAATCTGCTATGGGTATCATGTCTTCGTGTCCTCTCAAATGCTTCATACCATCTACACTTAAAAATACAACATTTAAAAGCGCGGTAATCCAACTCAATAATTTCTTGTATTTTTACAACATATTGTAGATTGCCTTCAATTATATTCTTATCTTTTGAGCTTGATCGTTTGGATTGCTCGAAGTCAACCATGATGCCACAATCAAAGGACCATCTCTTTACGTCTACACTGTCTACACGATTATGTCGACCATATATCCACATTGTTGGATATCTCCTCTCCTATGAAAGACCATTTATTTTAGTGAAAAAAATATATAATGATGAATATTAAAATAATTAATATTTTCAAAATTGTAAGGAAACAACATTTTGTAAAATTCCAACTGTACCTTTCTTTCACATCCTCTAGACATGTTGATTTCATCTTCTGATATGTTTGAATATGTACCTGCATCTTCTATTTGATTTTGAATTTGTTTAGTAACCCATTCTAGTGTGTAATATTTTCCCCATTCCCCAAGCAGATGAGTGGGAAGTGGATTATTCCTTGGGTTCGATCTCTTAAACTGTCTCCTTGCTTCTAATACTTCTCTCTTTTTATCGTACATATCAATACATTTGCTCATAAATTCCATGTGGTATAGAATGAACTTGTCAAGTATAGAACTTTCCTCTACACCTATTACCTGTCAACATGTTTATTTCAAACTCCAAATGTGATGTTAATTTGAAAAATAAATTATAGAGTAAATTAATGATTGCAAGAAAAACAACCACACTGATTATGAATTTACTTACTAATTTGTACTTCAACACCATTAGATTGTGGTTTTTCTCCATCAATAATATCTAATGCTTGTTCTTCATCCCAGACATGTGGGCCATCTTCAAAATCCTTACCAAGGAATTCACACAAGAAGAAAAATGCTTCATTCAATGCATACCCTTCAGCCATGCAACCCTTTGGATGTGCCTTTTTTTGGACATATCTTTTAAGAGTTTTCATATACCTCTCAAATAAAAAAATCCACCTTGTTGATACGACACCCGCCAATTCAATGTCATCAACTACGTGTATAAGTAAATGGACTTGTAGGTCCATGAAACTTGTAGGGATCTCCTTCTCAAATACACATACAATTTATGCAATTTCCTTCTTCCACTTTGGCACTTCAGATTCATGGATCTCCTTGGAGGTCACCCACCTAATATAAGAATAGTAAATTAGTATGAACCTTTAGTCATAAATTAAAATTCAATATAATATCTCTATGTCTCTCACACATGAACATTTCATATAACCACATACCTTGTAAATGCTGACAATCGACTTATGGCATTCCTTAAGTCAACTGTAAGACAAGAATCCCCCCTAATTGCCAATGACATGATATGCTATCAAACACATTTATGACAAGGTCATTAGTATTTTTTTCTCACACAACAAAATATCAAAATAAATTTAGTGCTTAATCAATGTTACTAGTAAATGTTAAATTATGATATATAATACCTTCATTAAATTATGAAAATCATGTGTCGATATGTCCATCAATTGTAAAAGCTTTAGCCAATGATGACCCATATCCAATAGGTGTCCTTATTGAACGAATGACATTTTTTAGTTGGTATAGCTCTTTTTTTCTCAAAATCCATGGAGCTTTTGCATATGTTTCATTTTCCCTATTTGGCCACAAATGTTTTCTATCAAATTTGGTACATGAAAAAGCAATATCTCTCCTTGAAGACAAGGTATCCTTCTCTTTGCCTGATATGTGTCGAAATATAGAATTTGGGACATTTTTGAAGATGTGCATATGATCTAATAGGTGAGATATTAATAGATCCTTCCAGTAAGGGAGCTCATAAAATATGGATTTCCTTTTCATTCCTTTTGGCATATTAACTACAAATTGTTTTGGTTCTTCAATTGAATCACCCTGATCAAAAAAATCCTCCCAAGCTTTCAATTCAACATCTTCATAGTTCTTAAGCCAATCACCTGGACCCATAATCATGGGAGGGCCTCTATTTTCAACTTTTCCATCAAATTGATTCTTCAGGCGATTTCTAAACCTATGATCTAGTGGTAGAAAAACCTTGTTGATTGCGTAAATAAATTTATGTAGATCTTTAGAATACCACCCTTGAAATTGTTCTACACATCTTGGACATGCAAATATCCCCTTTGTTTGAAGCCCTGCAATTCAATAAGTAATGTTAATAACATAAAAAATACTATAAAACTAAGTATGAAAGTTGGGATGAAAATAAATTGAGTGTAAATATGTAAATATTTTATCTTACCAAAACAAACACCAAGTCCTAGGAAATCATGAATAGTCCAACGTAGCAAACCATACAACATGAAGGACCTATTTGATGGAGGATGTGATATGTCATACATTCTTATGAATTTCCATAGCAGTTGCATATCATCAATAAAAGGCGCAAGATAAACATCCATATTTTTAACTTGATGTTTTCCTAGAACAATGAGATTCAAGATAAGGTTCTCCTTTCTAACACTCATCCATGGGGGAATAGTGTATACTATCAATACAATTGGCCAAACACTATAATTTGAGCTCAGGAAAGAGAATGGGCACACTCCATCAATTGCAAGACCAAACCTGATACTACGGGGTTCATCTTTGAATTTTGTTGGTCATTTTTCCTCTATGTGTTTCATTGCTTTGGAGTCAGCCGAAATTTGCACGAATCCATCTTTACTCCTATTCTTTGCATGCCAGTCCATCAATTGTGCTAGTGAATTGCAACAAAACATTTGTTGAAGTCTAGGTATAATTGGCATGTGACGTAAAACCTTCTTTGGAATTGTAGGTCCTTGTACATCTATACAATATCTCTTCTCTTTGCATACAAGGCATTCTACCTTGTTTTGATATTCATCTCTGTATAAAATTCAATCATTTTTACATGAATGAATTTACTTATATTCAATCCCCAACTCAACCAACAACAGACATGCCTCTTTGCAAGTTGATGGCAACACATTCTCTTCAGGGAATATTTTAGTTTTTAGTGCCTTGTAAGATTGCCAAAGATTAAATCAATTGAATGTTTGAATTATGATGAACATGTTTGATATGTCAATCTATACTAGGATTTTTTATATACAATATATGGTTTTAAAATCCCCTTAAATAAATATAAATGAAGTTGATGAATGTTTACGAATTATGTACACCAATTGACAATGCAAAGTAAGAAATAGATTTCAAATCACTTCAATAGGGTAGTGAATCCTTTGTTTGACCAACCAAATAGTGACTTGATTTCTAATAATATTAATGTGCATGCCAGTTTTGAGGTTCTACTTGCACCTGATTTGAACACAAGTTTCTTCGTTGCTTGCTTGATGGATTCTTTGATGTTGTTATCATCAAGATTACGTTAGTGGTAATTACCCATGCTATCATAATTACTGTCAACCATATCATCATTATTGTCATCATTGTTTCCATCCCCAAAGAAACCTGTAAGCATTTCATTCAATCCTTCTTCATGCACTGCATTTCACTATCATGATCATCATCATTAAGGCTAGGTGGCATGTCATAAGTGTATGCGACTCTCATCAGCTCTTCAAATTTCTCAAGTGGTAGTGTTCTCTTCAATCTTGCTCTTCTTTCCTTGGTATGGTTTAAAGGATGGTTTGGATCATCCTATCCAAATCTTAATAACCCAGTTGGATCGTGGGTATTAGTATGTGTTTCATCAAAATCTTCTACCTATCAACAAATGGAAGCATTATTTAATGTTTGGAAACAATTGGATAAATCATAAATGTATCAATTTCAAAGAAATATAATCAAATATGGCTTAAAAAATATAAATATAAATTGTATGAACATATATACATCAATTGAATAATGGAACATTGTTTTATAGACTACCTTTTTTATACAATAATTTAAATAAAACACAATTTTGACAACATAGTTTATAAAACATCAGTCCACACTCATTTATTATTCTTTGGTTTTAATCAATTTTAGGAGGTATACTACTGACTGGAAGCTCATCATATATGTAATGTCTTTGTACAATCACTCATTTGAATTGTTTCTTTCCACGACATACAAAACATCCACAAACAACAATTTTCCCAAAGTATTCATCCCATGTACTATAGTCCTGACCTACCTCTTCTTTGGTGCAAACATTTGTTGTGTCTGGAGTATCCATTGTCATATCCTCTTCCACCCACTGTCATCTACATGATTTAACAGTTTTAGGTCCACGTCCATGTACATATCTTCTTCTTTTGCTAGTTGAACGCTCAGGCTCTGCATTTGCTACAATCTCCATCTAAAATAATCAACAACTTGCATTAATTTATGTCAAGATTGGATAATACTATAAATTTCAATAATACTATGAAAAAAGATGGACGTATCACAAAATGCCATCAAATCATTTTTTCCTAAGTTAAGTCAAAATTTGAGTACCTGATGTCCCACTTCATCCGTTGTTTCCTCATTTGATATGACATGATTTGTTGCCATGGCCTCATCTTGCCCCTATAATACACGACATAATAAATAATGTTTAGTACACCAATTATATCATTTCAATGAGTATGCTATCCAACACAAAACCTCACTTTAGTCATATATTTGACATATTGATATCTCCTCTATGTTGTAGCATTTGTGAATTCATAAACACCTTCCTCCTTTGTTTGAGGTTGCTTTCTCTTCTTACCTCTATTATATCTATAGATTTCGTTGTTTCATCTATTTCCACCCACTTTCCTCTCAGTGATTTAGTATTTCTATGCCGTCCACGTCCTCTCTCCATGGCCTCCTCTGTAAATAAAAATGCTGCCACATAAGCTTTCACCGCACTACCACCGAGAAGGAATAAGCAACTTGTGGGACCACAGTAAAAACTGCTCTACCGCACTGAGCTGATGAAGGAGCCATGAGACATCGGTGGTCACCGCATGCCAATGGTAGAAGACTTGTGGGAGTCACCACAACACCACCAGGAATAGAAGGAAGACTCATGTGCCACCACAAAATCTTTCACCGCACTATTGCGGAGAAGGATGAAGCACCTTGCGGGACCACGGTAAAAACCGTTCTACCGCACTGAGCTGATGAAGGAGCCACGAGACAACAGTGGTCACAAAAACAAGGTAGAAGTTGGGATTATTTCCAACACTCTGGATCTTGTGATACACAACAATGAAAATAGTCACTATACAATAATGATAGGCGTTGAATTAGGCGCACTTGGTGCCACCTTAGGCGCCCCAAATAGATTACATTAATGGCCAAAAGTCAGTGCTAAAGTTGGCGTTGACTAAAGCATCGACTACTGAATCAAAATTTAAAATTTAAAAATTTCCCACATGAAGGAAGAAATCATATGACAAAAAAGGGAAAAATCATCGCGCAAAGGAAGAGAGCAGGGCGCTACCAAAAACTGATGAGAAATTCAATTTAGTTTGCGACACCATAGGTAAGGTTACAATTTTTTTTTTCTTGGTTGAATTTTTTATTGTTTACTGCTCTTTGTATTGCATTTGAATTCGTGATTGTTTACTGGTTCGTGGCCTAACTTGTCCAACCAACCTCTAAATTGTCCCATCATTATAAATTGTAAAACCTTTGACAAACCAACAAAAAAATTTAGCCTACCCATTTGAGCTTTGGCTCAAAATATTATAGCACGAAACCACGATGCCTTTGTATTCTTTCCCTAACCTAGGTATCAAGGAAATAGTGAACTACTTGGAAAATCTGAGAATTGGGTTGGTAACTGTTGAGCAACTGTTGAAAATAAACATAGAAACCACTTGGTTTTTCCCAGTCGCGCCATAGTCGTTGATGCCATGACAAATTCATGCAAGATTGCATTATGAAAGAGTTTTCATGATAAGGTTATCAACACTTAGCAAACCCAACGAACATATTTTCCCTAGGTTATCAACACTAAGCAAACCCATCAAACATAATTCCCCACAAAACAAAACTTTCATACCACAAACTGGATGAAAACTTTCATACCTAATAGTGTGTACTTTGTTTGCCTCCACAGACTGGATGAAAATAATTTTCCCTAGGTCACCTCAAAATGTCAAGCAATAGAAGGAAGCGAGCATTGTCAGTAGACTCTGGCCACAATGAGGTAATTCATTGTCAATTTATAGATTTGTAAATGTTTCCATTGTTTCTTTGAATTTTACTTTTTAGTTTTTTATTTCAAAATTTAAAAGAAGAAATATAATTTAAAATATATATATATATTGGGACATGAGACTGACAAAGATAAAGAGGAATTGTAGTTTTTAGTTTTTTATTTCTAAATTCAAATGAAGAAACATAATTTAAATATATATATATATAGGGACATGAGATTGACAAAGATAACGAGGAATTGGCTTCCATATTGGGGGTAGAGGCGGTGAACAAATTGGTTTATGTGGACAGGACAACACTTGTAAGATACATAGAAAAACAATCTGCTAATGCCCCTTAAACATTGCAAACAATAAATTATGTCAAAGGGAATCAATTGATTCCCCAACCAATCTTGGATCGAACAAAAGATCTAGGAGGAAATCAGTGATAGTAAACTCTAAGAATGTGGAACAGGGAGCAGAGACTTCCAATGTCCAAGCCACTCTTGGGATATATTAGATGTAATGCCTATAAATTTCACTAAGAAAACTGGCTAATTTTTTTTTTTAGTTAAACAACACTTAAATAACTCTTAGCATACTGCAATGCATATTCGCTAGATAGACGAGAACAAATCTAGGAAGAGCACATCACTTAGAGAAAAGGAGAAGACAATGAAAGAAAAAGGGGTTATGGAATGCATCTCGTACACCTTATGATGGTGAGGTTGAGTTAAATAAGGTGTGATGCTTATATAAGAGAAGCCATAGTGGATGATCCCCTCGAGGTATGAATCCCTTTCAGTTTTACAAATGTAGAAAATTTGTCTTGCTTTTATAAGTGCAATATAACACCTATACCTAATAGAAAACCCCACTTATCAATACTCTAATATAATATCACAAGGGTGATTAACCATGTAAATACCATCTCTCTTACGTTGAAAACCTCTGAAGTGAAATTAATTAGCATGGAGGACCTTAAATTTCTACTAGGAAGTTAAATGGTCAAAACCTTAAACGTTTACTTAAAATATGTCATCCTTATTACTTTCAATTTTCCGATTCTTAATTAGAATGACTCAACATTCAAATTTTAAATCTTCTACTCATAATTAATATGAACCTAATAGACATATGAAGTATCATTAAAATAAATTAAGTTCGTGAACATAAGTATTAAAATTAACGACTAATCTTTATACATGATAACTAATATCTTACTTTCTAGATCCTAAATTTTATAATTTACAATATTTTTTTTTTACTATAAATAAATTAAATTATGATTAAAATAAATATCCCATATTTTAAAACATAAATTAAATTCCAAATTAAGCTATAATTTTATTGTTGTTGTCATCATCATTAATTTTATTAAAAATAAACACTCTAAATTTTAATATAAATATATTGTTTTATAAACTTTATTTATATCCCCACATCATAAAAAAGTAAAATCATAAACTTTCATTATATCCTCACTAATTACTTTATGAATTTAAAAAAAAGTTTATGAAAACTTATATTGATACATGTAATAGAAATTATTTTATGATTCTAAATATTATAAATATTATAATGATATTGTCTTATTCCCATTCATTACACTTGTTTCTTAAATATTTAGGAGATGAAGAGGGGAGTATTTAATTTTTATTTTTTTTGTCCCATATAGTATATAAAATTTATCCTTTCTTTTTAATGAACTTAAAATATACGTGGCCTCTCTTTTCTTCATTTAATCTTTTTCCCATAAAATACTCTTACCTATTTACACCTAGCGATGGAATAATGGAACCTTAAGGGTGGGGTCTCATGGAGGGGGGCTTCCTGAAAAGTTTCAGTGGGTGCTGCTCAGAATTTTTAGGAATTTTTTAAAGGTGGTGATCCCATGAACTTAGTAACACGATCTAGCTTAAAATATTAAGCTCCAAATTTTAAGGAAGATGGTGGTCTCATAAGCTACGTCCAAGCCTTTAAGAGGGAAGGAATACAAGGGTGAGGATAAGCGTGGTATATGGAACCTGTCTTCCATTGCAACTTTTGCATACCCTTCTGCAACTCCAACCATCCATTCAAGACTGTGGCCTTCTTAGGCATCACAATTTCATTTGATGGGGTAAGCCATGGAAAATCTAACAGTCTGTAAATTTTTCCTTACCGATATTTAGTCAATAATATTTATTTTTTTATTTGTATTTAAACTTTTATTTATTCTATATATATATATATATATATTTTGTACTATTTTTAAATGTGAGCCCAAACTCGAAAGTTCAGATTTGGACCTTACAATTTTAGTACCTATTTTGCTCCGATTAAGTCTTTTGTACACATTATATATATATATATATATATATATATATATATATATATATATATATATATATATATATATATATATATAAATATATATATATATAAGTTCACCATTTGTATTGTCTGCAGGGGATGTCTGTTTTATTTACTAGCAAGGCAGAATCCTAGAATGCATTGGAAACAGAAGGCTTTAATCCACCCCTTATTTTCCCTTTATTTTAGCAAGGTTATGCATCAGATTGTTTGGGGTTACAACCCCTGTGTTTTATTTTTATTTCATGCAAGGTCTGAAATATGAAGATCTTATTTTATTCCTGTTTTCCTATTTTGCAGGAGCTGCATTTGAACAGGAATTACTTTGCATCTATTCAACAAACATATATATATTGAATATATATCTATACAGATTTGACACTCTATGTGCTATTGGATATGTAGATAATGGTTATATTTTACAGCGTATTAATATGTTATACATCCCCGTTCACTTGCCCACTGATTTGTCTTCATTTTCTTCTGCAACTAAATTATCTTGCAAAATAAAAATGGCATATTTGATTGGGGTTCTTTGCCCTGTTCCTAGAGGGCCACAACCTATGGAATCTGTGTCCCATATTGGGTAGCGCCTCCACACAACCTCAATGAATAAGGGAAACACAATTCTAAAAAGTTATAGAAAAATACATTCATTCATATACTTATGCCTGTGATAAAATGTAATCCTTTACTCATATATGCTATCTTTTCTATAAATAAATAAAGGAACAAAACTATACCTATACAATTAGCTATGAAGTTCAAAATATAATTCCTCATAAAACTAAATCTCACAATAAAGATGCGCTATAACTTTGAAACTTTCAAATATTATAAGACATTTTCTTTTCCTTTACAATATCATCTTTACTTAATACTACAAGGAATATACTTTAAACATTACATTGTTTTCATTTGACTTCATCTCTTGTTTTTTTTTTCTTTTTTCTACTTAATGCAAGCTCTCTCTTGAGTTTACCCTCTTTCTTTTTTTTGCTTTATTTACTCATTTTCAACTCAATGCAAGGGACTCCATAGATACAATGTAGCTTGAATTTCCCAAGTCTTCATACCTACACAAATATCACCAAAATATTTTCCAATAGCCAAGGAGAGCTCACCTCCCAACCATTGACCTACTCATAGGTCACCCCCGAGCTAGGAGATCCCTCTAAGACCCAGGTTACACACATACTCATACAATCATATTGCAAACTTAATACATAAAGCCCCAAAATAGAAGTAAACTTCATATTTAATTTTTTAACCCATCTTTCATTTCAAACCCAAAACACAATATCATAAATACATACACCAAAAATCCCATGTTTCCCATACACATAAACTAGGGATTCTTTGCCCATAAGGGTGAGTTTTATCCCTAGCGTCCCATCCCAATTTTCAAACATAACTAAGAAATAAATACATAAATTTCAATAATGAAGCACTACTCATAAAATTTAAACCACATTCACATATAAAATAAAGCAAGGAGCCGAGAAGGCCTACCTCTTTGAGCTTCTTAAAAAGAATCGAGATGATGGATTACAAACTTATTCCACTCCAATTTCTTCATGCAAATCCCCTTTTCCCAAAACCTTCCAGTAGTCAAAACCTCTTTTTCCCCCCAAAAAAAGAACAAAAACTAAAGTAAATATAAGCCCTCGTCTATTCAAAAATGAGAGTGGAATAGAAAAACCTAATTTGAGTTCAGTGAATGAGAAAGTGACACTTGTCACTCTCTCATTCTTCCCTCAAGCACACTCTCCCATAAGTGCTCACACATGTGTGAGCACTTCTTGGAAGATGAGGAGTGTACTTGGGCACTCTTCCCATGGTCCCTTACAAAGGAGGCTCACACATGTGATTCCTTTGTGAGCTTCCCCAAATCTATTAATAACTTAGGGGAACAAGATTGAGATAAGACAATTCATCTTTACGTCATCCCAAGACTTGATTTTCGTCACTCCTCTCAATGAGCCATTAAGAGGGGTCAAATCAAAGTTTTTGACCAAGTTTGGAGTGAAAAATGACCCTTTGTCCATAGGTACTTACCCTAGGGTCCCAAAAACCAAGAAAACAATTAAAAATAAGTTTTTAAAGACCTTCAAAAACCCCATCAAAGAAGGTATCCGAAATTTGCCACCTAGGATGCCAACTTGCATCCTAGGAGTCACATTAAATCAAATATAAATAAAAAAAAGTTAATATAAAAATATATCTTTATAAATTAAATACATCACAGTCATTCACACATAACATTACGAATAAAACACATCACAAATGAGACTATAGTCCCTCCATATGGACTACGGTCTTGGTTTTACATGGTTGAATTACATAGGGTTCCCGAGGGATCTCCGATTCCATAGGCCATGGAGTTATACTTGCGCACTTAGAGAGACATGTTAATATGCTCAATAATCATCATAATAAAAGAAAGACAAATAACCCAAAAACATGTTCATGTATTCACAGTTCAATTCAAATAACAACAATTTCATGATATTAGCATTAATCAATCTCTCGAATTACTTATTAAACCTAATTTCTGAGATCTATAGCTTTTCAAATTCATAAAGAATATTTCATTTAATACCATATAAACAATATTACTTAATTCCAAATAAACATTTAAGTATTATAGCTTATCATTTCATTACATCTCATATACCATTGCATTCTCAAATTTTACCCTTTTCATATATGATTGTTCAAGCATATAATAGTAAAACATCTCTAATTACTATACTATGTCACCAAATCAAAATCTACTATTTAGCTATTTATACCAACCTTCATGGTTAAGAAAAACATCATGATTAAGAAAACATAATGAGATACATTTTCTTTAATCCCAATTACCTATTTAGATAAATTTATCTAATATTGCCTCAGTCCAATTCGCCCTTATACACACATAACTACATTGATCCTATAATCATCATCCATTTCCCATACTAGTGTTTTATGAATAACAATCCATTTCAATCATAAAGCTAATATCGTTTAGCTAAATAGATATTTGTTGTTTGATGACAACATTGCACATTTAGTTTATCTTAGATTTACAAGATACCATCGGGTAGTTTAGGGATACGTCACACAATACTTTAAGCTTGATGATCATACTGGTTTATAAATGTGCACCACCATATAAGATTTTCCAAACTACTATTATCACAATTCCATGAAACATTATTCAAATCTTTCACTACTTGAACCTATTCATGTCTTGGTGATTAAAACAAGGGGGATAATTCCCATAGGGTTTATCTATATAGCCCATGATATCACCATATGATAATTAGGGTTGCATCATTTATTGATTTCATCCTATCTAATTATCAATTAAAGAATTGCATCATATAAATTTAGGGTTATATTAGTTGTACTCAAGGCGGGGCCCTACATTAGATTTCTTCCACCACAGCATGTTATCAATATTGCATTGGTAGCTACAATACGAAGATAGAATACGAGGTGGTTTCAGGGGAAGTCCGAATGACAAATGCTGGGAAAACGTTTGTGAATAGTTTGAAGGAATCATGCCTTCAACGGTTCAAAGACCATCTACATTTGTCATTATCACAGATACCCATGCAACTAAAAAAAGAAGTTATCCATGACATGGAGACTAATTTTGGCATAGGTTGGTTTGTAGAGAAGATAAAGCTACAAATGTCTCAAAACTGCAAGAGATTTTGGTGCAACCAAACAAAGAAAATAAAAAAAAATCCCTCCTAAGCTAAGGAAAAAAAGAAGGCCAATTGATGTAAGTGTGAAAGTATGGAAAGAGCTTGTAAAAGCATATGAGAAGTCAGACGGAGGAAGTCCGGTGAGGAGAGTGCAGTATTTAAATTTTCTCATAAGATTATATGAAATTTATTAAAGCGATATTTAAATTTTATTTGTGCATAGTTAAATTGAATTAGTATATGTTTCAGGACAAGGCCTCCAAGTCTAGGCTTGAGAAACTTCGTGCCATGCATCACAGTGGCCAGAAAGGTTTATAGGCCTTGATTTGTACATTTGTAAGTATATTTAATATGTTAAATGATATATTTTTTTCATTTCCTTGGAAAAATTAAATGATTGCATATTAATTAGTTTAACTAGTCAATGTGCCATGTTTTGATAAGAGGAGAAATATGGCCACCATCCAAAGAAATTTGAAAAGAATATGTTACAAAACAAAAAGTGGAACGATTTTGTAATCTAGATGGAGAACAAGGTATCAATAGTTGAGTTTCAAAAACTTAGTTGGATATTGTTGTGTTAATATGTCAATTTGCATCTCTTGTGTCAAGTTGTTTATTGATGCGTAGGATGAGTAAATAAAGATCAAATCTTATGATTACAAGATGACCATTTATGTTCATGAATAAATAGTAGAAGGATGTAGATGAAATGCATAATCGCTGGTTGTCATAGAAGTCAAACTACCAAAGTAACAACACTGATCGAGTTAACATATATGCATCATTTGCATAAACAACTGAAATGTGTAACACATGTTAATCAATACATTGAATTTTGAGATGCGTTGAAATAATAATAAAAAATGTTTTGGGGAGAATATCAGCAGCATGGGGGAAGAAAGCATTAACCCTAATAAAAAAAAATTCTATTATTCTTGATACACCATCTATAAGTTTTCCTTGGATGACAGTACTAAATTTCTATATGTTGTGCCCCTTAAATGTCCTACATGTTACAAATATGGAATAACAATGCACAATTTTGTATCAAGTCCAAAGGCCAAGGCATTCTGAATAAGGGTAGCCAAACTTGATAAGGATACAGTCACTATTACACATATTGACAATCTAGAATAGTCATGTAAAGACAACTGCCTATGAAAACCATAATCAATCAAATTATGCACATTCAACTCTAAGTTTGAAAGCTTGCATTTTAGTCCATGCATTTAAGTCCTTGTTGAAGATTGAGGGTGTCAACAACAAAGCTAGAATAGCTCTCCTTAAACCATAGCTAGTTTTAAAGTGTAGTATTTACAAATTCAAATCCACTTCTTAGCAAAGGAAAGGAGGTAGGATTTCTAGGTGCTACCTCAAATAGAGAAGGCAATAGAAAACATTGAAATAAAAGATCCAATAAGTGAGACAACATAGTTGTAGACCATAGATAATAAGAATTCTTGCAATGCACAAATTCTTGCGATACAAACAAAAGGTGCTTACACATTGGATAAATATATCCTCATCAAAATGACCAGAAAGAAATTTTAAATTTGTAAGTAAACTCTGGCAGTCAAGAAAAACAATCATAAAAATTGGAAGTAAACTTTGGCAGACATGTAGGTGAACTTAATTCATCTGACTTTATGCCTCTTGGCAGACATCAGAATCTCCCCTCCTAAAGTTTGGACCACATCCATTACCTCCACATAAAACTAGACATCCTTGGTCTTCTTGGTTCCCACGCCATGATATGGTTAAGCAAATGAAAATGAAGCAAAGTAATCATCTCCTTCTTTGCTGGCTGGAAGAATGCATGCTTAATGTTTTGATACATGATATCAACTCTCATGGTTGAATACCAAAATCCATTATGGTGGGCCTCCAGAGATCGAGTCATCTTTCATACTCTTCCACCAAATGCTGGCCTGATCCACACGTCTGCCAGCCTAATTGGATTTGTTTTTGAAAGTTGAAGTTTCTTCTCTGACAATCAAGAAAAATAGTCATAAAAGTTGGAAGTAAACTTTGGCAAACATGTAGGTGAACTTAATTCATCTGACTTTATGTCTCTTGGTAGACATTGGGATATCCTCTATTAAATTTTGGACCACATCCATTACCTCCACATAAAACTAGACATCCTTGGTCTTCTTGGTTCCCATGCCGTGATATGGTTATGCAAATGAAAATGAAGCAAAGTAGTCATCTCTTTCTCTGCTGGTTGAAAGAATGCATGCTTAATATTTTGATACATGATATCAGTTCTCTCTTCTGCTCTCATGGTTGAATACCAAAATTGATTATGGTTGGCCTCCAGAGTTCCAGTCGTCTTTCATCCTCTTTCACCAAATGTTGGCCTGATCCACACATCTGCCAGCCTAATTGGCTTTGTTTTTGAAAGCTGAAGTTTATTCTATGACAGTCAAGAAAAATAGTCATAAAAATTGGAAGTAAACTTTGGCAGACATGTAGGTGAACTTAATTCATCTAACTTTATGCCTCTTGGCAGACATCCAGATCTCCTCTCCTAAATTTTGGACCACATCCATTACTTCCACATAAAGCTGGACATCCTTGGTCTTCTTGGTTCCCATGCCATGATATGGTTATGCAAATAAAAATGAAGCAAAGAAATCATCTCCTTCTCCGCTGGCTGGAAGAATGCATGCCTAATGTTTTGATACATGATATCAGCTCTCTCTTCTACTCTCATGGTTGAATACCGAAATCCATTATGGTGGGTCTCTATAGTTCCAGTCATCTTTCATCCTCTTCCACCAAATTCTAAAGTGATCCACACTTTTTCCAGCCTAATTGGATTTGTTTTTGAAAGCTGAGGTTTCTTCTCCGATAGTCAAGAAAAACTGTCATAAAAATTGGAAGTAAACTTTCGTAGACATGTAGGTGAACTTAATTCATTTGAATTTATGCCTCTTGGCAAACATCAGGATCTCCCCTCCTAAATTTTGGACAACATCCATTACCTCCACATAAAACTAGACATCCTTGGTCTTCTTGGTTCCCACACCATGATATGGTTATGCAAATGAAAATGAAGCAAAGTAATCATCTCCTTCACCAATGGCTGGAAGAATGCATGCTTAATGTTTTGATACATGATATAAGCTTTTTCTTCTACTCTCATGGTTGAATACTAAAATCCATTATGGTGGGCCTCTAGAGTTCTAGTCATCTTTATTCCTCTTCCACTAGATGTTGGCCTGATCCACACATCTGCTAGCCTAATTGGCTTTGTTTTTGAAAGTTGAAGTTTCTTCTCTGACAGTCAAGAAAAGCAATCATAAAAATTGGAAGCAAAATTTGGCAGACATGTAGGTGAACTTAATTCATCTAACTTTATGCCTCTTGGCATACATCAGGATCTCCCCTCCTAAAGTTTGGACCACATCCATTACCTCCACATAAAACTATACATCCTTGGTTTTCTTGGTTCCCGCACCATGATATGGTTATGCAAATGAAAATGAAGCAAAGTAATCATCTCCTACTCCGCTGGCTGGAAGAGTGCATGCTTAATGTTTTGATACATGATATCAACTCTATCTTCTACTTTCATGGTTGAATACTGAAATCCATTATGGTGGGCCTCCATAGTTCTAGTCATCTTTCATCCTCTTCCACCAAATTTTGTCTTGATCCATGCGTTTACCAGCGTAATTGGCTTTGTTTTTGAAAGCTAAAGTTTCTTCTCTGACAGTCAAGAAAAATAGTCATAATAATTGGAAGTAAACTTTGGAAGACATGTAGGTGAACTTAATTCACCTGACTTTATGCCTCTTGGTAGACATCAGGATCTCCCCTCCTAAAGTTTGGACCACATCCATTACCTCCACATAAAACTAGGCATCCTTGGTCTTCTTGGTTCCCACACCATGAGATGGTTATGCAAATGAAAATGAAGCAAAGTAATCATTTCCTTCTTCGCTGGCTGGAAGAATGCATGCTTAATTTTTTGATACATGATATCATATCTCTCTTCTGCTCTCATGGTTGAATACCGAAATCCATTATGGTGGGCCTCCAGAGTTCCATTCATCTTTCATCCTCTTCCACCAAATGCTGGCGTGATCCACACGTCTGCTAGCCTAATTGGATCTATTTTTCAATAGTAAAGTATCTTCTTTGACAATCAATAAAAAAATCATAAAAATTGGAAGTAAACTTTAGCAGACATGTAGGTGAACTTAATTCATCCGACTTTATGCTTCTTGGCAGACATCAGGATCTCCCCTCCTAAATTTTTGACCACATCTATTACCTCCACATAAAACTAGACATCCTTGGTTTTCTTGGTTCCCATGCCATGATATGGTTATGCAAATGAAAAAGAAGCAAAGTAATCAGCTCCTTCTCTGCTGGCTAGAAGAATGCATGCTTAATGTTTTGATGCACAATATCAGCTCTCTCTTTTGCTCTCATGGTTGAATACCAAAATCCATTATTGTGGACCTCTAGAGTTCCAGTCATATTTCATCCTCTTCCAACAAATGTTAGCCTGATCCACACATCTTCCAGTCTAATTGGCTTTGTTTTTGAAAGCTAAAATTTCTTCTTTGACAGTCAAGAAAAACAATCATAAAAACTGGAAGTAAAATTTGGCAGACATGTAGGTTAACTTAATTCATTTAACTTTATGCCTCTTGGAAGACATCAAGATCTCCCCTTCTAAAGTTTGGACCACATCCATTACCTCCACATAAAATTGGACATCCTTGGTCTTCTTGGTTCCCACGCCAAGATATGGTTATGCAAATGAAAATGAAGCAAAGTAATTATCTCCTTCTCCATTGGCTGGAAGAATGCATGCTTAATGTTTTGATACATGATATCAGCTCTCTCTTCTGCTCTCATGGTTGAATACCGAAATCCATTATGGTGGGCCTCTAGAGTTCCAGTCATCTTTCATACTCTTCCACCAAATGCTGGCCTGATCCACACATCTTCCAACCTCATTGGCTCTATTTTTGAAAGCTGAAGTTTCTTCTCTGACAATCAAGAAAAATAGTCATAAAAATTGGAAGTAAACTTTGGCGGACATGTAGGTGATGTTAATTCATCTGAATTTATGCCTCTTGGCAGAAATCAGGATCTCCCCTCCTAAAATTTTGGACCACATCCATTACCTCCATATAAAACTGGACATCCTTGGTCTTCTTTGTTCCCACGCCATGATATGGTTATGCAAATGAAAATGAAGAAAAGTAATCATTTACTTCACCGTTGGCTAGAAGAATGCATGCTTAATGTTTTGATACATGATATCAGCTCTCTCTTCTGCTCTCATGGTTGAATACCGAAATCCATTATGGTGGGCCTCTAGAGTTCCAGTCATCTTTCATCCTCTTCCAACAAATGTTGGCCTAATCCACATGTTTGCCAGCCTTATTGGCTTTATTTTTGAAAGTTGAAGTTTATTCTCTGACAGACAAGAAAAATAGTCATAAAAATTTGAAGTAAACTTTGACAGACATGTAGGTGAACTTAATTCATCGGACTTTATGCCTCTCTGTAGAAATCAGGATCTTCCCTCCTAAATTTTGGATCACATCCATTACCTCCACCTAAAACTGGACATCCTTGGTCTTCTTGGTTCCCATGCCATGATATGGTTATGCAAATGAAAATGAAGCATAGTAATCATCTCCTTCTCCGATGGCTGGAAGAATGCATGCTTAATGTTTTGATACATGATATCAACTCTCTCTTCTGCTCTCATGGTTGAATACCAAAATCCATTATGGTGGGCCTCCAGAGTTCCTGTCATCTTTCATCCTCTTCCACCAAATGTTGGCCTGATCCAAACGTCTGCCAGCCTAATTTGATTTTTTTTTTAAAGCTAAAGTTTCTTCTCTGACAGTCAAGAAAAATAGTCATAAAAATTGGAAGTAAACTTTAGCAGACATGTAGGTGAACTTAATTCATCTGACTTTATGCCTTTTGGCAGACATCAAGATCTCCCCTCCTAAAGTTTGGACCACATCCATTACCTCCACATAAAACTGGACATCCTTGGTCTTCTTGGTTCCCACGCCATGATATAGTTATGCAAAGGAAAATGGAAAAGTAATCATCTCCTTCTTCGCTGGATGGAAGAATGCATGCTTAATGTTTTGATACATGATATCAACCCTCTCTTTTTCTCTCATGGTTGAATAACGAAATCTATTATGGTGGGCCTCCAAAGTTCCAGTCATCTTTCATCCTCTTCCACCAAAAGCTAGCCTAATCCAAACATTTGCCAACCTAATTGGATTTGTTTTTGAAAGCTAAATTTTATTCTCTAACAGTCAAGAAAAACAGTCATAAGAATTAGAAGTAAATTTTGGCAGACATATTGGTGAACTTTATTCATTTGAATTTATGCCTCTTGGTAGACATTAGGATCTCCCCTCCTAAAGTTTGGACCACATCCATTACCTCCACATAAAAATGGGCATCCTTGGTCTTCTTGGTTCCCATGCCATAATATGGTTATGCAAATGAAAATGAAGCAAAGTAATCATCTCCTTCTCCATTGGTTGGAAGAATGCATGCTTAATGTTTTGATACATGATATCAGCTCTCTCTTCTTCTCTCATGGTTGAATACCAAAATCCATTATGGTGGGCCTCTAGAGTTCTATTCATCTTTCATCCTCTTCTATCAAATGTTGGCCTGATCCACGCATCTTCCAGCCTAATTGGCTTTGTTTTTGAAAGCTAAAGTTTGTTCTCTGAAAGTCAAGAAAAATAGTCCTAAAAATTGGAAGTAAACTTTGGCAGACATGTAGGTGAACTCAATTCATCTGACTTTATGCCTCTTGGCAGACATCAGGATCTCCCCTCCTAAATTTTGGACCACATCTATTAACTCCACATAAAAATGGACATCCTTGGTCTTCTTGGTTCCCATGCCATGATATGGTTATGCAAATGAAAATGAAGCAAAGTAATCATCTCCTTCTTCGTTGGCTGGAAGAATGCATGCTTAATGTTTTGATACATAATATCAGCTCTCTCTTCTGCTCTCATGGTTGAATACTGAAATCCATTATGGTGGGCCTCCAGAGTTCCATTCATCTTTCATCCTCTTCCACCAAATGTTGACCTGATCCACATGTCTTCCAGCCTAATTGGCTTTTTTTTTTAAAGTTGAAGTTTCTTCTCTGACAGTTACGAAAAACAGTCATAAAAATTGGAAATAAACTTTGGCAGACATGTAGGTGAACTTAATTCATCTGACTTTATTCCACTTGGCAGACATCAGGATCTCCCCTCCTAAATTTTGGACCACATTCATTACCTCCACATAAAACTGGACATCCTTGGTCTTCTTGGTTCCCATGCCATGATATGATTATGCAAATGAAAATGAAGCAAAATAATTATCTCCTTTTCTACTAGCTGGAAGAATGCATGCTTAATGTTTTGATACATTATATCAAATCTCTCTTCTGCTCTCATGGTTGAATATCGAAATCCATTATGGTGGGCCTCTAGAGTTCCAGTCATCTTTCATCCTCTTCCACCAAATGTTGGCCTGATCCACACATCTGCTAGCCTAATTGGCTTTGTTTTTGAAAGTTGAAGTTTCTCCTAAGTCATCAATGTAGCTCTCTCTTCCTTTTCAAACTCTTTCATTGCTATAGATCATCTCCTGGATTTAATCATTTGTACCACATGGTTGATGTGCTTTGAATCCTTGCATCTAAAGGAAATTGCATTAACATAAATACTACTAGGGAATTTCAATGTTGCCATTGTAGTTGGAATTAAAGCTAGTACCTGCAACATTGAAAATTATCCTTATATAAGAATTCCCTCCATCTTGTTGGCTTGTAACACTCTTGATGGTGACTACATGAAATCTAATTCTGATTCCTCTTCTACATCAGAGGGTTCATATCATTGATCTTACTCTTCTGAATTATTAGAATCAGAATCACTAGCTTCCATATTCAAAAATTCCCAACCACCATCTTCAATAAATTTATCTGGATCATCAGTAATACTCTTCAAAATTGGCCACCAGTTCAAGTTCATTTTGCTTTCATAATACTTTATATCCATGGAGTTCAATCATTCCTTGATTCCATCAAGTGAATATTGAGGAATGGCGTCAATGCGAAGTACATCCCGCTTGAAGTCTTTGAAAAAAATAGCCATATAAAATTCCTTTTGCCCAAGTCCTACTCTCTCAAGGTTAACAATCTCAATCTCACTAATAGTGATTACTAAGAAAGGTAATTCCACCAACTCTACCAAACACTTTACTGTAGGAATAATAAAAGTAGAGGATTTGAAAGGAGCTCCATGAAAACCAAGCTCTCTAAATGGTATATCAAACTCTAGTTCAAAATATTTTAGATGAGGCTGCTCCCATAGCTCTCTTACTCACTTGACAAATCCTTAAAACTCTATGTTGATTTTATTTTTCTTGTCCCTCTGGTGCTGTTCTTCCTCAATTTCATCGGGATCATACATTGACCTTCTTACCCCTCCTAAATTTTGGACCACATCCATTACCTCCACATAAAATTGAACATACTTGGTCTTCTTGGTTCCCACGCCGTGATATGGTTATGCAAATGAAAATGAAGCAAAGTAATCATCTCCTTCTCTGCTGGCTGGAAGAATGCATGCTTAATGTTTTGATACATGATATCAACTCTCTTCTGCTCTCATGGTTGAATATTGAAATCCATTATGGTGGGACTCTAGAGTTCTAGTCATCTTTCTTCCTCTTCCACCAAATACTGGCCTGATCCACAAATCTGCCAGCCTAATTGGCTTTGTTTTTGAAAGCTGAAGTTTGTCCTAACTCACTAGTATTAGCTGTAACTTTTTTAAAATTTTATTATGGTATGTGCACTTTGATATGATGTAATATGATTATGGTTTCGTCTCATATGTTGTAATATTAGATATATAATAGATAAATAAATTATTGCATGAAATAACTAATAAATTTTCATTTTAAATGTTGTTTTTTGTAGAACACGGGTCTTCTAGAAGATCAAGATGATCCTCAACATGATGTAGATCCACAAAATATTGGTTCTACCAATATAGATCACATGGCAAAGGATGATGATGACATAGATATGGAAGACATCGAGGCCGATGACAATGATGATGATGACGACGACGACGATGATGATTATGATGATGATCAAGATGGTGATGATGATGATGATGATGAGACAGTTGGTGATAGTAACCAGTGACATTCATGATCATTGTTGATATATCGTTATGATGAATCTTTTCATGATTACTATCATATGTATCATTTTCACAGCCTATTGTACTATATTGTTGAGTTGTATCATATTGACATGTGTCATTTTCACTATATCATTTGGGCATGTATCATCTTGACTTGTATCAATTTGAGTTACATAATTTATCAATTTTATTTATATCATTTGTACATTTATCATTTTGACATGTTTTTGATGTACTGGCATATTTAACTTTCACTTGTTTTAGTTATATATGATGATGATCTTATTAGTATTGACTTGTCAATTTATATATATTAAAAGTGGTTGATGATTTTTGGATGGATATTTATTAAGTATGATGATTTTAATTTACTGCTTAGGATGGATGTTGTCAAATTCAATTAAATTATAGATATTTGACTCACTTGTTTTAATTATAGATGATGATCATGTTACAATAATTATATCGTTATTTAATCATATGAGTTAAATAATTAAATTACTTACTCTATAAGCATATGAGTTATTTAAGAGGCATGATATATTTAACTAATTAAATTGAAATAAAAAATATTAAATTAATAAATGGAAGCAAAACAAGAAGCATTTTTAGAAGCAAAAAATGAAGCAACAATGGAAACCAAACTAGAAGAAAACCAGAATCAATCTTGAAAGAAAAATTGGAAGCAAACCTGGAAGCAAAACTAGAAGCAAAACTGGAAGCAAAACCGGAAGCAAAATCGGAAGCAAAACCGAAAGAAAACCTGGAAGCAAAAATAGAAGCAAAAATGAAAGCAAACTTGGAAGAAAAATCAAAAGAAAAATTGGAAGCAAAATCGGAAGCAAAACTAGAAGCAAACTTGGAAGCAAAACCAGAAGCAAAACTAGAAGCAAAATTGGAAGCAAAATCGAAAGCAAACGTGGAAGTAAAACCAGAAGCAAAGCTTAAAGCAAAATCGGAAGCAAAAGTGGAAGGAAAACCGGAAGCAAAATGGGAAGAAAAATAGAAAGCAAAACTTGAAGCAAAATTGGAAGCAAACTTGGAAGCAAAATTGGAAGCAAACTTGGAGGCAAAACTGGAAGCAAAACTGGACACAAAATTGGAAGCAAAACTAGAAGAAAAAATGGGAGTAGACATGGAAGCAAAACTGAAAGCCAAATTGGGTGCCAATTTCGTCATTACTTTCCAGTGCTATTTTAGGTGCTAAGAGAGGCACCACGATTTTCCAGTGCTAAATTCAGCAAAAAAGTCGGCGCAAAATCCGATGCTGAACTGACCATGCCTGTTTGTGTTGAGTTTAACACCAACCAAATTGTTCAACTCATGTACTCAAAATATACTAAAATCTGGTTCAAAAGTCGGCGCTAATTTCTTGTTGTGTTGTTGTGTATTTCCCCTCCTTTCAACTAGATGTCTAAGTGGTGCATCTTTTCAAGGGAGCAATTCAAGATACATTCTTTTTTTGTCCTGGAATGATGAAGGCTACCTCTTAGGGGGAGCAGGTAGTGGTGTGTTTTTAGTTGGTGCAATCAAGGGGAGCATATCTTGTGTTTTTCCTAAAGTAAAAATGTGCAGGTGATGTCAAAGGGAGATTTTTTTTCCCTTTTCCATTGTTGTCAAAGGGGAAGAGTGTTGTTTAAAAAAAATAAAGAGAGTGATGTAACATGGAGAGAATAGAAAGGGAGAGAAAATGGTGTATGAAGAATAGAGGTAAAAGGAAAGAGTGAATTATAAGAGATACCCCAGTAAGGGGGAGTGTTGCTTGATGCAAAATTTTCTTTTTTTGTTGACGGTTTTTTAGATCTGGTCTTTCCATCAATGACAAAGGGGGAGATTGTTGTAAGTATGTTGAAAGTGTTGTCCTTGATGTCAACAGTATGGAGATTGTTGGTATTGTATATGGGGAGATTCTTGGTGTTTTTTGATGGAGCTAATGTTGTAGATATGTTGTGTTGGTGTTGTTGATGTAGCTAGTTCACTTGGTTTCCAAGTGCTTTTGAGAATATTTGAAAAAAAGAGTGTGCAAGGTGATAGAGGTGTGTCTAGTAGTGTTCTTCACATTTCTTCATGGTTGAAGATATGATTGTGTGGTTTGTATGTGATGATCAGAGGTGTTCAAAGGTGTTATATCCAGAGTTTTAGGTTATGGATTGTGCGGAAGTGGAAGATGTGTTTGAAAAAATGTTTTCCTGTGAAGAAGGTTGTTTGAGAGAAATAGAATTGCTCCACATTTCTCCGCATTTTTTTTTCTTGTCTTGCGTATTTGGGAACATTTTTATATTGTTTGCATCTAATTTACCTTGGAGTGTTGAGATTTGAGTTGCTCCGTAAGCTTTGATTCATAAGTTATGTTTTGTAGTAGTGTGTCTAGTTGCATAGAATGAATATATTCTTCAATTTTAGGTGGTTGTGGTAGTGGTGTTAGATATTTTGATGATGTGGAATGTTTTCGAGTGTTGCTATGTGGTCTATGGTGGTTTTGGACTTGGAGAGGCGTGTATGTGGTTGCTTGTTAGTGTTAGTGTAGGCTTGGCCAACCTAGTGTGCTAGTGGTAATTATGGAGGTTATTTGTTGTTTGTGGATGCATGGTGATGCATGTCAGTGTAGATTTGGGTCCTAGTTAATCCTTGGTGTGGTTTACCTTCACCTCTTTCCACTACAGAGGTGTTTGGTGCTGACCTATTTTGGTGTTGCACATTTGAGGTGCATACATTTCATTAAGGCCAACCTTAAAGAGGTTATTTAGGTCATCGATGGTATAAATGCAAGGAAAATGTTGTGTTGAGTAGTGTGGCAAGTGTGGTGATCTGAGTGTGAGCTTAATGCATATGACTCAAGATGCAGTGAGAAAAAGGTGTCTACATTTTTAGTGTAATTGAAGTTGCTGGAGGCAGTGAGACAAAGGTTGCGGATTGCATAGAGTTGCAGTGGTGAATCTTCATGTTGCTCTGAGATAGTGAATCTCTTTGTAACAATTTCCTTCTATTCTTCTTTCTTTCAGATAGTGAGTCCTTTGGCAATGAGCCTTTCTTCTTTTTTGGGAAATGAGTCCTTCGCAATGGGCCTAATTTTATTTGGTGTTTCTATTCACATATATGTGAGCTAATCCTCATTGTGATTTTTCCCTACTTAGGGTTTTCCACATAAATGTGGTGTTCTATTGTGTTTTCTTGTGTTTGCATTGTTGTTTCACATGTTTTCATTCTACTAATGCTTAATGAGGGTTTAAATGTTGTTAAGGGTTTGGAAGTTAATGAGGGATTGAATGCTTTAATGTTCAACCAATTCACCCCCCTCTCAGTTGTCATGTGCATCTAACACACTACATGTGGGATAAGAAATTCAAAGTGATTCCAAAATGAAAGGAAAAAGTGTAAGGTATTTTCTTTTAATCTTACAAAATAAAGGCATGAATTACTCTACTCTTTATTGGTCCCCTTCAATGGAAGTTTAATTTATTGAAAAAACATGTGGTTTAGTGTTTGAAAAGATAATACCTATAATTTGGAGCATGGTTTTAACATGTGCCTTTATTGAGCATCTTGAAGGGGACTTTGGATCCTCTTCACTCACATTCATTGTTGTAGTTATGAATATTTGCATCTTATTTCCTCTATATTTTTTTCTATAAGTTTCTTGAAAGAAGTGATAGGATTGTGAAGGAAATTGTATCTATAATATTATAGAACACACTTTATAGATTTTATAATACAATCTAAAATTTGATCATGAATGTCATGAAAATTACTTTTTTTCAACATATTATGATGTCAAAAAATATAGGTTTAGAGTAAAGGTAAAAATAACCTACAAGAGACATCTAAAGTGGAATTTTATTGCATATATGGATTACTATCAAATCCTTAAAAATAACACGTAATTTTGGTTTTGTATTGTATAGGAGCGAATTTGCACCCCTTAAGTGAATTCCCCTTTCACATACCCTCACCTTAGAAAATAAAATCCAAAGGAAAAATTCCACATAACCCACATGCCTTCCATCCACCTAACATTTGTCCTGTGTGTCGGTGAGAGAATATTTATCAAGGACGAATGCGTGGCACACAGACATCCACATGGCGCATTGTTGTCCCTGACAAATTCCTACGTCTGAAGTTGGAATAGGCATTACACACCTGATTGGGTCCAAATTGTAACGTCCCTCTTCGACCAACTGACCCGAAAATGCCTTATTCCTTCTCATCCCACCTTCAAGAACATTCATTCTCACTTCATTTCACTCTTTAGCAATCCTCTAGCCATTCTCTAGACATTCACATTTGATCTCTCAAGCAAATTGTCATTCTCAAGCAACATTCTAGCACTTCATTGTGAGCATTGCAACAACATTGACACTCCATCAACTCCACATTGCAATTGTGAGGCAACCATAGAAGTGTGGGCTTGGAGTCTTGTGAGACCTTCCTTCATCACCGTTGTGGCTGTGGTGAATTTTCCAAGTCCATACCTTGCTTTCTCTTTACATTGGCTAGTGAGCTTTTAGGTGTAGGTGGTAACGCTCCACTCCTCTCCTTTGTGATTTGATAGAGTAGCATAGTATTGTTTCGTAGTGTCCATTGCAATCTTTCTTTATACTTTATTTATCGCATATTCTACTATGGTGCTTTTTGGTTGTCCATGGAGGTGGAAATACCAAAGCGGGGATCTGACTAAGGTAGGCCCCTATACAACCCCAAAAATTTTCCCTCTTTCTTATGTGTAGGTGAACATGTGCATGGAGTTAGCTAGCAAACATGCACTTTTGTGAGATCATCTTCATCACCCTTGCTTTTATCTACTTGCTTTATCATCTTCGTCTCTATTTTTCATACTTCATTTTTTTTTACCTCATTAAAATCAACTAGCTAGGTTGTCAGTAAGTTTTTAGGTATTTTTTACCGTACTTCATGTTTTTTGGCCATATGGACGCCAACGCGCTAGAGAGACGCCAGCGCATCGCGGTGTCGTCTCAGAACCGCGCTGTCATCCTCAGATAGAGAGTTGTTTGAGGTACAGTACCGAGTCCAAAAACTAGCTCACTAGCCTAACATTGAACTTCAGATCTATAGAGTGACAAAAGTACTACATAGTGCTCTTCATTCTCAGTCCTCACCCCAAAAAATCCCTTTAGAGTGAGGTAAGTTAGGTCAGCCATCTACTCTTGGCTCTCTGTGACCTAGAGCCTTGACGTGATTGGTCCCCCTCTCTTACATTTTTGGTGAACCTAACATGAAAAACATCTTTCCATCGACTTGTGTTGAGACTTATTCCTTGCACCTAGTGTTTTTCATAACCCTGAGTGTTGTGAGGGTTTATAGCATCACAACCCAGTCCACAACTTTTGGGTACATTGTTAGGAGAAGCGTGCGACACTTACCAATGGAGAAGATGAAGGTCACTGCTAGTTTTGCCTCTAGTTTCTCCACTGGTTTAGCTAATGATTTTACCATTGGTTTTCCTACAAGCTTCACTAACGAGATGGGTTTCATAGACGAGACCACTCACATTCCTAATCCTCTAACATCCCTATGGTTTTGTCCCTCGATGAGGATGAGGTTGTTCATGTCCCTATGAAAAACCTTTTGGCATTCGATAACAGGTTACTAGACCTTGTAAACCATTTGGAGAAAGCAACAAACATGGCGAGAGCCACTAGGTTTACTAGCAAATTGAGAAATTTGTTGGGAAAGGATCAGACAAGCATAGAATTCTTATGTGGCCTTATCGATCTAACTAAAGCTTATGTCCCTTCGTATAAGACTAGATCAGGTACTACCTGGGGGGAAGTACTCGACACTTATAAAAGAAAAATAGGTGTTTCAATTCCTACCACATCTATATGCATGGCTGAAATGGGCCCCTTGATCAATCTCTCTTCTACTTCTCAAAATCCCCCCACTATCAAGGCGAGTAAAATGCCTCTTGGGTTCAATTTCACCCCTCCTATTGTCTCTAGTGATGGGGGCTTTGGTGAAATGAGTGGTGGTGGCTTTGGTAGTAGAGGTCGTACTAGAGGAGGAAACCTTGTCGAAGGTCATGGTGGTGGAGGTGGCTCTGATGGAGGCCCTACAAGTGGTGGTGGCTCTGACAGCGGTCACAATGGTGGCTCTGAAGGTGGCTCTAGAGGTGGTTTTGGAGGTTCCACTGGTCCCTTGTCATCTACTAACCTTGTTTTGAATGCCTTACTTCATAATATGGGTCGTATGCAAAATCATTTGGTGAGTCTCTCCCAGGCCTCAGCCCAACCTATCTTTCAACCCTTTTTCTGACATAGCCCATTGTCGGTAACAATCCTAAGTACTCCCTTCTCACAAGGAATGGAGATTCCCAAATTTGAGAAATATGGTGGTAAAGGGGACCCACAAACACATGTGTCCACCTTTAATTCCATGTGTACAGACTTCTTCCATAATGATGTGTTGATGGAAAAATTATTTCCTCAATATCTTAAGGATACAACACTCGAGTGGTATTGTTCCTTACCCAAAAATTCTATTTTCTCATTTGATCAACTTTTAAATCAGTTTCTCTGATAGTTCCAAGCCAACATTGGACCAAAGATGACCTTTTTAGATCTCGTTTGATGCAAGCAAGGGGATAATGAGAAGATAATTGATTTCATAGTGTGGTATCAATTGCTCTTTTCACAGATCTCGTACCTGCTGCCTAATTCTTATGTATAGAAGGTGTTCATAGGTAACCTGTAGAGACCATGGCAAGAAAAATTTCCCCTTATGAAATACCCTTCTTTTGCGCATCTTTGTGCGACATTATGGGAATATCAAAATATGGTAGTTCAATTCGGGGGATCCTCCTCATGCTCTTGTTCATAAGGAAAATCTATTATATCAATCTCAGGAAAAGGTAAGGCTATTGTGAATGTAGTAGCCGCAAAAAATGATAATGGCCTCAGACACAATAAAAAGTTAGCACAATCTTATTCTTCTATCTTGTAGAAGTTGCTGAAGGATAAGATCATAACCTTGGAGAACCCTCAAACTCTTAAGGAACCTTACCTTGATTGGTACAATGCAAATTTCTTCTTCCAGTACCATTGAGTCAATGGACATGATATTGAATGTTGTATGTTCCTGCATTATGAGATACATGACTGCATTGAGGATGGTACTATTCGTCTTGATGGGTGTAAACAAAATAAAAATAAATTGGTGGAAAAAGCAAATAGTGAGTTGCAGATATACACAAACCCATTTTCGTCACATTCTACTAACTTAATTATTGATCCTTCTGATTCTACCACTCAACCCTCTGCGTACGTTAACATGGTCACGGTTACCCCTTCCATGCAACTTGCGACTAGTTCACTAGACATGACATTCACCTCATAGGATATGCCCTTGAATAAAAAGCCCTCTCCCCTTTACATTCCCACTCACCTCAATGGGAACATTGTGATGGGGGTCTTAGTTGACCCCACAAGCGAAGTGAATATTATCATAGAGGAGACGTTATGGATGAATTCATTACAAAAGGAGTATGAGAAACAAAATCTATCATTTGTACGCATGATGGCCTCTCTCTCAAGCCATATGGTTCAATAACTCTTTCCGTCCTAGTTGGACTTAGGGATGTGAACACAACTTTTAATGTTATCCCAGAATCTGATTTGTTCAGGGTGAATTTAGGCATACCTTGGCTAGCTTCCATGAATGAAATTGCTTATGTCATTCATAAGTGTTTGAAATTCTCCCATGAAGGTGTTGTGCACATCATGCATGACACTGGATACCAACCATTGGTGTCCCGTGGGGGCTACTCGTTGAATCATTTTTGGCCCACCCCAGTCGGTCTGCTTCCCCCAAGAATGAACCTACTTTACCAAAACTATGTGAAGTACAAGACTAGGGGCAAGGGACAGCCAAAATTGATCCTTCTGGTAGTGCAGCAGTAAGCTGCCTCCTCTTCTTGAAAGGGAAAGGAGAGGCCTATCTGTCCTTAGGGTGCTCCTCTTTCTGAAGAATAATTTTGGATGTCTACTCCTGGATTCTACATGAGAAGTTTGATGGTGCCTACTTGGCACAAGGCTAAGATTAAGATATCATATCTTCCTATTGTGCCTCCTGGACCTTGGCCCTAACTGTATGGTAGAAGGAAGGGTCCTCGTAGGGAATCCTCTGTCTCAACCTTCGTGGCCTCCCACTACTTTTTCTCCTAAAGCAGTGAATGGGAAGAGGCCCATCGTCGAGGCGCTAGAACCCACTAGCCCTGATGTCTCTCAATCTCTTCCTCCTGCTCCCATTCAGGAGTCTATGCCTCTGCCAAAAATAGTTGTGATAGACACCCCTATGGCTACGCAGGAGCCTACTATTTTCATCACTCCTAGCCTCTAGCTCAAAGAGTTGTAGAAACCACCTTATGTGTGAGCGCAAGCGCTAGAAAAAGGCTCTAGCGGCTGAGTAGGCCACTTTGCAGAAAAAAGGAAGAGGAGATGACCACCCCTACTTTAGGCCTCCTAATGCGTCCTCCTCTCTCCTCCCATCTCCTTCCATTCAATTGAGTTCAGTCTCGCTTCTAGCTCCTATTGTGAGTGTTAGTGCGCTTGACCCTAAAAAGGTGTAGGTGTTTATCGCTCCCTCAGTTGAGCTGCCCCTGTTGATGTCCCTTTTAGACATCCCGCCATTCCCAAAACACATGGACATGTTGAATATCTCGATGGTGTTTGTCATGGTTTTCTCCTCCTCCTCTGTGCCTCCCACCTTGTCTGTGGGGAGTTCAAATCCTCTGACTAAGTAGAGAGTAGAGGTTGTCCCTTCTAGCAATGGGGGCATAAGAGGAGCCTGCCTTCTCCAAAGGGTGGTCTTGTGCTAACTTTTTTTGTACTAGTGACGAAGCAAGTTCTGACTTTCCTTGAGTTTGTCATCACTCCCGAGTCACTCGGTGAGCCAAGTGATGAATCTCAGGCGTCATTCTCTCCATCCATTGAGGTACGGCATGGAACTTCTTGAAAGTGCATGTTTAACTCTCTAGACGAAGTTCCAGCCTTGTTGGTGATTTTCATGAAATCGTTGACCATAGCTCCACAAGAGTCGAATGGAGAAGACCTTGCGGGGCCTTCTTCCTTAGCCTTTGTAGCAAGAGGGTCAAAAGCTCCTCCCCTTAATATTCCACCACTATAGGCTTGTCTTCCTTCCCCTTATAATGATCTAGATTGGGAAGTGGATGACCTCTTGGTCGATGAGTGTTAGGGGGAGGCATCTTCTTTATCTTTAGATTAAGAGTGTGTTTGTGTTGTGATGTGTTCCCTCGTGCTTGTGTTATGTGTTCCTGGATAACCCTTG
Source organism: Sequoia sempervirens (assembly GCA_007258455.2). Taxonomy (NCBI): domain Eukaryota; kingdom Viridiplantae; phylum Streptophyta; class Pinopsida; order Cupressales; family Cupressaceae; genus Sequoia; species Sequoia sempervirens. Next base: position 34,188,147 of record VDFB02270651.1, on the reverse strand, counting down.
TCACCCTTTTTGGTGCTTGGATACAAGAGTGATTATGTGTCATAAAACTTCCTCTATTTGTTCCATCATTCTTCCTCTGTTATGTGCTTTTATTTTTTGGAAATTGGGGATGATGCAAAGCATTGAGGGCATTTAGGCGTCCCTTCCATGTTGACCCAATTTTTTTTTACTTTGTCTTCTCGTGCATTCTTCACATGGTCTAATATAGTAGGGGGTTGATGATAGTTCATTTATATACTATTACTATACTTATATATATTCATGAGCAACTCTGACCCTGAAATATCAGATCACCCATGTGTCTCTTCTTCCTGCTATTTCTCTTTTTCTCTTTTCTCTTTCTTTCTTCTTTGCTTGAGTTGTCCCTCGTATGTGTGACAACATTGCTTTCACAATGCTTCAATTTTCAGAAAACACATTCGTTTCCAACGAATATTTTCTTGAAAATCCTTGCAAGCTTTTCCAAATATTGCATTCTCAACTTGGACCCCTGACAAAACGTGTTTCCTTCATCATGGGTTTGCAAAGAAAGAACTTGAGAACTTTCCTTCAAGGTGGGAGCATCCTTTTCCTCCAGGAGAAACCTCGACCTTCCCCTCGTAAGGGGGCCTCTTCTTCCTTTCGAATTCCTTGATGATGAACTAATTTGAGAAAAAATGTCTCTTTTACACTTTCAAACAACACGCACCTTGAGTGGACCCCTTTTCCTTTGAAGGGTTCCTAAGGGACCCCTTTGAAAGCCTTTCAATTCATTGACTATCGACATGATTGTCTTTCCTGCATGGATGCTTTGTTTTCTGACATGTTTTATTTTTGGATTTAACATGTTGCTTTGTAGGTGCGCCTATGGAGCCACTCTCTAGTACGACTCTACAAAGTTGCCTTTTGCTCGACTTCCTTCATGAGAGAGAACTTGGGGGTTACCCTTTTGTAGGTTTGCAAGCCTGTGAGACGCTTTCATCTTGCGGGATTTTTCCATCGTTGGTCGAGGGCCTTTGGTGTACTTTGTGCAGCTTGATAGTTTTGTGGAGCTATGGAGTCCTTTTGTTCGAAACTCCCTAGGGAGAGTACCTGTGGAGTCGTTTGCTTTCCCTACACTTTCGAGTTCGTCAAATTGCAGTTTGCTTCCTTGATTGTTCAGGTATACATTTCTAATCCTACTAATTCTTTGATCTATTTTACCCAACACTCATCTATATTCGTGCTCGCTAAAGTGGGGGAAAATGTATAGGATTGAATTTGCACCCCTTAAGCAAATTCCCCTTTCACATACCTTCACCTTAGAAAATCAAATCTGAAGGTAAAATTCCACATAACCCACCTGCCTTCCATCCACCTAGAATTTGTCCTATGTGTCGGTGAGAGAATATTTTTCAGGGATGAACATGCAACGCGCAGACGTCCGTGCCGTGCATTTTACTCCCTAAAAAATTCTTGCATCTAAATTTGGTAGAGGCATTGCACACCCGTTTAGGGCCGAATTCTAATGTTCCTCTTCGACCAACTGACTTGAAAATGCCTTATTTCTTCGCATCCCACCAAAAACATTCATTCTCACTTCATTTCACTCTCTAGCAATCCTCTAGCTATTCTCTAGACATTCACATTTGATTTGTCAAGAAAATTCTCATTCTCAAGTAGCATTCTAGCACTTCATTGTGAGCATTTGTCATGCCCATAAATTTTTGCTAGAAAAATCCCAATTTATTTATTTTTAAATAAAATAAGCATTAGATAGTTCATTGGTACAATGATTGGCTTGTTGAGGTAACATGATTACAAGCATCGCTTTCCATATCTAAAGTTTATATTCTTGTCCCCACTTCTAACCAATACGATATATATATTATCCTGGCTTGATCGAACCAACTTAAGTTGAGATTAGTTAGCCCAAAAATAATTAACTTGTTATTCATGTGAGTGAGGGTTTAAGGATTTAGAATACTCAAATATCACCTATTAAATTACTCTATCAAATTATCCTGACATAGCTTTAAAATTGATGTCGTGCCCACAAATTTTGCCAAGACAACCCAACAATTTTTTTACAATCATTAAGTTAATTGACACTATAATTGCTATGCCTACTTTTAATGTGGCTAATTCAACCGAAGCAACTTACACAACCTGCTATCGCAACATAACCTATCTACTGAGGTTTAACACTATTTGATAGTATTATAATGACTAAGATATAACCCATTATAAGAAAGATAGTAACGTTAATACTTACTTACAAAAAAGGCCTTAGTGGTAAATTTATTCTTGATGATACTAATGTTTCTAACCCAATTGATACAAATGAATAATTATTATTCAATCAAGTATTATTATTAATTCCCATTGCAAAAATGATGATGTTAATGTTTATTTCAATTGATAGAAATAGTGATTTTATTACAATTTCCAAGATATCATACAATGTATTATTATTTTTCACCCCCAATAATATTATTGATACCAAATGTCATAACAAATATGATCATTTACATCACATACATTACTAACACCCTAGTGCTAGCTCAATATTAATACTAATATTAAATATTGATAACCACCCTCATTAAGTGCCCAATTTAATATTAATATCCCTCTTAATAATTATATTCTATATTAGTTTTACTAAAATAACACTAAAGATAGAATTTTACCTTAACACTAACATTAATTGTAAATTTACTAATATTACCAATTCTCTATTTACTTCAAGATCTTTATTCATGGGGTAATATAAATTTACTATTATTAATATTAGTTTCACCAATTATAATTTTTACTACTAGTTTTACCATTTAGTAATATTTTTTCCCATTTACTATTATTATTAATTTTACCAACTAATAATTAAGTAATAGCTAAACCTTTATACATAACTCATTTTACTCATGCATAATATTATTTACTGCACTTCAAGAAAAAAATAGATCATTCTTTTACTATTAATTTTACTCTCAACTATAAAAATATTAATTTCATTGTTGTTTAATACAATCTCTTTTTTTTTTAGAAGAAACAACCTATGGATAAAATATTCCAAAACCTATGCTTACCATTAAGATATTATTATTATCTCACATGTATGATATTTCATTTTATAATATTTAAATTTTCTATATTTCCCATTCTGTTAAAATGCTAATATTAAAAAAAAAAAACATGCTACAAAATAATTAAAGAGTTATGTTGATCTTATTATTTAAACCAATGCTAATATCAAAATATTGATTTATGTCACATATAAAATTATTAACCTTGCACATTAACATTTCTCTTTATTTACTATTATTAGCTCAATTTAGGCTATTTATTATCTAATAGAATTTATAAATCACTCCGCCACACCTTCCGGATATTAATATTGAGTCCCCTTACATATTTGATTCTAAGGTAATTATACTATTCTTAGTAAAAAATGACACATCAACATTAGAAACACAATTTCTTAATGATAATTATTAATATTCCCTATTATTATTATTTCTTTAGTAATAAATTGCAGCTTAGTGATTTCATACAATAATATGCTCTATATCATTCTTATATTTGTTTTTATTATTACTACACAATAATTGCACCATTATTAATATTACTTTAGTACTAAGATGAATAGTGCTATGATAACAATATTTTAGAAATCTGAATATTAAACGTTGACCATAATTGTTGTCCATAATTGTTGTGGTTTAAAATTCTAGAATCCTGCAGGGGGAGTAAATAAGGAGAATGTTTTAAATTTATCGACATGCATAATATTATTACATGCAAGCTTAAATCCTAGTCTAGATAGCTTGGTGGCAATAAGATTTTTTTTGTCAAGCTAGTTAAACCATATTTAAAGTGCAAAGAAACAGTAACTTCCGTAGGAGATAACTGTAAAAAAAAATAACATATGGATAATTGATATGACTAAACACCAATGTTGAGAGGTACCGGGGGGGAGGGGGGGTGTAGAAGTGAAATGCTATTTAATAATTTTACCTCAAGACGTCATGCCAACATAGCTGATAGAGTGCTATTTTAGTAATTATTTTCATTGGCCTATGAAATATGATGGGGACGTTGCAGACGGTGCCTTAAATGGTGAACTGACTATTGCTACGGCGATTGATTTCAGGTGAGTCCCTAGTATCTCGGGTGTCAATTTTAATCATATTCTATTGACTGTGTAATTATCTACTGACCAGGTATTAAATCTGGGCAGTACTAAGGTGCTCATTTTGAGCTTGGATTAGAGTCTATGCAAACAAATAAGAATATTCTATCGAACTTTATCACTTCCCTTACTGCGACCAGGGTTGCGGCCAAAGTTGCGACCAAAGCTGCAGCCATTCCTCTAGGTTGCGATCAGGGTTGCGGGATCTACAACCAGAGCTGCGATTGAAGAAACCAGGGCTGCGGGATCTACGTCTAGATGTGTGTGTGTTTACCAGGGCTAAGGTCGGTTCACAGGGGCTACAGTTTCTAGATTCGGGGTGTGGGGCCTGTGGGGCTTTTGTTGGGAAAAGTGGGCACAAAAAGACAAAGCAGAGGCAGGTTCCAAAAAAGAGAAAGTGGAAAAGGGGGCTGCATTCAAACAGGTCCTCTGTCACTTTCTCCACCTTTTCTGATTTTCATTATTTTATTGTTTTATATTTGTTTGTCTCCTTTCTTCCATAAAGAGGCAACAACTGGGATACCCACATAAACTGGTAACCTCACAACAATAAGACAGTTATTCACCACATGAGAGTAAACAGGGGGGTTATGGGGGAAAACCTAGGTCTAGCATGTCAGGATGTCAAGGCAGGGGGACCTCTAACATCGGTTTCTCAATTTCAAAGCAAATGGGGGCATTGGAGTGCATATTGGGTAACAAAATAGCAAGCAAACCACAGGTGCAACTAAACAACCTCTTGAATCTTCTAGATCAAGAAGGTTTAAGGTTTTCAGGGTTTCACACTCCTCAAGGGTCAAACGAGTGGACCACTATTCAAGATGGGGGTTTGGAAACCTTTTTGTCCCCATTGCTAGCAAGGTCATCTTTTTCAAGTATTTTGAATCTTGTGAACACGTAAGAAGGGTTGATCTTCGTAAATGCGAAACAATACAACGGGATTTTAAGGTGTAGGTTGGCTCTGAAAAGGAAATTGAAACAAAATCAAAGAAAAACTTCACTTCAATTTTACCTAAGATCTATGTGACAGCGAGGTACATCTAAGGTGGTATCCCAAAGAAGAGCAAACAAACCAAGCTGAACATAAAAGTAATGGGAAGGTAATAGGTAGCTCAATGAACCACGAGTCAAACACAATAAGGTGGGTGGGACCATGGGACAAGGCAAAAGAGTCCATTACAAACAAGATTTTTCATTGAAAAGGCATCTCAGGAAATCTACAGCCCCATCCCTCACCACTATTATGGTCATCAGAATTATATGTAGAAGAGCTCATGAGGTTGAAAAGTAGACTTCGATGCTCTAGAAACAAAGGGGATGTATGAAGATAGCAGATTTAAAATAATTACTGAAGCAAACTGTAGGCTGGAAAAGGATAATAAAATGCTGCAAGATCAAATTTTAAATCTGCAAGTTAACATGGAGAGGGGGCAGCAAGAATTGGTCACTCTAAGGCAAGTGTAGTGCCCCATCGTTGTGGTATTTCTGGATATTGGTGTAAGTATTTATTTGTGCTTCGTTGTTTATGGTGTCATTGAATTGTGTGGTAATCATAATGACTCTATTCAACGAGTTAATTAAATTAACCTTGGTTGACAAGGTAATCTAAATTAAAGTTGGGAAATTTTGAAATAACAAGTAAATAAATTGGTTTTGAGAAACATAAAGGATTTGGATTGATAAATAATTAAATTGAAATTGCTTTGTTAAAAGTAATTTTTTGGTATTAAATAATTGGACTAAATCATCATGATAAAAGTGTTATTTTAAAGATATATATATATATTACACTATTAATAAATAAGATTGTCTTTAATAAAGATATTGCAAATTATTTTATTTTATTTTATTTAAAGATTATATAGATTAAGAAAATAAATGAATATGCAAATAAAATATAAAATTGCATTTATAAATAATGCTTTTCTCAAATTTAATTTGGTCACCCATATATGAATGCAGTTTAATCACAAATTCAAAAAAAAATACTTGGTTAAAGAAGTGAATAAAGGGAAAATAAGGGATAAATATATTATTATTTACCTGTTTACCTAGATAAATGATAAACAAGATTAATATACATATATAATAAATAAACTTACTAGACCATCAAAGAAGTACACCTGTTCCTCCTGGTGCTCTCCACCTTGCTCCAACTCTGTCCTTCCAAATGCCATGTGTCTTGTTTAAGCATCCACTTTTTTGTCTACAGTTCACGTGTCTCTCTAAGTGTTCTCTTTCTTTGCATGAGAATAGGGGAGAAGGCTACGTGCCTGGTGGATGTTTTTGGGGAAAAAAAGAAGGCCGAGGGAAGGGAGGAGGGCATCTGGTGCTTGCAGAGGAGAAACGTGCAGTCTTGAGAAAAAGAAAATTTTCCTCTTCCTGTTATGCTTTGAGAATCAGATACGATCTAATCCCAAGTGCCTATTTTTGAAATTGAATTTATATATATATTAATTGCTAGGCCTTTGATTTTTGTTTAGCTTGTATGTATATTTGGCAATCGATTTACTGCATTACTGCACAACTGTTCATAATGATGAGTAAAGTATATATATGTATTTCGATGCACATTTGGTTTCTGTCCATGGTATTTGGCTTTCCATCTGCTGTTACAGTTCGATACTCCTTGCATCTGCAGAATGCGGTATCCTTGGGTAGGTTTTAACCAATGCTTTAATCCTCTGCCTCATTTTCAAAATGCATATACCATCTTAGGGCGTCCCATCCAACTACAGCGGGGCATCCTTTAAAATCTTCAAACTTTCATCAATCTCCTTGCCTTTTTAGCCATGCACCTCCTTCTCTACCCTGTCTGCTTATGCGGAAGATGTTATAGAGAAGAACATAAGTTGCAGCATCTTATTTTAGGATCCAACTAAAAAGCAGTGTTGCTGGAAATGCCCAGCCTATATTCATGTATGATCCACAAGCACCATAGGTTTAACTGGTATCTTAGTAATAAGATTTGGGCTGTCTCCAAGATAGCTGACATGAAGGTCAACCATGCATTCCTAATGATCAACTATATATGTAATGCATTAAGGGTACTGTCCCGTGAAGTATGTGCAGCCCTCATATACCAAACTGCCTGACTGTGCATACTTTGGACACAAGCGAAGCTTACGGGGTTAGGACCAAAGATTTTGAGAGCTTCCTTGCGAAGACCTTTTCATTCTGCACATTCTACAATCCCCACACTTCATTCCTTGAGTAACCTATGACTACTGCAGCGTTTAAGACTTTGGAGGGTGTATAAACTTAAATAATTTTCCTGATACCTTTCGCAACCTGTCACAGCTGATGTATTTAGGATCTAGGGAGTGTATAAGTTTAAACAATCTTCCTGATACCTTTGGCATCCTGTCACAGCGGAAACACTCAAGCATAGAAGACTGTACAGGTGTAAATAGCCTTCCTGATTTCGTTGGGAACCTGTCTCATCTGCTGCACTTGAAATTAGAATGAGGTAGAGGTTTAAATAATCTCTCTGTTGCCATTATCAACCTATCTCAGCTGCGGAACTTGAACATAATAGGAAGTTTAAAGGGGCTGGTGATATGTGAAGGACGTGCAACCCTCATCCTCTAAACCTGCATAACTGCACACGAGCAAATCTCGCATTGTTAGGATGGAAATGGTTCACACTTCCTAGCTACGGAACCTTCTTATTGCTATTTGTAGTTTTGGCCTACTTGTTTCCATAGTTCCTTTCAGATTCTACGTAACTAATCCCTTGAGCCTGTTTGTATTCGATTTGATTCTGCAGAAGAGAAGTGGCCCTTTATTGTTGTATTTGTTTTTTTTTTATATACTCTGATTTGGGTTATTTGGCAATCGTTTCCATTATCCTTGTCTTTTGTGTTTGCCCTTTTTTTTTAGATTGTTTCATTTAAAATCACCTATACTTTCCTCAAGCTCAACAAACCAGTACAATGATGAAATCGGTCCACAACTCTCAGATCAATTTCTCTTGCATCGATCATTTTCTATCTTTTATATAGCAGCTGATTTCGTAGTATGGTTCGCTGTGTTGTGCTTATTCCCCGTTTACTTCCTCTTCTCTAACTGATTTTAATCTATCTTCGAATGTCTTTCACTCCATTTTGATCAATATCTTTAGAGCAATGCAATTTGACATGTTGTTGAGCTTTATCAAGTGTATGTTATTTGGTCGGCTCTCCAAAGTCTTTAAGAGAATACGTAAAAGCTAGATAATTAATGGTATGTGTAGGAAAGTGTAACATTATTAGTAATCTAAAAGATGAAGTAAACTTAGCATAGTAATGACTTTCTTTTAAGGGCCACGTATAATTTCATCATGGAGATTTGTTTTCTTACTTAAATAGTTTCATTTGTTTTCCTTTAAAGTGAAGCTTCTTCCATGGTGTGGGAAGGTCTTAACTTTAAGAGAATTAATTAAATAGAGATTTAGTGACCTTAGATTTTTTTAGAAAGAAAAGCATCTCTTTTGTTAATTTTAAATGTGTTTTTTTTAATTTTATATCTTTTCATTAAGAGAAAACAGATGGAATATATATTTAATACATTCATATGATTAATTAATATAGTACAAAGATGAGTAATCTTAATACAAAGCATGTATATATATCATGATTTTATTAGAAAGTGTATATTTAGTTATTCACAAATGTGTTTATAATTATATTTACTATTATGTGAAAAGTAAATGATTTGTATTTTATTTAATATGATTTCCTTAATTATTTTAAATGATTTTACAATGATGTACAAATAGATTGTGTATTGATTATGTCCTTGAAATTAGTAAGTTTGAATAAATGTATTTCTAGTGACTGTTTGAGTTGGTTGATAGAGTTGGAAATTAAATTGGAAGATTTGTTATTATGGGTTTGGGTCAACGTTTAAAGCAAGTTAGAATATTGGAGAAGGGAGAATTAAGTAAAGTTACTTTTATATATATATGTGCATACTTTTAAGATGTTAACACTTAGATGATTGCTTCAAATAATCTTTTAAATGCTTACTCCCTTGAATTCTCTAATGATTGGATTGTAAAATTTGGAATAATTGAGATCATAGACAATAGGGTAGTACTGTGAGATGTAGTGAACTCTATTGATTTTAGGTTGTAGTTTTGAAAACTTGAATAATATGAATAGAATTAAAGTGATTAAAATCAAACTAGGTTAGAAGAAAACATTAGTTTAATTTATTATAGTTATATTAGTTTAAGAGAAAATTGACCTATCTATATTTTGATATTTGAAGGATGTGATTAAACAAAATAATTAAGTTATCTTTTCGTTAATTATTGAATATTGGTTCTTTCAAAATTATTGTACATTCGATATGCAATTAGTTATTAGATTAATTACTGATATAGTTAAATAATGAATTATTAAATAGGTTTACTGATTTAGGTAGTTGAAAAGATTGTAGAAATTAAGTAGATATTCATTGATTGGTCTCATTTGATTTATGTATTTATAGGCATAAATGTTAGGATTCATAAGTAGGAGAAATCTAATTGTGATAAAATGTGTTTAAAGTATTATATTTTAAGATGCCATAGTTCTCAAAAGATTTAAATGAATTTTCATAATGGAGATATTGATAAAATGGAAAGGATGTTTTAATTTGTTTTAGTAATGTGATTTGATTTAGTGTTGAGATATTGGGTTGATAGCTTGTATCAATTATTGTGTTAGATTAGTGGTATTTGGGAAATATTGGTTATTGTAGGAAGCAATACATATATTTTGTTATGTGATTAGGATGGATTGATTTCTTAGTGAAATAATGATTTAGAAGGAAATGAATTATTTATATTAGAAGTATTGTTTAAATGAATGAACCTCTTGTATTGGTTATCATGATTGAATGGTTTGATTTCGAATTGAGAATGTGTATTGTTGATTGTTGCCATTGTCATAATTGTTGTCTTTGTTAAGGGTGATTGATTTCCATATTACAAGGGTACCTTGAGAGGAGAAATAGAGGTCTCCCTTAGGTGCCCAGTAAAATTTGTGTTGAATTTGATTATGTTTGCCTGAATCTGAAGATCTCTTTATGACGATGCGACTTTTATTCTACTCCTTTCGATTTATGATTATGAAACTTATATAGTCTTTTGGTGGGGTCCTTGATGATAGTCTTCCTTATTGTGTTAATTTTGATTGAGGAGACTTTGTTGCATTATCTTTCTTGTGGTCATATTTGAGATGGTTGGGAACCTGATATACTTGAATTACCTTCAATAGAAGGTTGTGGATTTATGATGTTTTTGGCTTCTAGAGGCAATAGAGGAACTTGACTTATGTTGATTTTTGCACAGTTGTTCCGTTGTGATTTATTGCTCTTATTTTAGATTTTGAGCTCATGAGTAGTACTTTGTACTATGGCGTTGACTTTTGATGTGGTGGGTGGTACCTCCTTTATTCTTGTTTCAGTGATATGGAATGGGTTTGCGAGATGGTTCATGCCTCGCATGTTTTGTGTTATATTCACCTTGATTTCTATGTGAGATAAGGTACACCCCTTGCATGTTTTGGTTTGGGTACCCATAGGGAGAGTGGCTCTTCATGGGGGCCGGCGTACAAAGGGGCTGTTAGGGTAACCCATGGAAGAGTTTCCTTAAAAAGTGATAATTTAATTAATGAACTGGTGGGTTTTGGGTAAATAAACATTAAACAAGATTAATTATGTTCCTCACCCATACCGTTAGTGCTATCATAGGCTAAGGATGGGATGAGAAGACCTGGTTGGTAAGATCACTGCCTTGTCCTCACGAAAGGTAAGTGGTTCCGCATGAGTCACCCTATGGAGCGGTGCCTTGAGATAGGCTGCCTGGATAACCATAGATGGAGGCGGTACCTTGTGATAGGTTGCCTGGATAATCCATGTAAGGCCATGCGATGACACTCTCCTACAGTACCCGTTTATGTTCCCTTGTTTGGTTGCCTCTGGGAGTGTTGATTGACTTGTTGATGTTGTTGAGGCAATTGGTTCTTGGTGATTGTTGTTGAAGCCTCCAAGTTCTATCTTTTAGTGTTGCATACATGCCTCATGGAACTTGATTGATGTTAATGAAAGGTTCCCTTGATATTTATTGTTGGTTGATATTGTGATTTTATTTGAAGGCTTGGATCCTATTGTTGTTGGCACCTCTTATGGTTATTTAGTGTTGAGCTATAATCTTGACATTTGGTTATGTTGGACTTTCATTATTTTGCTTTGGCTAAGTGATGGCAATGATGTGGTTTGTTATCTTATGTTGATGATATCCTTGTTGTGGAGTCTGGTTTTCTATTGGTTCATTTGATTGTTTTGGATTGCGGTATGGGGATCTTTCTTGTCAACTCCTAGCACGGGGGGTGGACTTTCGGGTCCACGTGGTCGGGTGGAACGTGCTATGCACCCCATTGGGTCCCCATCCGAGGATCGAGCTGTGTAGATATGTTCCTCTTGTGGTGACTCCAGGAGTGTACCCAAGTCTAAGCCAGACTTGTTACTTTGTATTCACCTTTCCAGTTGTATCATTCTATCTTATTGTATTGTTCCCATTGTTGTTGGGGAACACTTCTGTATCACTATCACTCTTGTACGATGTAACTTTTATTATCATTTTAATGAATGTAATCTTTGACCTTAATTTATGGTCTTTGTTGGATGCTTATCATGCTTGAAATGTATATTGACGCTTGGTACTATTATGAGACTTTGTTTCACATTGTGCAATTCTTAATGGTGTTGTATCTGTGGAAATATGTATAATTACGTCCATAGATGTGATAGATGGTTTTATGTATGTTATGATGTGGATGTTTGTATTTTGTCTAGTAATTCTAAATAATGGTTAAGTGGAATACTTATAGTTAGTTAAACATCGTCTTGGCATGGGTTTACGTTATTAATGTTGTCACGCGTACCTCAAAGGATGTGGTTTATGATGTATATGTTTAACTGAAAATTTATGTGTTGGTTGTTCATGTTCATCATATGTATTGTTCTACTTTCAAAAAAAATTATTGTGCTTTTATTGTAAGTTCTATAGTTGTCCTTTGGGGTTAGCCTTGATGACATTTAACAGAGTTAGACCAATTAAAAACAACAAAAAATGAGAAATTAGTAGTAGAGGGAGGAGAAAATATAATGGAGTTAAAGGGGATCCAAGCAACATTAGCAGACTTGGAGGTAAAAGAGAATCAGTTAAGGGTACACATAGAAGAGGCCAAATATTGGTCACAAGAAATGAGTGGATCATCAAACAAGCAAAAAGGAATCATTGAAAAACAAGTTAAAAGACAATTAAGAGAAGAAAAAGATAAACAAAGCAGGGTTACAAACATTATCAATAAAGGTTTGAGGGACTTCGGGGAGAAGGAGAGAACCGACATTCTAACAAGAGATTTTTTTAAAGATAAGTTGAAATGGGCAGGGCATATTCAACAAGCTAGTAGAATTGGAAGAAAGATAGATGGAGGAAGAGATAGGCATGTAAGAGTCACTTTGAGAAATTTAGAAGATAAGAATAAGATCTTAAAAAATAGGGGGTTACTTAAAGGCACACATATTTATCTAGATGAAGATTTGACCTTCGAGCAACAAGAAGAACAAAGGAAAGAATGGGAGAAGGTGAAAACAACAAGAAATGAGGGCAAGTGGGCTTGGTTGAAGAACAGGAAAGCCCAAATTAGTGATCGTTTCTCAAACAAGAAATAGGAATTATGGGCCCCACAGGACTACCTACATGTTGTAAGATGGAATTGTAGAGGATATCCATGGAGAAGAGGACTTGGTTTGGGGCCCATAGCAAAAGGCAAGGATATTATCATTCTTATAGAAACGCATGAACATGATGGCTACAAAATTCCAGATTTTGAAGGGTATAAGAAAGTTTCAGTTTGGAATGAAGGAAATGAAATAGGTAAAGGTCATGGAGGGGTTGCAGTGCTAATAGCTAAGGAGTGGCAGGGAATTGTTGAGTTTGTAAAAGAAGACACAAATAAACAATACATATGACTGCAAATAACTGAAAATGGAGTAACTTTTAGTCTAGTTGCTTGCTACTTTGCTCCAAAAAAATCAAAGTTTTATAAGAAGTGGAATTTAGACAATGAAGATCCGTATGCATCACTAAAAAAAGATATCTCTACTTTTAGCATACTTGGAGATGTGGTTTTAATGGGTGAATTTAATGCAAGGACAACCAATAATCAGTCTCTTCAGTTGAGCAGTGAAGAAAAAGGGGAGAACAATCCTTTATGGTTGGAGGAAGGTGGTGGTCTCCACTGGGAAAGAACATCTCAAGATGATAATGGCACTGTGAATTCGTTTGGGACTGAATTACTTGGGCTTTGTAGTTTGTTAGGCATGGTTATTTGCAATAGGGTGAGAGATTGGCCGAAGTCTGGGGGAGTCATTTGCAAGACTTACAATGGTCAAAGTGTGGTAGACTATGTGGTTTGCTCTCAAAGTCTTAGTTCTGGGCTGCTAGAGTTTGACATAGAGGATTGTCCTATTGAACTGAAATTTGACCACTTACCTCTTCGTGTTAAGCTTTGCATTTCTCCAATCAATCAACACAACAAGAAAGTTCAACACATGCAAAAAAAATCCCTTCCCAAGAGTAAAATCCTCATAAATTAGGAAAATAAAGAAATATTTAATGTTGTTCTTAAGCAACAGTTCCATGATTTGAAGAATGAAGGAGAGATTAAAGCTGTTAAAGAGGTTTATGCCCATATTCACAGCAATTTGCTGATCCCGATAATCCACAAAGCATTAAATGCATGCAAAAGGTCTCTTCCCAAGGTGGGGGCTGCAAACACATTTCCAGAAAATCCGTGGTATGATGATGAGTGTAAGGCAACCAAGAGATCACTAAAGAAGAGTGATATGGACAAAGAATACAACAAAAAATATGCAATCCAAAAAAATAGAGTATGTTAATGAAAGAAGGAAGGAGCTAATCTCGCTTCAAAAGCAGAATTCTAAAGGATTTTGGAGGGAACTGCAGCAAAAGAAAAAGAAGTTGGAAAACAATATCACGGATGCCCAATGGTTAGAGTATGCTAGGGTCCTTTACGAGCGGGTCCACAAGAAAGGCTATCCTCCATTTGTTAACACATTAATGGACCTATTCACCATGGATGATATTAAACAGGGAATAAAGAAGTTAGCAAGTGGGAAAGTGCAGGACATAGATGGGATACAGGCTGAATTTTTAAAGTGGGGGATTGAAACTCTTGCTCCTTACATAACAAGAATTTTCAACAATGTCAATCAAGAAGGCTTTGCTTTGGAGTGGACTACTAGTGTGGTCATTCCTTTGTTTAAAAGTGGTGATATCAATAACCCATCTAACTACCGCACAATTATGGTTAATCCTATCTTTGGCAAGCTCTTTGGGAGCATGGTTGAGCATAGGATCAGCAACTGGGCAGAAAATGAGGGAAAAAGGGCAAAAGGGCAGGCAGGCTTTAGATCTAGGAACTCTACCATTGATCACTGCATCACCCTTAGACACTTGATTGAGAAGATTTGGGACTGCCAGGGTGAGGAAGCTTATTGTTGTTTCGTTGACTTCAAGAAAGCTTTTGACACAGATCCTAGGGACAAACTTTGGAATAGGATGGAAGAATTAGGCATTCCAAATGTGTACAAAGCAGTTGTTCACAGGTTATATGAGAAGGTTAATGCTAAAATCAGAACAAGTGAGGGTATGTTAGAGTGTTTTGGTAGCAACATTGGAGTTAAGTAGGGCTTCCCTTTATCTCCCACACTTTTTGGGATTTACATTGATAAGTTGGAAGCTTGGTTAAGCAAGGATGGAGGGGACGGTATTCAATTGGTAGGTTATGTAGTGAATTTACTTCTATATGTTGACGATCTTATTTTAATTTCAATAACAACTCATGGGTTAAGAGAACATTTGAAAGCTCTAGAACACTTCTGTCAGGAAGTGGGGATGCAAGTGAACACCACCAAAACCAAAATCATGATTTTCTCTTTGAATAGAAAAGAAAAACAACATGTCTTTCTTTTTGAAGGTAGTCTGCTTGATATAGTGAAAGAATACAAATATCTTGGGATTGACTTTCACCATAAGCTCAGTTGGGAGACTTTTAGAGTGAAAAGGATACAGGGAGGTTGGAAAGCCTCTTTCCTATTGCAAAACAGATGTAGGAAAGCAGGACTTTGGGATTGGAAAACCAAGAAAACTCTTTTTGGTTTACTTGTCACGCCAGTTGTACTTTATGGGTGTGAAGTGTGGGGAAGCAATTTGTCAAAGTGTAGCTAGAGACAAATAGAAAGAATCCAAAAACACCTAATAACAAGCAATCTCAAAGTTAAGGCCACGGTCCCATATGAAATTCTTTTAGCTGAAGCGGGGGATTTTCCCTTGGAGGCATCGGCGATAACTCGGTTGATAAGTTATCTAAAGAAGATTGAAAACATGGACAACCACTAGTGGCCCAAAGCGGTTATGGAGGAGGCGCTAAACTGTAGAAAGAAAACCTGGATGAAGTAGAACAAGTGGTTGAACAAGTGGGACATCAAATTACAGGAGTGTCCTAGCACCAATAGTGAAATAAAAAATTACGTGAAGGAAAAATTTAGGACTGCCATGTGGTCAAATCAGATTGGGAAAAAAAAGCATACTACGTCAAAGAGTTTAACCTGACAAAGGATCATGGTGAAAAAACATATTTAGGGGTTGCTATTAGAGGGAAAGCAAGGGTGTTAGTTGCATAGCTGAGGACGGGATCACATCGTCTTAGATGTGAGACCGATAGATGGAAGTCTCCTAAGGAAACATAAGAATAAAGAACTTGCATATTCTGCAATAAGGGGGTGGTTGAGAAGGAACAACACTTCTTCATGGAATTCACATCTTATGAAGACATCCATAAACAATATGCAAATAGTTTGTGTATGGATGATATGCAGCAGTTATTTGAGGAGGATGGGATCAACCAGACGACCAGCCTTATGGTCAAAATCAATAGTAGGAGATATAATTTACAAAAGAGCATGAAAGAAAATTAAGTCGTGTCTTGGTCCCATAGACTGTTTAGTCTCGTGGACATCACTAAAATCTTTCATTCATTCATTCATTACTTTATCGATGTTATGTGACTTCCTTCTTGGTCTTAATTGACCTTGGTGATAACATCCAGGCAATAAATCACCCATTAATTTAGATTGGATGTTGCAATTTATACAATGAGCAAAAGTTAGGTCTGAGATGATGTTTCAATCATCAGACATGCCAATGGAGTTATTTATGGAGACAAATCTTCTAAACCCAAGTACCTAAGACTTCAAGTGATCTATTCACTGAGCATATCAACATCCTAACAGAGGAAAATATAGACTAAGATTAAGGCATGACTAGCCCAATACTATACCTATAATACGTAACCCAGGTTTACCATAATAACGTTTTCAAGAAAAGAGGCTACGGTTGGACTTAGGACGACTAGAGTGGTTCTGAGTTAAGAAATTTTGCACATGAACCTGCGCTGCTATGAGGACAAGGAGGAAACATCTGGGTAGGAATCCCGATTATGCTCCATGGATAGCAAGTGTATGCCTTACCTCTTTACAAATGTTTTCTTGATCTTACTCTGGGTGTTCAATCTTGTTTTCACATTTCTTAACCTTTTTACTACTATCAAATAGAGTTTATTTCGAACATCACCTAAGCATATATAGGTTGCTCTTTGCTGTCGGGTGAAGATCTTGGGCTTGTGAATTTATTACATGTTTGGAATACTCTTTTTGAATTGTAATTTCTCTGCCATGCACTGGTCATACAATAAAACAAAATCTCTCCATTACAAGGTGAGGGTAGGTTCATTTTCTCAAGAAGGCACACTTATCCAAATATAACACTAATCTTTGATCTCTACATAAATTCAAATAGGTGTATATATTAAATTTTGTAAGAATATTTATGCATTTCTCCATATATATATATATATATATATATATATATATATATATATATATCAAGGTAAGTTTATGAGTACGTCTATATCAACAACATAGAAGGATGTTTTAACCTCTTAAGCAATAGTTGGCTCTGGAGTGTAAAACATAGTTGTTCTTTTCTGGAAAAAAAGAAGAAGAAAAGTATGTCTCCTTTTTATTGGTACGCATGTTTAATTATAATATACTTTGGTTAGATATATGTTCTAATATATTGCTCACATGGAGCTAGGGATTTCCTTGAATTCAAATTTTAGTGTATA
>VDFB02270651.1:34144258-34170650 GCA_007258455.2 Sequoia sempervirens | reverse complement strand
TGAAATTTGTAGCAAGCACTAGGTAAAGACACAAAATATTGAACCATACAAATTAGTACAACTTACATCAGTGCCATATATCCATTTAGGGAGTCAAATTCATAAACATCGATCTAAGGGTTTATGACAGATTTAACACATAATATATAAGATCCTTGAGAAAATTGCTTTACAATTTCATCAACATGTATTCTAACCCAATACTACTTATCAAACTTTATACAAAACATATCCACCTATACAATCCCATTTACATTTTAATTAATTCCTTGAATTAAAGCCAAACAGAACTACACACACTACAAGAGTGAGATGAATGAGACAACCCTTGATTATCTCATTCAAAATTTAGATATGCATGTACAATGGAGAGACATGAGTAATCATTTCAATTCAAATTCCACTACTATCATAAAACATCAAATTCCCATGAATTCAAAATCTAGTACAAAATGACTCAAAACCTAAATTGCATTTTCTTAAAAACCATCAAACTTTACAATTTGCTCTGCAACTCTACCTAGACTCGACCAAAAAATATCTAACTTGCTAACTAGTACTTCTGACCTTGAAATCCTTCTTATATAAAATGAAGGAGCAAACAAGCATCGGGCCAGAATGTACCTCTCATTTCGCATGCTTTTCTTCAAAAAACTCTTGAGGACAACAACTATACCTTCTTTATTTCTAATCCTACACTCTATTCATGCATCCTACAATTACAATAGTATCCATGGGGCCTCTTACACAAGCTACAGTAATCAAAAAAAGTGTAAGAGCCCCTTTATATCATGTTTGGACTACAAAACCCTCAAAAATAGGGTAATCAGGTTGTATGCAAATAAATAAAGCTTTCTAACTCAAATCAACGCCTTAAGCCCTCAAATCAGATTCAAATCAAAGCTAACACATATCTTCACGACTTTGAATTGATTTCACATCAAAATATGGCTGCATGTGACCGTACAGTGCTGCATAACAGGAAAAATATATAAATTTTGAAGAAAAACATAGATTTTTGAATGTCAAGAGCTTGTATTTTAAATCCTCAACCATCAACAACCATTGGCAATGATCACTTTTATGCCTTTTAAAGGCCTTTACACATCAACCATTGAACAACCAATTCTACATTGACTTTTTTAATCTTTTATGATCACATGAAAACATAAAATACTAATTGGTGTTGTTAACATCACTTGGCTTGGGTAATGCTTTTTAATTTTTGACCTTTCGTAAACATTAAAAAGTACATCATTAAATTAATTATGTAATGGCATAAAATTAAAAATCATGAATTAATTATGTAACCATATAAGTCAAATATAATTGTATCAAGAAATCAATATCAAATAGATAATATAATCACATAACTCATACATTTCAATGTCATTGATCTTCTTCTTCATCCAACTCTTTGTCTATATCATCCGATCTAGATTCAACATTGTAAGGATTAGTCATATCATCATCATCATCGATATTAGTTTCAATAATGTCATCATCCATACCGATATCATCTTCTGGCGGAACATTAACTCCTACATCACTTGATTCAGTTCCTCCTCTTCGACATCTTCGTCAGTGGACATCATCAACTAACTGCTCATCCCGACTATCATCTACACTATCTTCTAGTTCTTGGCATCTTCTTCTTCCACCACATTACTCTTTACCTGCCCCTTCCTCTGGATCATGTCTAACAAAAAATGACCAACCCAAGTGATCTGAACCTCTGAGTAAAATACCTGCTCACATTGGCTTGGAAGAACATAGGGCTCATTTCCAGCTCGCTCGATCAACCTTGTATTAACCATGGTAAATCCATTATCATGTTCAATAACAGTTCTCTCAGGATAATTTTCATTCAATCGTAGCATATACCATAGGACAATGAACAAAATTAATCTAAAGGACTTAAAGTCACACTCAAGTATATCATCCAAAATCCCGTAGTATCGATTTTCTGAGACTTCTAGATGTATGTCGCTTCTAGATGAAACATTAGTCACCTGAAAGATTGCAGTTATACTAGAATCACAAGTTTTCTTCATGTCATCCAATATTTTGATTCGAAATCTATGACCATTGCACTACATAGCCTTATGGTGTTTCACCTGCAATATGTCAAACATGTAAAAATTATTGCAATATCGTCAGTCGATAAACATATTTATTCTTGGCCAAATGTATGCAAAGAAAACAATCTCAACATATATATACATCAATATAATTGAAAATAATTAAATAATATGGGTGATTAATATATTTATACATACTTGTTTATCTCTTATACCATATGCTAAATCAATTTCCCTTTGTGTAACATTGGAATCTCCATTACGATGAGCTTCTTTAACTAATGAAGCTACACCTTCCCATGTTAATGCACGGCTAGATTGTTAACATCGTTCAATCCAGACCATCATCCGATCAAGATTGTTTGCAACGTACAAATGTAGTGCATCCCACTCTCGACCAATTGTATCAAAAAAAAATTAAATTCACAAATGACGTATAATTAGTTAAATACCACAGTATACGACCTTAATTTATAATTGATGTATATTGAAGATTAAAAATTAAATAAGTACAATATACATAAAAACCATATGTAAAATGTATTCCAATTAATCTCCATGATTTCATCTTAGAATTACTCTCTCACTTCTCAATCTACCTTTCCCCATCGTAATCCCCTTCGAATTTGTTAACGGAGTGATCCCAAATGCGATCTACATGGATCTTTGCTGCAAACTTAGGAAGATATTCACTAATGTACACCATGGTCTAGTATACCATATATCCCTCCACCATAGAACCCTCAGGATGTGCTCTTTGTCTAACCAAAGCCTTGAAAAATTTCAAGTGTCTCTCAACCATCCACATTGACCTTGTGTGTACAGGTCCACACAATTCAATCTCCTCAACTTGGTGTATGAGGTAGTGTTCTTGTGCATTGAAAAATGTTGAAGGTAAACACTTTTACATTTCACACATTAGACAAGGGATTTTTTCTCTTCCAATAATTTATATCTTCTTTATGGATTTCTTTAGATGACATCCATCTACAAGTGATTCAAAGTGCAAATATATTAACAAGATTTAACAAAAATATATAGTATATTACATAACAAGTGAAACAAATGGCAATTATAAGATGTATACAATGAATTGAAAAAATATCACTACTTACCTCATGTATTTTCCAAAATCATATATAATTTTCTTTCAACATTGTTGTCAAAGTTGTCTGGGAGAGATAGAGGTAGGACGTACTGCAACAATTATAAAATGATCTTTTTATTATTTTTCCAAAAGTAGTAAACACAATACATTGAAAAGTACATGCACTATACATGTGTATATAATATACTAGAATAATTACCTTAATGAAGGTATTCCAATCATGCGTTTTCATCCCTAACCCAAATTCACCTTTCTTTGTTATTATATTGTTTATGTTCGCAACAAATCTTGTGGAAAATTGAATTTTTCGTATGACTTCTTTTATAGCATTGCTTTGCTGCTCTGTTAATAACCAAGGAAGGGTACTTATATTAATTTGGTCTCCATTTCTATTTAATTGAATGAAATTTTTCATTGCATGATTGGCTTCCTAAATCTCACTACAAATTTTGACAATTTTTTCTTTGTCATGCCTTCCATCCAATATTTTCCATAACATTTCTATTATATTCTTTCTAATATGCATTGTATCAAACAAATTCACAATTTGTAGCTGCTCATAGTAGGGCAAACTACTAAATTTTCTAGGATAACTTTTCAGTCCCTGTGGAAGCCAGCCATTAATGCCTTGATGACCTTCATGAAGCATATAAGTTAAACAAATTAACAATGACAATCATTTTCAATTACAACATGAGTAAAAACAACACAATATAAAAATATAAATTCAAAACATATCATATATGATAGATAAACAATTTGATCTGATGTATAACCTTGATGATTAATTCTATTATATTCCAACTTCCATAGGCAAGGTGCCATTCTTTGTGGCTTTTATGTAGTCTCTTCTTTCCCATTGAAAAGATGTTTTTTAGTAGTTCGATACTTATGATTTCTATGGAGGAAGTGTCTATACTCATCAAACACCTGCTTTCCTAAACTTGTTGAACAACGAGATTTCATCTTTGGACCACAAATTGGACATGCAAATTTTCCCTTTGTTTGAAGACCTGCAAGATCATATATAATTGGATAAATATGAATAATTAGATAATGGAGATCTTCCGAATCTGCCCTAACAGACTATTCTCTTTGGCATGTATTCATTACTCCAGCTACTAGGGTTTTATGTGACATCTTTAATATCTTCATGACCGTGGCTTTTAAATAGATCTCAGTCTTTGCTTTAATCATTTTCATGGTAACCCTTGAGTTCCATAATCCACCTTCAATCTCTTCTAAGAACATTTTCTTAAGCTAGGTGCATAGTATGCATATAAAGCAAGTCCTTCATACACGCCATTGTTCCAAACCACCACCACGCTTCCTTGCTTAAAATGTTGCCTCCATAAGCACAAGCATGTTTTAAAATCATGGTTGCCAGTGATTGACCATTAAGGTCACCACTTTCATCATGAAGATACAATGAGATTTTTGTCTTCAAACTCAATGCATTATGCAAGATAACATTGTGAATTGTTTGTTGTGTACGATTTGATTTTCTTGCACATTTACTGCTTTGCTAACTTCCTTTAAGACTGGGTATTGCACCCTCAGCTGCAATCTCAAATAGCTCACTCACTATCACTTGAAGATTCCTTTCATGAGCATCCTTCTATAAAATCAAACTATGCCCTATAGACTGCCTACTTACTACAGGGGACTCATTGTTTCATGGTATTGTAGATCTTAAGATCCTTCAACATTATTGACACTACTTCACAGTCCACAAGGTATTATTCACTATTCTCCCATCTTTGATGAGTCTCAAAACACTGCTCAAACATGCAATCCACTACCTCCATTATACATTAATGGCTAAGAAGAAACATTGAACCTATGATTACCACTATTACTTCATGTGGAAAGTCATTCCCTGATTGCATTTTCCTTGTCTAACACTACCAAAGCATTTGAAAAACCTTAAGGTCAGCAAGGGGGTAAGGAAACTCACTATTAAAATCTCCACTTTACTATGCAAGGTTTGAGCTTTATTATCTTGTCACTGCTCAACCTCTTTTTGCTGTCACATCTCAAGTGACTGTCATTCTTCTTACCGTAGATTGCATTTACAAATGTCACTAAGCTACATAGTGTGCTTGTTATTACAATCTTTAGATTGCAAGATTTTGTTATTAGCTACAATGTCTCAATATTTTGGTATTGCAACCTCACTAATCCGCTAGAGTTATTGTTTATGTTTCTACGGAGGCCTAGGGTTTGTACCCTAATCATGCTCTTACCAATGCTTGTTGGTATTAAAAAACAACCTTAAATAATGGGTTAAAAATTAGTTGTCTTGACAAAGTTGTGGTATGATCTTGGATTGTATCCTAGAGTGTGGGAAGCTTGTGTTTGATCATTAAGGTATGTAAACCTGATTAGGGAAATGTATCCTATATAGCATGGGTCTTGCTTTAATACTTTCCATAATGGTTATTAGCAGATCACATTATTATAGTTTGCGGTAACCCAAGATTGCATTCAAGTATGTAACAAACTTGGTTTGTTGTTTAAGCTATACACTTTTAAGTAACATTCATAAGGTTTAGAAAATATTGATCACTCTCTAGAATAGCCCATTAAACATGGGTTGTGCTTGAATGCACTACATAATTGATATAACACAACAACTCTGCATATCAACCAGAGTTATAGGCTCTTTATTGTAGCAAGAGGTAATCACTCTTGGATCATGCTATAATTACATAACCTGTTAAACTTGAGACAACCTGAATGCACCCAATGATGATTGAAACCTACATTATACAACCTAAATTAACTACATTATATGAGTGCCTCCATTTCTATCACAACATAGCCACATTAAACTTGGGTCACACATGAATGTATTTGTATTTGTTATAGCACAACTGTGCCACATGACCAATAGAGTTATGGATCACATAATTATAGTCACAAGAATTGTTCCTTGGTTGTGATCTTATGGTGATTCCACACAACAAAATCTGGACATGAAATTCTCAAAACCCTAAACCTCTAAAAATGAAATCTAATGAGATGTTGCTTTAAAATATGATTTTCAAACCGGAACTACAAATATGACTTCACAATTGAATTCTGCAAAAAGACAATGACTACCCTCAACCTGTTGATATCTTCTTGAATTTTTTCTGATTTTTCCCAAGAAAATCATCCTTAGTTCTCCACAAACTGTCTCAAGTAGAGCAAAAAACTGTCGCAATAAATCAACAGAATCACTTTTCTTTATGTCGGCCACAATTTGATTTTTATTTTTATTTTCCATGTTTGTCAAAATTTCGACGAACGTCGGGGATACACTTTTAAAAAATTGAAAATTACACATCAAATTTTACAAGCACTCGACGATACATCAAATTATACATATTTTTTTGGAAATTTTCGTCGGATTTTGCAGTCAAATGAGTTAGTGGGCCTGAAATGATTATTGGATGAATCCATACTAGGATTCAAGGCTATCAATATATCTTGCCCTTCATGCATAACCTTATCCTCCCTCATTGCATGCATTTCCAAAGAGTTATCCTGAAACTTTATCACACATTCATCATGCTTCAAAGCACTCACTATATTAGACTCTCCAGCTATGGATTCTTCTACAACTACCTGCTCCTCTTCAACCCTTTGTTCAAATTTATCAATCAACCTTTGACAAAATTCATCAAAAGAAATTACCTAAATGTGGACTTGGTTGTCCATACCTTGGTGCCACCAATCATGTGAAACTCCTTCAAGATGCAAGGTTGCATAATAAATGGAAAATTTCTCCTTCATGGGTCTGAATGTGAAATAGTCCAACATCCTTTGTACCCATGCTCTAGATGAGATCCTATCTAATCCATTAAAATTTGGAACTGGATATTTTATGATTTCCTTTCTACCATATGTTGGGTGATTTTTGTAGCCCTTTGCAACCTACATTATTTGTATCATACTAGCATAACCATTGTACATGATTGAATTTTTGAATCCTTCATCTTGATTAGCATAAATCTCTCTAATGGTTGTTAGATCTCTTGTCAAATCTTCTATGGGATCTGAAGGGGAAATGGATGTAGTAACATCACCTTTAGGTAGGAAAGTAGACTTGGAAGCTCCTAGGTTGGATTGTTGAATATTTGAAGAACTCCAATTCTCCTTATGTGACTGTGGATCTTGAAGCATTTTTTCCACCAACCTCATTTCCTCTCTTGTCTCGGCAAGACTATTTGTAGTTTGTTTATGACTCCTTTGTAGATCTTGGAAGAATGTTTTATCAAAATCATCCTTTTATTCCTCTTTTCACTATTGCAAAAAAATTGATCAAACCCTCAAGCTAGAAATAGCATGGATTTGATACCACTGTAATATCCCACAATAAAATTTAATTACAAATTACAAATTTCTTAATTTCTATCAAACTTAAAATTGAGCAAATCAGGTAGAAAGTTTTTTTTATTAAAACGCTCCAAATTGAAATTGAATATTATGCAACTAAAGTATAATGTTTCATTTCAAATTTTGACATGTTTTTACATCATTTTTTTTATAAATACATCAAGTAACAACAATAAACATCTGCTGCAAATTACATCAAGAAATATTCAAACTGGAAACTCAAATACACACTTAAACTATAGCAAACTTCACACCAATTCTCCAAAACTCACACAAAAGTATTCAACATAAAAAAGAATGAAAATATAGTTTAAAAACATAAAAACCATGTCCTCCAAGTTTTCCAATGGTTTACACAACCTAGAAAAGAAAAACAAACCCAAACTATGCAAACTGCAACTATCTTGCAACACACAACTTCTGGAAATAAAATGCAACAACTCAGATCTGCACTATGGTAACATTTGAGTGAGATTAAACTATGATGAGCCTCTAACTCTCATCCTTATTTTATTTGGAAACCATCAAACATCCAATTCTTGAGCCTCCCTCTCCATAGGTTTGACAAGGTCTCATCAAATACTTCACAATAATAATCTATAATAATGCCAAAAATGAAACCCAACTAATATTTAAAATCAAAATCATTCTAAGGAAGATTTGGGTGCCCAAGAAAATCCCACACCAAGAAGGAAAGTATCTTGAAACTTTCAATTAGTAACTTCTTTTCTAGTTATCAAAATCCTCTAGTGAACTCTCAACAAATTGTGTCAATTGCCTTGCAAGTAATTGTGTCTCAAAAAGGAAAGTAATCGAAATCTTGGGAAACCTCCCAAAACCCACACCCTCCTTGACATATATGATTTTTAATTTTAATTTTTTCTCTTTCCAAAAGATATGATTTGATTATTTAAACCATAAATAAAATATTTCTCAATTAATCTAGTAGGTCCTAATTCACTATTTTTGGATTTAACTGAACTTACTCAAAATAGTAAGTTCTATTTTTAGAAAGGGGACATGACAGGAGGCTACTCATGTGGCTTGATGCCAATTTTGAACTATGGTTATGCCATACAATATTTGAGAATAGTGACCACTAAAGTGTGAGAATTGGACCAATTTGAATCAATTGAGTAGCATGATGTGGCAAAGAGAGAATAAGAAAATCTAGAATGGGAGATGATGCAACTCGATGTGAGTTGTTATCAAAGAGAAGAAAAATATCCTCAATACTTTTATCAATGTATGAAAGGTAAGATTCCACAAACATAGATGAAATTTTTGGTAAGTAGACCTCCCAAAGAAGTGGATATTATAGAAACGAAGAAATCTACTATAAAGAATCATTGGAAGAACTCAAAGAAGCATCTCTAAACTTTGATGAAATAATAGATAATGGATGAATGTCTTACAATAGGAAAGTTAATTCCTTAATGGTTTCATTTGGATCTAAAGTTTGAGAAAATTCTAAAAGAGTGAAGTCATAATTCCTTCTCTATTATGCTCGTCACAATGAATTCATGTATTCTTTTAAAGGATTACAACATCTATAAATAACATGATAACACTTTTAAATTATCTTTATAATGTACTATGAATATATTTCTTTCTCAAAAAAAATTCTACTATCCTCCCATCTTGATTCTTTAATATTTTCAACCTCACAATTCAACCTTCCCTATGTTTTTAAAGACTTTAAATGAATTTCCTTGCATTTATTACCTTTTTGAGCCATATATTTCCTTCTTGAACCTCCATGGGTACATGTTTATGTAGTTTTAATAGGTCCTTGGGATAAAATAAGAAGCCTAAGATCATGAAATTGAAGATAAACCATCTTCATGTAATTCACCCTAGTCAAAAAAATTATTTGCTTAAATAAGGGAAAACACAACTTTGAGAACCACCAATTGGGAAACCACCTCTTGGTTGCAAAAACATAATGCATTAATAAAACCATAAATTTTATATACATGTAAGAGAGGGAGACCAACCACATCAAGGCTCCAAGTCACGGAGAGCCGAGAGAGAAGGGTTGCCCTAATTTACCTCACTCTAAAGGGATGTTTTAGGGTGAGGACCGAGAATGAAGAGCACTATGTAGTACTTTTGTCACTCTACAGATCTGAAGTTCAAGTTTAGGCTAGGCGATCAGGTTTTTGGAGTCGGTACTGCACCTTAAGCAGCTCTTTGTCTGAGGATGAAAACATGGTTTTGGGACGACAACGCGACATGCTAGCATCTCTCTGGCACGCTGGCATCCATACGACCAAAAAACATGAAGTATAATAAAAACTACCTAAAAACTTACTGACAACCTAGCTAGTTGATTTTAACAAGGTAAACAGAATAATGAAGTATGAGAAATAGAGATGAAGATGATAAAGCAAGTAGATCAAAGCTAGGGTGATGAAGATGATCTCACAAAAGCGTCTTTTTTTCAACTATCTCCACACACACGTTCACCTACACACAAGAAAGAGGGGAAATTGTTGGGGTTGTATAGGGGCATGCCTCAGTCAAACCCTCGCTTTGGTGTTTCCACCTCCACGGACAACCAGAAAGCAGTGGAGTAGAATATGCAATAAAGAAAGTAGAAAGAAAGATTGCAATGAACACTACAAAACAATACTATGCTACTCTATCAAATCACAAAGCAAAGGAGTGAAGTGTTACCACCTCTGCCCAAAATATCACTAGCCAAAGGAAAGAAAAAGCAAGGTATGGACTTGGAAAAGTCACCATAGCCATAGTGGTGATGAAGGGAGGTCTCACAAGACTCCAATCCCACACTTCTATGGCTCCCTCACACTTGCAATGTGGAGTTGATGGAGTGTCAATGCTACTGCAATGTTGTAAGACCCCACCTTGCATGTGGATAATACAATCTTCATTTTCGTATATTCTCCTAAATATATGCTTAGATATATTTCAAACAATGCATAGTGTGATTTCGTGACAATGTGCTTGTATTTCATTTTGACATGTTTTATTATCATTTCTATGAAGGTATTAGGCACTTGTAAACTATGAATATGAATTGGAATTTTAATGAAATTGTTGGACAATTAAATCTAATTTCAGCTACCAAACTAATGTGATATATGATTGTTTCTTATGATTTCATTGGAAATGTGCAGGAAAGAAAGGGCACCAATACGAGAAGGGAAAACCAGTGAGAGCAAATTGAAAGACATCCTCTTGTGGTTATGAATTTGATTTCCTTATTTTGGGAACTTATAAGGAAATAGAGTTATTGTCTTATTCTTTTGGGTTGAAAGGGTATTTAATTGTGTGTCATGAGAGATGTAAGTTGGGGTTAAGGTTTAGAAACCATTTTATCCAAGTGAGAAACTCGGATGGAACCTTAAGTGGGTCTTTAAAGAGGGTTGTTGGCCAATTTATTAGGTTGGGATTCATAAATAAATCCCCTAGGGTCTATACCATGGTGTTAGGGGTCAAGTGGGCATGCAATAGATCCCCAAGGACATGATTTGACTCCTGAAAAGTCTTCATAATGAAAAGTGACGAATTTTGAGGAAAGGATGAGGTGGAAAGATTGAGGGGTTGTCCAAGTGCATGTACCCCTCTTAAATAAGGAAAAGACCCTCTCTGATGGTGGAGGTACACTCATACCTCCCCATCCAAGGGTTACAATTTTTGAGACTTCTATATAGTTGAAGAGGAGGAAAGAGTGGGGTGTTACCCACTTCTCCTTTTGGAGAAATCTAGTTGAGAAGAAGAAAAAGAAGAGAAGGGGAGAGAATTCTTTCCACTTGTGAGGAAGTGATGAGGATGGTATGGCTGGGAGGGAAAAGAAGGATGGAAGAGCCCAATTCCCTCCTCTAAAAAAAAATAGATAAGTTTTCCTTACTTTCACCCCTCCTTGTTTTGTTGTTGTAGGATGTGAGCATGTTGTGTGAATCATTATTGAATATGATGAGTGGAGAAACCATAGGCATGTAATTTAATGTTATGATATTTTATCCTTTTGTGAAATTTGAGAAAACTCCATTAATCCTCTTGGGGTTGAAATATTTCTTGCTCGGGGGTATGGCTAGAGTCCACAAGACTCCATGACGCCATTACGGTAGGGTGGAGAGCAAACCTTACTCAATAGTGTGTCATTCATTGTGTTTCTTGAATTCAATTGTAATATGGAAAGCTAATGATTGTTGTAACATGTTAGAAAATGGGGAGAGAGAAAATCTGCATTCATCAGCCTGTAAATCATTTTTTTTGTCTTTTATATATAAAATTGCAAGTTTATAATAATGGAATTTACATCTATTTAAGGAAAGAATGAAGGAGAAAAATTGATTTCATGAGCATGTCAATTGTCACTTTTTACACATGAATTGGTTGGGGTAAGAGAGTTGTTATTTCGATGAAATGAGGCAGATGTTTTTAATATGTCCTCTCTATGTACAATGAATGAAATTTATTTTCTTGCAAATAATTATTTTCTTGTGTTAGGTAGATTGGGTCTGATGTATTAAGGGAACTGTGCTTGGTTAGAATTTAAATAAAGATAGCCTTGTTATGTTGCTTATACACTAAAATTTGAATTCAAGGAAATCCCTAGCTCCATGTGAGCAATATATTAGAACATATATCTAACCAAAGTATATTATAATTAAACATGCGTACCAATAAAAAGGAGACATACTTTTCTTCTTCTTTTTTTCCAGAAAAGAACAACTATGTTTTACACTCCAGAGCCAACTATTGCTTAAGAGGTTAAAACATCCTTCTATGTTGTTGATATAGACGTACTCATAAACTTACCTTGATATATATATATATATATATATATATATATATATATATATATATGGAGAAATGCATAAATATTCTTACAAAATTTAATATATACACCTATTTGAATTTATGTAGAGATCAAAGATTAGTGTTATATTTGGATAAGTGTGCCTTCTTGAGAAAATGAACCTACCCTCACCTTGTAATGGAGAGATTTTGTTTTATTGTATGACCAGTGCATGGCAGAGAAATTACAATTCAAAAAGAGTATTCCAAACATGTAATAAATTCACAAGCCCAAGATCTTCACCCGACAGCAAAGAGCAACCTATATATGCTTAGGTGATGTTCGAAATAAACTCTATTTGATAGTAGTAAAAAGGTTAAGAAATGTGAAAACAAGATTGAACACCCAGAGTAAGATCAAGAAAACATTTGTAAAGAGGTAAGGCATACACTTGCTATCCATGGAGCATAATCGGGATTCCTACCCAGATGTTTCCTCCTTGTCCTCATAGCAGCGCAGGTTCATGTGCAAAATTTCTTAACTCAGAACCACTCTAGTCGTCCTAAGTCCAACCGTAGCCTCTTTTCTTGAAAACGTTATTATGGTAAACCTGGGTTACGTATTATAGGTATAGTATTGGGCTAGTCATGCCTTAATCTTAGTCTATATTTTCCTCTGTTAGGATGTTGATATGCTCAGTGAATAGATCACTTGAAGTCTTAGGTACTTGGGTTTAGAAGATTTGTCTCCATAAATAACTCCATTGGCATGTCTGATGATTGAAACATCATCTCAGACCTAACTTTTGCTCATTGTATAAATTGCAACATCCAATCTAAATTAATGGGTGATTTATTGCCTGGATGTTATCACCAAGGTCAATTAAGACCAAGAAGGAAGTCACATAACATCGATAAAGTAATGAATGAATGAATGAAAGATTTTAGTGATGTCCACGAGACTAAACAGTCTATGGGACCAAGACACGACTTAATTTTCTTTCATGCTCTTTTGTAAATTATATCTCCTACTATTGATTTTGACCATAAGGCTGGTCGTCTGGTTGATCCCATCCTCCTCAAATAACTGCTGCATATCATCCATACACAAACTATTTGCATATTGTTTATGGATGTCTTCATAAGATGTGAATTCCATGAAGAAGTGTTGTTCCTTCTCAACCACCCCCTTATTGCAGAATATGCAAGTTCTTTATTCTTATGTTTCCTTAGGAGACTTCCATCTATCGGTCTCACATCTAAGACGATGTGATCCCGTCCTCAGCTATGCAACTAACACCCTTGCTTTCCCTCTAATAGCAACCCCTAAATATGTTTTTTCACCATGATCCTTTGTCAGGTTAAACTCTTTGACGTAGTATGCTTTTTTTTCCCAATCTGATTTGACCACATGGCAGTCCTAAATTTTTCCTTCACGTAATTTTTTATTTCACTATTGGTGCTAGGACACTCCTGTAATTTGATGTCCCACTTGTTCAACCACTTGTTCTACTTCATCCAGGTTTTCTTTCTACAGTTTAGCGCCTCCTCCATAACCGCTTTGGGCCACTAGTGGTTGTCCATGTTTTCAATCTTCTTTAGATAACTTATCAACCGAGTTATCGCCGATGCCTCCAAGGGAAAATCCCCCGCTTCAGCTAAAAGAATTTCATATGGGACCGTGGCCTTAACTTTGAGATTGCTTGTTATTAGGTGTTTTTGGATTCTTTCTATTTGTCTCTAGCTACACTTTGACAAATTGCTTCCCCACACTTCACACCCATAAAGTACAACTGGCGTGACAAGTAAACCAAAAAGAGTTTTCTTGGTTTTCCAATCCCAAAGTCCTGCTTTCCTACATCTGTTTTGCAATAGGAAAGAGGCTTTCCAACCTCCCTGTATCCTTTTCACTCTAAAAGTCTCCCAACTGAGCTTATGGTGAAAGTCAATCCCAAGATATTTGTATTCTTTCACTATATCAAGCAGACTACCTTCAAAAAGAAAGACATGTTGTTTTTCTTTTCTATTCAAAGAGAAAATCATGATTTTGGTTTTGGTGGTGTTCACTTGCATCCCCACTTCCTGACAGAAGTGTTCTAGAGCTTTCAAATGTTCTCTTAACCCATGAGTTGTTATTGAAATTAAAATAAGATCGTCAACATATAGAAGTAAATTCACTACATAACCTACCAATTGAATACCGTCCCCTCCATCCTTGCTTAACCAAGCTTCCAACTTATCAATGTAAATCCCAAAAAGTGTGGGAGATAAAGGGAAGCCCTACTTAACTCCAATGTTGCTACCAAAACACTCTAACATACCCTCACTTGTTCTGATTTTAGCATTAACCTTCTCATATAACCTGTGAACAACTGCTTTGTACACATTTGGAATGCCTAATTCTTCCATCCTATTCCAAAGTTTGTCCCTAGGATCTGTGTCAAAAGCTTTCTTGAAGTCAACGAAACAACAATAAGCTTCCTCACCCTGGCAGTCCCAAATCTTCTCAATCAAGTGTCTAAGGGTGATGCAGTGATCAATGGTAGAGTTCCTAGATCTAAAGCCTGCCTGCCCTTTTGCCCTTTTTCCCTCATTTTCTGCCCAGTTGCTGATCCTATGCTCAACCATGCTCCCAAAGAGCTTGCCAAAGATAGGATTAACCATAATTGTGCGGTAGTTAGATGGGTTATTGATATCACCACTTTTAAACAAAGGAATGACCACACTAGTAGTCCACTCCAAAGCAAAGCCTTCTTGATTGACATTGTTGAAAATTCTTGTTATGTAAGGAGCAAGAGTTTCAATCCCCCACTTTAAAAATTCAGCCTGTATCCCATCTATGTCCTGCACTTTCCCACTTGCTAACTTCTTTATTCCCTGTTTAATATCATCCATGGTGAATAGGTCCATTAATGTGTTAACAAATGGAGGATAGCCTTTCTTGTGGACCCGCTCGTAAAGGACCCTAGCATACTCTAACCATTGGGCATCCGTGATATTGTTTTCCAACTTCTTTTTCTTTTGCTGCAGTTCCCTCCAAAATCCTTTAGAATTCTGCTTTTGAAGCGAGATTAGCTCCTTCCTTCTTTCATTAACATACTCTATTTTTTTGGATTGCATATTTTTTGTTGTATTCTTTGTCCATATCACTCTTCTTTAGTGATCTCTTGGTTGCCTTACACTCATCATCATACCACGGATTTTCTGGAAATGTGTTTGCAGCCCCCACCTTGGGAAGAGACCTTTTGCATGCATTTAATGCTTTGTGGATTATCGGGATCAGCAAATTGCTGTGAATATGGGCATAAACCTCTTTAACAGCTTTAATCTCTCCTTCATTCTTCAAATCATGGAACTGTTGCTTAAGAACAACATTAAATATTTCTTTATTTTCCTAATTTATGAGGATTTTACTCTTGGGAAGGGATTTTTTTTGCATGTGTTGAACTTTCTTGTTGTGTTGATTGATTGGAGAAATGCAAAGCTTAACACGAAGAGGTAAGTGGTCAAATTTCAGTTCAATAGGACAATCCTCTATGTCAAACTCTAGCAGCCCAGAACTAAGACTTTGAGAGCAAACCACATAGTCTACCACACTTTGACCATTGTAAGTCTTGCAAATGACTCCCCCAGACTTCGGCCAATCTCTCACCCTATTGCAAATAACCATGCCTAACAAACTACAAAGCCCAAGTAATTCAGTCCCAAACGAATTCACAGTGCCATTATCATCTTGAGATGTTCTTTCCCAGTGGAGACCACCACCTTCCTCCAACCATAAAGGATTGTTCTCCCCTTTTTCTTCACTGCTCAACTGAAGAGACTGATTATTGGTTGTCCTTGCATTAAATTCACCCATTAAAACCACATCTCCAAGTATGCTAAAAGTAGAGATATCTTTTTTTAGTGATGCATACGGATCTTCATTGTCTAAATTCCACTTCTTATAAAACTTTGATTTTTTTGGAGCAAAGTAGCAAGCAACTAGACTAAAAGTTACTCCATTTTCAGTTATTTGCAGTCATATGTATTGTTTATTTGTGTCTTCTTTTACAAACTCAACAATTCCCTGCCACTCCTTAGCTATTAGCACTGCAACCCCTCCATGACCTTTACCTATTTCATTTCCTTCATTCCAAACTGAAACTTTCTTATACCCTTCAAAATCTGGAATTTTGTAGCCATCATGTTCATGCGTTTCTATAAGAATGATAATATCCTTGCCTTTTGCTATGGGCCCCAAACCAAGTCCTCTTCTCCATGGATATCCTCTACAATTCCATCTTACAACATGTAGGTAGTCCTGTGGGGCCCATAATTCCTATTTCTTGTTTGAGAAACGATCACTAATTTGGGCTTTCCTGTTCTTCAACCAAGCCCACTTGCCCTCATTTCTTGTTGTTTTCACCTTCTCCCATTCTTTCCTTTGTTCTTCTTGTTGCTCGAAGGTCAAATCTTCATCTAGATAAATATGTGTGCCTTTAAGTAACCCCCTATTTTTTAAGATCTTATTCTTATCTTCTAAATTTCTCAAAGTGACTCTTACATGCCTATCTCTTCCTCCATCTATCTTTCTTCCAATTCTACTAGCTTGTTGAATATGCCCTGCCCATTTCAACTTATCTTTAAAAAAATCTCTTGTTAGAATGTCGGTTCTCTCCTTCTCCCCGAAGTCCCTCAAACCTTTATTGATAATGTTTGTAACCCTGCTTTGTTTATCTTTTTCTTCTCTTAATTGTCTTTTAACTTGTTTTTCAATGATTCCTTTTTGCTTGTTTGATGATCCACTCATTTCTTGTGACCAATATTTGGCCTCTTCTATGTGTACCCTTAACTGATTCTCTTTTACCTCCAAGTCTGCTAATGTTGCTTGGATCCCCTTTAACTCCATTATATTTTCTCCTCCCTCTACTACTAATTTCTCATTTTTTGTTGTTTTTAATTGGTCTAACTCTTGCCTTAGAGTGACCAATTCTTGCTACCCCCTCTCCATGTTAACTTTCAGATTTAAAATTTGATCTTGCAACATTTTATTATCCTTTTCCAGCCTACAGTTTTCTTCAGTAATTATTTTAAATCTGCTATCTTCGTACATCCCCTTTGTTTCTAGAGCATCGAGTCTACTTTTCAACCTCATGAGCTCTTCTACATATAATTCTAATGACCATAATAGTGGTAAGGATGTGGGGTTGTAGATTTCCTAAGATGCCTTTTCAATGGAAATCTTGTTTGTAATGGACTCTTTCGCCTTTCCCATGGTCCCACCCACCATAACTGTGTTTGATTCATGGTTCACTGAGCTACCTATTACCTTCCCATTACTTTTATGTTCAGCTTGGTTTGTTTTCTCTTCTTTTTGGGATACCACCTTAGATGTACCTGCTTGCTGTTATAGATCTTAGGTAAAATCAAAGTGAAGTTTTTCTTTTGATTTTGTTTCAATTTCCTTTTCAGAGCCAACCTACACCTTAAAATCCCGTTGTATTGTTTCGCATTTACGAAGATCAACCCTTCTTACGTGTTCACAAGATTCAAAATACTTGAAAAAGATGACCTTGCTAGCAATGGGGACAAAAAGGTTTCCAAACCCCCATCTTGAATAGTGGTCCACTCGTTTGACCCTTGAGGAGTGTGAAACCCTGAAAACCTTAAACCTTCTTGATCTAGAAGATTCAAGAGGTTGTTTAGTTGCACCTGTGGTTTGCTTGCTATTTTGTTACCCAATATGCACTCCAATGCCCCCATTTGCTTTGAAATTGAGAAACCGATGTTAGAGGTCCCCCTGCCTTGACATCCTGACATGCTAGACCTAGGTTTTCCCCCATAACCCCCCTGTTTACTCTCATGTGGTGAATAACTGTCTTATTGTTGTGAGGTTACCAGTTTATGTGGGTATCCCAGTTGTTGCCTCTTTATGGAAGAAAGGAGACAAACAAATATAAAACAATAAAATAATGAAAATCAGAAAAGGTGGAGAAAGTGACAGAGGACCTGTTTGAATGCAGCCCCCTTTTCCACTTTCTCTTTTTTGGAACCTGCCTCTGCTTTGTCTTTTTGTGCCCACTTTTCCCAACAAAAGCCCCACAGGCCCCACACCCCGAATCTAGAAACTGTAGCCCCTGTGAACCGACCTTAGCCCTGGTAAACACACACACATCTAGACGTAGATCCCGCAGCCCTGGTTTCTTCAATCGCAGCTCTGGTTGTAGATCCCGCAACCCTGATCGCAACCTAGAGGAATGGCTGCAGCTTTGGTCGCAACTTTGGCCGCAACCCTGGTCGCAGTAAGGGAAGTGATAAAGTTCGATAGAATATTCTTATTTGTTTGCATAGACTCTAATCCAAGCTCAAAATGAGCACCTTAGTACTGCCCAGATTTAATACCTGGTCAGTAGATAATTACACAGTCAATAGAATATGATTAAAATTGACACCCGAGATACTAGGGACTCACCTGAAATCAATCGCCGTAGCAATAGTCAGTTCACCATTTAAGGCACCGTCTGCAACGTCCCCATCATATTTCATAGGCCAATGAAAATAATTACTAAAATAGCACTCTATCAGCTATGTTGGCATGACGTCTTGAGGTAAAATTATTAAATAGCATTTCACTTCTACACCCCCCCTCCCCCCCGGTACCTCTCAACATTGGTGTTTAGTCATATCAATTATCCATATGTTATTTTTTTTTACAGTTATCTCCTACGGAAGTTACTGTTTCTTTGCACTTTAAATATGGTTTAACTAGCTTGACAAAAAAAATCTTATTGCCACCAAGCTATCTAGACTAGGATTTAAGCTTGCATGTAATAATATTATGCATGTCGATAAATTTAAAACATTCTCCTTATTTACTCCCCCTGCAGGATTCTAGAATTTTAAACCACAACAATTATGGACAACAATTATGGTCAACGTTTAATATTCAGATTTCTAAAATATTGTTATCATAGCACTATTCATCTTAGTACTAAAGTAATATTAATAATGGTGCAATTATTGTGTAGTAATAATAAAAACAAATATAAGAATGATATAGAGCATATTATTGTATGAAATCACTAAGCTGCAATTTATTACTAAAGAAATAATAATAATAGGGAATATTAATAATTATCATTAAGAAATTGTGTTTCTAATGTTGATGTGTCATTTTTTACTAAGAATAGTATAATTACCTTAGAATCAAATATGTAAGGGGACTCAATATTAATATCCGGAAGGTGTGGCGGAGTGATTTATAAATTCTATTAGATAATAAATAGCCTAAATTGAGCTAATAATAGTAAATAAAGAGAAATGTTAATGTGCAAGGTTAATAATTTTATATGTGACATAAATCAATATTTTGATATTAGCATTGGTTTAAATAATAAGATCAACATAACTCTTTAATTATTTTGTAGCATGTTTTTTTTTTTTAATATTAGCATTTTAACAGAATGGGAAATATAGAAAATTTAAATATTATAAAATGAAATATCATACATGTGAGATAATAATAATATCTTAATGGTAAGCATAGGTTTTGGAATATTTTATCCATAGGTTGTTTCTTCTAAAAAAAAAAGAGATTGTATTAAACAACAATGAAATTAATATTTTTATAGTTGAGAGTAAAATTAATAGTAAAAGAATGATCTATTTTTTTCTTGAAGTGCAGTAAATAATATTATGCATGAGTAAAATGAGTTATGTATAAAGGTTTAGCTATTACTTAATTATTAGTTGGTAAAATTAATAATAATAGTAAATGGGAAAAAATATTACTAAATGGTAAAACTAGTAGTAAAAATTATAATTGGTGAAACTAATATTAATAATAGTAAATTTATATTACCCCATGAATAAAGATCTTGAAGTAAATAGAGAATTGGTAATATTAGTAAATTTACAATTAATGTTAGTGTTAAGGTAAAATTCTATCTTTAGTGTTATTTTAGTAAAACTAATATAGAATATAATTATTAAGAGGGATATTAATATTAAATTGGGCACTTAATGAGGGTGGTTATCAATATTTAATATTAGTATTAATATTGAGCTAGCACTAGGGTGTTAGTAATGTATGTGATGTAAATGATCATATTTGTTATGACATTTGGTATCAATAATATTATTGGGGGT
Source organism: Sequoia sempervirens (assembly GCA_007258455.2). Taxonomy (NCBI): domain Eukaryota; kingdom Viridiplantae; phylum Streptophyta; class Pinopsida; order Cupressales; family Cupressaceae; genus Sequoia; species Sequoia sempervirens. The sequence continues at coordinate 34,150,178 of VDFB02270651.1, read as the reverse complement.
GAAAAATAATAATACATTGTATGATATCTTGGAAATTGTAATAAAATCACTATTTCTATCAATTGAAATAAACATTAACATCATCATTTTTGCAATGGGAATTAATAATAATACTTGATTGAATAATAATTATTCATTTGTATCAATTGGGTTAGAAACATTAGTATCATCAAGAATAAATTTACCACTAAGGCCTTTTTTGTAAGTAAGTATTAACGTTACTATCTTTCTTATAATGGGTTATATCTTAGTCATTATAATACTATCAAATAGTGTTAAACCTCAGTAGATAGGTTATGTTGCGATAGCAGGTTGTGTAAGTTGCTTCGGTTGAATTAGCCACATTAAAAGTAGGCATAGCAATTATAGTGTCAATTAACTTAATGATTGTAAAAAAATTGTTGGGTTGTCTTGGCAAAATTTGTGGGCACGACATCAATTTTAAAGCTATGTCAGGATAATTTGATAGAGTAATTTAATAGGTGATATTTGAGTATTCTAAATCCTTAAACCCTCACTCACATGAATAACAAGTTAATTATTTTTGGGCTAACTAATCTCAACTTAAGTTGGTTCGATCAAGCCAGGATAATATATATATCGTATTGGTTAGAAGTGGGGACAAGAATATAAACTTTAGATATGGAAAGCGATGCTTGTAATCATGTTACCTCAACAAGCCAATCATTGTACCAATGAACTATCTAATGCTTATTTTATTTAAAAATAAATAAATTGGGATTTTTCTAGCAAAAATTTATGGGCATGACAAATGCTCACAATGAAGTGCTAGAATGCTACTTGAGAATGAGAATTTTCTTGACAAATCAAATGTGAATGTCTAGAGAATAGCTAGAGGATTGCTAGAGAGTGAAATGAAGTGAGAATGAATGTTTTTGGTGGGATGCGAAGAAATAAGGCATTTTCAAGTCAGTTGGTCGAAGAGGAACATTAGAATTCGGCCCTAAACGGGTGTGCAATGCCTCTACCAAATTTAGATGCAAGAATTTTTTAGGGAGTAAAATGCACGGCACGGACGTCTGCGCGTTGCATGTTCATCCCTGAAAAATATTCTCTCACCGACACATAGGACAAATTCTAGGTGGATGGAAGGCAGGTGGGTTATGTGGAATTTTACCTTCAGATTTGATTTTCTAAGGTGAAGGTATGTGAAAGGGGAATTTGCTTAAGGGGTGCAAATTCAATCCTATACATTTTCCCCCACTTTAGCGAGCACGAATATAGATGAGTGTTGGGTAAAATAGATCAAAGAATTAGTAGGATTAGAAATGTATACCTGAACAATCAAGGAAGCAAACTGCAATTTGACGAACTCGAAAGTGTAGGGAAAGCAAACGACTCCACAGGTACTCTCCCTAGGGAGTTTCGAACAAAAGGACTCCATAGCTCCACAAAACTATCAAGCTGCACAAAGTACACCAAAGGCCCTCGACCAACGATGGAAAAATCCCGCAAGATGAAAGCGTCTCACAGGCTTGCAAACCTACAAAAGGGTAACCCCCAAGTTCTCTCTCATGAAGGAAGTCGAGCAAAAGGCAACTTTGTAGAGTCGTACTAGAGAGTGGCTCCATAGGCGCACCTACAAAGCAACATGTTAAATCCAAAAATAAAACATGTCAGAAAACAAAGCATCCATGCAGGAAAGACAATCATGTCGATAGTCAATGAATTGAAAGGCTTTCAAAGGGGTCCCTTAGGAACCCTTCAAAGGAAAAGGGGTCCACTCAAGGTGCGTGTTGTTTGAAAGTGTAAAAGAGACATTTTTTCTCAAATTAGTTCATCATCAAGGAATTCGAAAGGAAGAAGAGGCCCCCTTACGAGGGGAAGGTCGAGGTTTCTCCTGGAGGAAAAGGATGCTCCCACCTTGAAGGAAAGTTCTCAAGTTCTTTCTTTGCAAACCCATGATGGAAAACACGTTTTGTCAGGGGTCCAAGTTGAGAATGCAATATTTGGAAAAGCTTGCAAGGATTTTCAAGAAAATATTCGTTGGAAACGAATGTGTTTTCTGAAAATTGAAGCATTGTGAAAGCAATGTTGTCACACATACGAGGGACAACTCAAGCAAAGAAGAAAGAAAGAGAAAAGAGAAAAAGAGAAATAGCAGGAAGAAGAGACACATGGGTGATCTGATATTTCAGGGTCAGAGTTGCTCATGAATATATATAAGTATAGTAATAGTATATAAATGAACTATCATCAACCCCCTACTATATTAGACCATGTGAAGAATGCACGAGAAGACAAAGTAAAAAAAAATTGGGTCAACATGGAAGGGACGCCTAAATGCCCTCAATGCTTTGCATCATCCCCAATTTCCAAAAAATAAAAGCACATAACAGAGGAAGAATGATGGAACAAATAGAGGAAGTTTTATGACACATAATCACTCTTGTATCCAAGCACCAAAAAGGGTGACAAGGGTTATCCAGGAACACATAACACAAGCACGAGGGAACACATCACAACACAAACACACTCTTAATCTAAAGATAAAGAAGATGCCTCCCCCTAACACTCATCGACCAAGAGGTCATCCACTTCCCAATCTAGATCATTATAAGGGGAAGGAAGACAAGCCTATAGTGGTGGAATATTAAGGGGAGGAGCTTTTGACCCTCTTGCTACAAAGGCTAAGGAAGAAGGCCCCGCAAGGTCTTCTCCATTCGACTCTTGTGGAGCTATGGTCAACGATTTCATGAAAATCACCAACAAGGCTGGAACTTCGTCTAGAGAGTTAAACATGCACTTTCAAGAAGTTCCATGCCGTACCTCAATGGATGGAGAGAATGACGCCTGAGATTCATCACTTGGCTCACCGAGTGACTCGGGAGTGATGACAAACTCAAGGAAAGTCAGAACTTGCTTCGTCACTAGTACAAAAAAAGTTAGCACAAGACCACCCTTTGGAGAAGGCAGGCTCCTCTTATGCCCCCATTGCTAGAAGGGACAACCTCTACTCTCTACTTAGTCAGAGGATTTGAACTCCCCACAGACAAGGTGGGAGGCACAGAGGAGGAGGAGAAAACCATGACAAACACCATCGAGATATTCAACATGTCCATGTGTTTTGGGAATGGCGGGATGTCTAAAAGGGACATCAACAGGGGCAGCTCAACTGAGGGAGCGATAAACACCTACACCTTTTTAGGGTCAAGCGCACTAACACTCACAATAGGAGCTAGAAGCGAGACTGAACTCAATTGAATGGAAGGAGATGGGAGGAGAGAGGAGGACGCATTAGGAGGCCTAAAGTAGGGGTGGTCATCTCCTCTTCCTTTTTTCTGCAAAGTGGCCTACTCAGCCGCTAGAGCCTTTTTCTAGCGCTTGCGCTCACACATAAGGTGGTTTCTACAACTCTTTGAGCTAGAGGCTAGGAGTGATGAAAATAGTAGGCTCCTGCGTAGCCATAGGGGTGTCTATCACAACTATTTTTGGCAGAGGCATAGACTCCTGAATGGGAGCAGGAGGAAGAGATTGAGAGACATCAGGGCTAGTGGGTTCTAGCGCCTCGACGATGGGCCTCTTCCCATTCACTGCTTTAGGAGAAAAAGTAGTGGGAGGCCACGAAGGTTGAGACAGAGGATTCCCTACGAGGACCCTTCCTTCTACCATACAGTTAGGGCCAAGGTCCAGGAGGCACAATAGGAAGATATGATATCTTAATCTTAGCCTTGTGCCAAGTAGGCACCATCAAACTTCTCATGTAGAATCCAGGAGTAGACATCCAAAATTATTCTTCAGAAAGAGGAGCACCCTAAGGACAGATAGGCCTCTCCTTTCCCTTTCAAGAAGAGGAGGCAGCTTACTGCTGCACTACCAGAAGGATCAATTTTGGCTGTCCCTTGCCCCTAGTCTTGTACTTCACATAGTTTTGGTAAAGTAGGTTCATTCTTGGGGGAAGCAGACCGACTGGGGTGGGCCAAAAATGATTCAACGAGTAGCCCCCACGGGACACCAATGGTTGGTATCCAGTGTCATGCATGATGTGCACAACACCTTCATGGGAGAATTTCAAACACTTATGAATGACATAAGCAATTTCATTCATGGAAGCTAGCCAAGGTATGCCTAAATTCACCCTGAACAAATCAGATTCTGGGATAACATTAAAAGTTGTGTTCACATCCCTAAGTCCAACTAGGACGGAAAGAGTTATTGAACCATATGGCTTGAGAGAGAGGCCATCATGCGTACAAATGATAGATTTTGTTTCTCATACTCCTTTTGTAATGAATTCATCCATAACGTCTCCTCTATGATAATATTCACTTCGCTTGTGGGGTCAACTAAGACCCCCATCACAATGTTCCCATTGAGGTGAGTGGGAATGTAAAGGGGAGAGGGCTTTTTATTCAAGGGCATATCCTATGAGGTGAATGTCATGTCTAGTGAACTAGTCGCAAGTTGCATGGAAGGGGTAACCGTGACCATGTTAACGTACGCAGAGGGTTGAGTGGTAGAATCAGAAGGATCAATAATTAAGTTAGTAGAATGTGACGAAAATGGGTTTGTGTATATCTGCAACTCACTATTTGCTTTTTCCACCAATTTATTTTTATTTTGTTTACACCCATCAAGACGAATAGTACCATCCTCAATGCAGTCATGTATCTCATAATGCAGGAACATACAACATTCAATATCATGTCCATTGACTCAATGGTACTGGAAGAAGAAATTTGCATTGTACCAATCAAGGTAAGGTTCCTTAAGAGTTTGAGGGTTCTCCAAGGTTATGATCTTATCCTTCAGCAACTTCTACAAGATAGAAGAATAAGATTGTGCTAACTTTTTATTGTGTCTGAGGCCATTATCATTTTTTGCGGCTACTACATTCACAATAGCCTTACCTTTTCCTGAGATTGATATAATAGATTTTCCTTATGAACAAGAGCATGAGGAGGATCCCCCGAATTGAACTACCATATTTTGATATTCCCATAATGTCGCACAAAGATGCGCAAAAGAAGGGTATTTCATAAGGGGAAATTTTTCTTGCCATGGTCTCTACAGGTTACCTATGAACACCTTCTATACATAAGAATTAGGCAGCAGGTACGAGATCTGTGAAAAGAGCAATTGATACCACACTATGAAATCAATTATCTTCTCATTATCCCCTTGCTTGCATCAAACGAGATCTAAAAAGGTCATCTTTGGTCCAATGTTGGCTTGGAACTATCAGAGAAACTGATTTAAAAGTTGATCAAATGAGAAAATAGAATTTTTGGGTAAGGAACAATACCACTCGAGTGTTGTATCCTTAAGATATTGAGGAAATAATTTTTCCATCAACACATCATTATGGAAGAAGTCTGTACACATGGAATTAAAGGTGGACACATGTGTTTGTGGGTCCCCTTTACCACCATATTTCTCAAATTTGGGAATCTCCATTCCTTGTGAGAAGGGAGTACTTAGGATTGTTACCGACAATGGGCTATGTCAGAAAAAGGGTTGAAAGATAGGTTGGGCTGAGGCCTGGGAGAGACTCACCAAATGATTTTGCATACGACCCATATTATGAAGTAAGGCATTCAAAACAAGGTTAGTAGATGACAAGGGACCAGTGGAACCTCCAAAACCACCTCTAGAGCCACCTTCAGAGCCACCATTGTGACCGCTGTCAGAGCCACCACCACTTGTAGGGCCTCCATCAGAGCCACCTCCACCACCATGACCTTCGACAAGGTTTCCTCCTCTAGTACGACCTCTACTACCAAAGCCACCACCACTCATTTCACCAAAGCCCCCATCACTAGAGACAATAGGAGGGGTGAAATTGAACCCAAGAGGCATTTTACTCGCCTTGATAGTGGGGGGATTTTGAGAAGTAGAAGAGAGATTGATCAAGGGGCCCATTTCAGCCATGCATATAGATGTGGTAGGAATTGAAACA
>VDFB02270651.1:34129222-34144158 GCA_007258455.2 Sequoia sempervirens | reverse complement strand
CTAAGCCTCGGCACACTCCACACAGCTCAACTGTAGGTAGGGACAGGAGGGGGGATAGTCTATACCCGTTCGTGCCACCACATGACACAGCTCCAGTAATATGGCATAATAACAAAATTTGTGCACCGAGGATGAATCCGGTTCACGTTGGGGTTACGGAGGAACTGCGATCAACCACCGGGGAATAATGAATTGGGGGCCTCCACCTGATCCTGTCTAACGTCAAAGTGTCAAACTACAACCACCAGAACTACAGATCATCGTGCCTCCACTGCTAAGTGAGCTTATACCAGTGGGCCATCGAAACAAAGTAGTCTCATACCCATGGTAGCCCTCTGTCCTAGTGCACGTAATGTGGGAAAAATCCCACATCTAAAAGAGCATGCACACGGTCAGGCTACGAAACTCATAGTGAACATACCATCCGAGCTCTTAGTAAAGGTGCACGAGCATTTTACACCCCCATGAAAAAATTGTGTGCCACTCCACCATCTCCCGGAAGGTGTAGACAAGGCCCCCATGGAGGTGACAGCCTCATGCATCTATGGTCACTTGTATGGAAACTGTAACCACCATGATAGTAGAGGGGTAGTGGTTTGAGCCTGGTCAAACCACCGAGTATAAATGTGCTCAGTCCCATCTTCGTCATTTGTCTGCCCAAAGCAATATTGGACCTTGTCCAATCACTCCTACATTGAGCGAGTATCATCAAGCTCCACTCCTCAACCATGGATGGGGAGACCGAGGATGCAGTATACATCCTCTAACGTGATGGTAATCTCTCCAATCGGCAACTAGAAGCTAGACGTAGTGGTGTCCCATCTCTCCATCAATTCCATCAACATCTTGTCATGATATAGCATCTCTAGCATGGTGTACATATGCTAGAGACCAATGTGTTTTAGATGGGTGACCTTGTAGTCTATGAGTCGGTCCCTCTAATCTCAGAGCAGGCGCAGTACCCGCCCTCCGAGATGCTCCTTGATCTCTAGATAATCCTATTAAAAAGGAAACAAGTGTGTATCAATACATAGCCAAATACAAAAAATCTAAGTTAAAAACACTACAGGACATGTGTGTGCCACGTGGACTTCCACATGTCGCACAAGTGTCCCAATCTACCATGAATCATATAGGGAGGAAAATGTGTCCCTTGGACACTAGCGCATCCTCAGGACACTAGCATCATCCCTTGATGTTAGCATGTGCTTGGTTAGCATGTGCCAAACACATGCACGTGCCTCCAGGATGCCTGCATAGAAAAAAGTTGAAAAAGTACAAAAAAATCATTAAAAAATGCTAAATAAGGTGGTTTTAGGGCCTACCTAATCAACCTCGAAACCCTCGGCGATGTCTGCATGCAGTTGGTCTATCCTCAGATCCTTGTAGTCACATCTACTCAATATTTTGATGAATTTTCTCTCACAAAAGTCAGCAAAATCCTCACGATGAATAGTGCAAATGACCCTTCTCGATGCCCACCTAGGTATATATAGGCCCTTCTGGGCCCATTTTTTCTAGAGTTTGTGGCTTCCCAATTTCTCCTGATTTTACCCCACCTAGCTGGGGGAAAACTCAAGAGGGGGCATAGAGTCACCTCTTCAACATATTTTTCTTCTGAATCATCAATTTTTTCTTGATCATTCTTCTCACCATTGTAGCTTCTAATTTTTGGGACTGACATAAAATTAAGTTTTGCAGAGTAAAATTTTGCACGATTTTTCACAACCAGCCCTGTACTTCTCATTGAGTTCAATCATTAGGGGCATCTTCAAGTACTGGCCAGCTCAACCTGGATGACCTCTATGGTACATTCTTTTGGCATGCAAATCCATAAAACTTCAAGATTGGGTAAAAAAAATCCTACTTTAGTGTGCTCAATTTTTCCTAAAATCAAGCCCACTAAATTGGGGGAAAAATGTAATGTTGCAGAATTGCACCTAGGGGAAATTCCACATTTTAGCACTTTTCCTAGCATTTATGACACCTAAACGCATTAATGGAAAAATCCCCATGGGTTGGAATTTCATGAATCTAGCTCCATGTGGACCAATGGTGAAGCCACAGTAGCCCGAATGCCCATTTCTCAAAAGCTTGTGTTTTGGATGCCTGCACAACACGCAGACGTATGCACGGCACGCTAGCATCCTGATAGTTTTTTTTAGTTTGAAATGGGGAATCTCAAATCTTGGCTCTTGACACGTGTTCTTGTAGCCAAGTCCTCAGGTGTAATGGCTCTTTTCCGCCCTTGCATGCAACAAAACCCCTTATTTTCCCTCATTGTGTGGGTTCCTTCATTCATTCAAGCTTCTCTCCAACTTGACTTCACTTCTCAAGTTCTTCTACTCTTGGGCACAACACTTCTACAAGAAAAGCTCCATTGGACTAAGGTCCCTCCAACAACCAAAGCTCTCTAGCAAGAATTCAATAGTGTGTCTATGTGTTCAAGAGGGGGCCAAGGCCTATTGGTAACTCTCTCTCACTATTTTCTATTTGCAAATAGATTAAATCTCTTTGTTCATTTATTACTTGGTGGTGCAAGTTCTCCTCTTGAAGTGGGGATTGTTTTCACCACTCCTTTTGTCCATTTCGGTTACACTCTTTCTATCTATCTAATTTTCCATGGAGGTGGAGACACCAAAGCATGGGTTTGATTGAGGAAAACCCCTATACATCCCCAACATTTTTCCTCATTCGTCTTGTGTACAAGTTATAAAATCAAAGCTCAAAGTGAAGATCCAAATGTTCGGTTGCTTGTAAGCACCCTCTCGGTTCCCTTTGTGCTTCTTTTTAGTTTATGTTCTTTATCTTATAATTTTGTTAAACAGACCTTGGATTTGGGTTAGATAGTGAAACTCTGGTTTGCCCGCTTGAGCTCCTAATCTTTTTGTCACTTGGGATGCCAACACACCATTTGGACTCTAGCACACTGCACTGGCGTCCTGAATCCATGGTGTTGTCCTCTAGCTGAGAGCTCCCCTGTTGAACGCAAAAATCTAGGAGCTTCGCTCTCTCAAATTCTGTAGTCTTCTCTGATAATCAATATGTATACACTTTCTTTGCAATTTCTTAATTTCACTTATGTTGAGGTGGATAAGCGTAGTTTGTTCCCTGGGATTCTCTTGAGAATGAAGAGACTCATGTGCAGTGAATCCCCCTTATCTCACAGATGTAAACCATGATGGAAGAGAAGAAATGGCAATCTTTCCCACTCCAAAAGATAATTTGATTAGTTTGTGATTTTTCTTAAGCACTTTTCTTGGTTGGTTGAAAACTAATTTAGCACTTTTAGCTTGATCAATGGCTTAGAAATGTATAAAAACACTTCAACATACAAAGGAAAAAATTTCCATTAATGCAATAGGTGGATCAAGATCGCATGGTGGAAAAAAAAATTGGCACCAAAATGAAAATGGTCCAAAGTCCATTGGGACTCTAAACTCTGATTGGACCTAGAGAGGGGAAATGAAAAATAAGGGTAGAAGCTGAGGAGAAAAAAAAAATTTGGCTCACTTTGAGAGAAAATCCCAAAGTTTAAAACTTGATTTGAATCTCGATGGCCGAAAAGGAAAGTACAAGTTGGGGTAGGAAACTCATAATGGATTTGGACTTTTTGACAATAGTCTAAAATCCTTTCAGAGTTTTGAAACCCAAAAAAGAAAAGACAAAAGTGAGATTAGGGATCCAAAAGGGATTTGGACTTTTGGACAAAAGTTTGAAAACCTTCTGGAGTTCCAAAACTTGGCAAAGAAAAGACAAAAGCAAGATCAAGGATCTGGAAGGGATTTAAACTTTTGGACAAAAGTTGAAAATCCTTTCAAAGTTCTAAAACCCAACAAAGAAAACCAAGAACAAGACTTGAGATCTAGGAGAGATTTGGACTTTTGTAAAATAGTTTGAAATATTTCCAAAGTTTTGAAGCTTGATAAAGAAGACCAAAGGTAGCTTGGGAAAATGAAAACTCCTAAGACAAAACAAAAAGAAAGGCCAAAGAAAAAGACAAAATGGGGGGACCTTCATTTCAACCAAAATGAAATGGGGTGTGTATGCAGGGCATAAAAAATGGTGACTCAACTTAGAAAATAATTTACGAATTTTCAAAATATTCAAATATTTAGCTACCCTATAATCTCTAGTTTATACTCATTTGACATTTTATAAGATACCTACATGAATGAGAGTGAGCTAAAATCTCAAAAAGTCCTAAATGAAAACCTTTAAATCCATCTATGTGTGCACTTGGTTAATTCCGTTATCAAGAATTTTTATCAGTTCCCATAACAAGAATACTATATCCAAGCTACATAGAATAGGTTTTCATTGTCATGCAAGGATATCCTGGGAATTTCTCCATTATTAGTCAAGTGTCCATAGCTCTAATGGAGATGCCTTTGGTTCTTTCTGAACATAGCTCTACTACCAACTAGGCGTCTATAGCCCCGATAGAGATATTTGGTTCACCCATTTGAATTGATTTTATTTCATTATTCATTTTCCTTTTGTACCTTGTTCATTTATATATATAACCTTTTATGCACCTCAATTTCAAGAAATTGAATCCTAGAGAATGGGTTTAGAAACACCATGCATATCTTGACAACAATATAATGTTGGATTTTTCACTTAGAGTAGAGTTGTCCTATAACTAACTCCCAAAAACTTTTTTCTTGAGTTTAAAGATGTATTTATTATCATTCATGGGGGTTCTTTAAATGTCCTAATATCTCACAAACCTCTCATATCAATGTGTAATAGATATAAACCAATGACTCCTAGATAAAAGACTTACCAAATATTATGAAAATACATAAATCAAGATCTCAAATGAGGAACCCTTCAAAAGTTGCATAAACATATCCACCACACTAAAATGATGATCCCCAAAAATGAAAAAGAAAAAATGAACTTGAGCACCTTAGTTGTTATAGTTCAAGGGAAATTTTGAGGCTTCATGAACCAAAATAATGTTTAGGAACTACCCATTGACTAGCAATGGCACAGGTTCCCTACTTCAAGTATTGAGCCTAAAGGAATTTTCCCCTATGATTTCTACAATCCAATAAGGTCCCAACCAAATTTTATCAAACTTTTGGTGTTCTCCTTTCTTTTCTTTAGCTTTATCCCATAAGAGCACTATATCAATTATTTTGAATGCTTTGATCTTAGCATGTTTGGAAAACCAATGTTTGACAATTGCATGATCTTTGGAAAACTATTGGAGAGTAGTGTCTCTTTTCTCTTCTAAATTCAAGAGGTCCATAAGCCTGGCCTCTATCTTGTCATCATTAGTAAATAACTCATGACCTCTATCTTATCATCATTAGTAAATAATTATTTCATGAATTGAGGACTGGGATTTACAAGTTTACTTAAAAACTGGGGTTTTGACCATAGGCCAACTAGTAAGGTGAGGCTCCTAAGGCTACCTTAACTCTAGTTTTCTCTTCCCATAGGGAAAACTTAAGTTGGGTATGACAATCCCTAGGATTTTTCTCTAACAATTTCTTAATAACATCCAAAATATTTTTATCGGTTGATTCTACTACCTCGTTACCTTACAAATAGTAATTGGTGTTAGTGTAGAATATTTTGCCTAAAATATTCCTCTAGATAAGTTTGCTAGTTGTTATATTTTTAGTAGATTTTTAGGATAATGATTGCTTAGTTGTGCAATCTTGCATGGAGTTGCATGCCTATTTTCTAGTTGGAAGTTGCCATTCTAGATGGATCATCTCTTGCTATATATATTGTACTCAATCTTAAGTAATTATCAAGTTCATAATCAATACAATTATTTATAGTTTATCTTTTATCTCAATTTTTGTAATTGTGTAATTTGTAACTCAACTAATATTCCTAAAATTCTCACAATTGGATGAATACTTTACAACTATTTTATGTTCAAATGACCATTGCATAAATTGTGCAGAAGAGAAAGTGGGGTTGTTATCACATACTAGAGAAAAAGGTATCCCAAACTTGGTCACGAGGTTTTCTTGAAGAAACTTAATGACAATATCAATAGTGCAGTTTTTGCATGCTTGAGCTTCAGTCCATTGCATGCAGTAATTCATTACCATTAATATGAATTTGTGAATTGAAGAATAATTTGGTTTAATCACACCTATGAAATGCAAAGCACATTGAGTGAATTTTTATACCTCATTTTATACATGTAAAATTGATCTAACACCTATCACACACCCTAAACAGCATCAAATAGCGTCAAACAACATCCAAACCCCTAATTTCCTCTTTTAATTGAATAAAACGATATTATTTAATTAATCCACTTTTTCATCATTTTCGACAAATTAAATAAATTCCATTTATTTAACAAAGTCTTAAAAAACCTATTTCTGCTATTAATTGAATAAAATGACATTATTTGATTAATTCATGTTTCATCATTTCGACCAATTAAATAAATTACATTTATTTAATGAAGTCCAAATCTCACCTTATTTTGTCCTGATTAGTTAAATAACACCAATTATTTAATTACATCACTAAATCACCTTATTCCCCAAAGTTAATTGAATTATTAAATCATCATAATTTAATTATGACACTTTCCCTCCGAAATTTGAATAAATTAAATCAAACTATTCAAATTATCATCAAAAATAAAATCCAACTAACGCAACTTTGTTTACAAAAGTCAAACTTGATTTGCGTGTTCAACTCCAAAATGAATTAATTAATTAAATCAATTAATTAATCTTTTCCAACAACTTTTCTGATTGAGTAAATTATGATCCCCTGATTTCTCAATCTAATCCTAACTGATCAATCTATTCCTGATTGAGCAAATTATGATTCCCTAACTGATCAATCTATTCCTCAATCTCACTGATCATTCAATCTATTAATTCAATCACATAAATTTTGCAATCTATTTTGCACAGATTTCTCATGTCTAAATCCACTCAGCACCTTTCAACCATTGATCTTGATTCAACATTGTTTAATCCTGATCATCGATTTCAAATAACTTTTTATATTTCACAAACCTCTTTCCTCACAAAAAAGGATCAAAGAGTCAACATCATTTGCAATGAAGTACTACCAACATTCACAACCACCATTAGAGCTTCGACATACCTTCGATCAACCAACATCAACATTGTTCTTCAAGCTTTTGCACACAAACTATGGAGGCTTTGTAGTAATATGAGCAATCCAACATCAGGAAAACACACTCCGATGTGGGATAGTAACATTTTTTTGTTGTTTTGAATTCAATTTGGTAATCATAGGATTTCTTAATATGTTTTCAATAGCTTAGTTCCATTTCATAAGTGTAGGATTAGATCTTTGATTATTGTTCTTGATCTAAATTTAGATCCCGATTTCAAGTACATTTATCTTGTTTGCATCTATGATTTTCTCCCTCACACATTCTGACATGCCCGATGGGACGCTGGTCCCCTACACTAACGATCTTGTGAGCCATTTTTAAAGTTGCAGGTTCCAAAATCACTTTTGAAGAAGTTTTCACACACTTTCCCAAAAAAAATTATAATTGCTTGTCAAGAAAATTGTGCACTTGCCTCTGAAACCCGCACAGTTGACACTAAGAACTACGCAATTTCTTTTTTCTGAGAATTTAATTGTTGACAAGGGTGCACTTACTCTAAACCTGCGCATTTTCTCTCTAACATAAGGCACACTAGACTCTAATTTTTGAGCATTTGCTTTGACAGACCTATGTCCAAGATTTGCAAATTTGTAACTGATTTTTTGGCTAACGGATGCATGTTTTTGAATGTGTGACAGGTGCTAACATTTTTGTATGCAGGTTTTGAGAAACACTATCACGTTTTTTGTAGGGAAGACAAACGGTCAAAGCACTCTAGATTTACAAATGTTTTTTGTTAAGTTAGAAATATTTGTTTTGGTGCATAAAAAGAACAAACTTTATTTTTAGTGCTCTTAAAATGAACTATTTCAAGCTTTCTTAAAGTAGGAATCATTATTTGGTGCCTTAAAAATAAAAACAAAAATGCACACTTCGTTTTGGTGTTATTAAAAATTGAACCCTTTCAAGCTTTCTTAAAATAGGAACCTTTATTTGGTACTTTAAAAAGAACAAACAAAAATGAATATTTCATTTTGGTGCTCTTAAAAATGAACCATTTCAAAGTTTTTATAAGTTAGGAATTGTCGTTTGGTACATAAAAAGGACAAACATTTCAATTAAGGTACTCTAAAAATGAATTCCTTCCAAGTTTTCATAATTAGGAACTTTGATTTTGGTGCATAAAAAGAACAAACGCAAAATGATTTCTTTTTGTTGATGCACGCTCGTATTTGATTTTTTTGATCAAGTAAGACCAGGATTGATTTCTTAGAAACACTCATATTTGGGCTTAAAAATTCACAAATTATTCTTTATGTCTTGCACCATTGCTATTTTAAGTGATTGATATCCAAAATACTTCATATTGGTGCAATTAAAAAGAACAAGTTGTTTTGCTTTATTCACATATTTTTGGGGATAGCATTACTCAAGGTGCTTAAAAAGAATCAAATTGTTATGAAGTGTTTACTATGCATTCAATGTTTGGAAAGCTATATGGTTGTCTTCTCCCCTCGCACCTTTTGGCGATCTTAAGTGAGCAAAAATATATTGAGCTTTGCATATTTTTCAAGCATAGCTTTTAGAGGGCCTGCCTATTGAGAAACATCCCATGTTGGAGAACTCATAGGCGACCCAAGTGGTACTTTCATTCTAGACCGCTATATAAATAAGTTGTGGGTGTGAGGAAAGTTCATCATCTCACTAGGTGTTGTTGGCATATGTCGATGTATTCTCCCTCAAAATCCTTGTGATGCATAAAAACCTGCAAAGGCTGGTAGGTCTCTTAATTGAGCAAAACATCACATGTATAGGGGCCCGAAAATAATATCCCCAGAACATTACTAAGAGTCAAATTGTTTTAGAAGCTACCCCTTTATCCAAAAATATTATTTGAAAGTGGTGCATCAAAATTTACTTCTGAGAAGTTACTTGCCAAGTACGACTACATGCCCGCACCATAAGTTGCATGTAAAATCGTCTCTTTAGAGTATGAGGTAGGCCTACCTACAAGAATGGTTTCTATCCACTAGGGTTGTAAATGTTTGTTTATGTTAAACTTTCCAAATACATTCAAAACAATCTTGACATCAAAATCTGTTCTTGATCTAAAAAGAATACATCTAAAAAAATACTAAACATGATGATAGAATCGCAAACCCTTTGAATTAGTGTATGCTTTTAAAAAAAGCCCTATATTTGCACTCCTTGAAAGGATTTTCCTTAAAGGTTTATAAATATTCAAGCTTCAATTTCAGGCTACATTGATCACAGTAAACATTTGGGAACTATGGCTTAGGTGTCGTGATTTCACAACTTAAGCTATAGACAAGAAGGTCACACAAGTCCATGCTTTTTTAGTCAGTTCGGTGTTGTTGTATCATTTTCCATACTCCAAACATAGATAAATTGAGATGAAAAAAGAACTTTAACTTACAAAAATTCGGAGAAAGATTGTTCAAACTAGAAACAAAACACACAGAGACCATCCTTATACAAAATTCGAGTACAGTTGTCACATTTTCTAGAGCAATTACCAAAAATTCATTGCATTTGTTCTCTATCCCAGAAACTATACTGATGAAAATCAGTTGCATTTTATAGAAACTGAGCAATTGTTACAGGATCCGTGCACTTGCCTTTATTTTCTCACACTTGCTTCCTTTAAACTAGCGCACTTTCCTCCAAGATGCTTGCATTTTCCTAAAGAAGCTTGCTTTTGCCTAAGTAAGCATTGTAATTCACAGAAACACACAGCAGTTGTACTTTCCATTCCAGCTCGCACTTGCTTCTCCAAAACCCACGTACTTGACACATTTTTTGCCACACTTGATAAATCTGACCACTCTTGCTCACAGTTTTGTGCCTTTGCTCAAAAACCAGTGCTATTGCTTTATCCTACAGACAATTGGGAAAAACAAACTGAAGTTGCTTATAGAATCCTTGTTAGAACGAAACACTTGGAAAACTACATAAATCATATATTCCCTCATCCATTATTTCCATCCTACTTGTTACAAATCAAAATCAAACAAACCACTGGGATCATTCCTTTACTCAAGCGTATATGGTATCAGCAGTTACTTGGGACTCACAGATAGTTCAAGTAAGCTTTTCTGCAACATGTCCTCTAGACAAGGAAGTGAAATATTGACCCTAGTCCTTCAACATTTTGAAATTTGAAAAGTAGTACCATTTCAAAATAGCACTCAAACCTTAGGGTCTTGAGCTTCATAGCAATTGTCTCAAAGCCATCAAACTTTATGACCATCTAGCGACTGACTACTCTAGTTCAACAATAGAACCTTGTAGCACCAATCCTCCAACCTAGTCTCACACACATTGAAGGTGAACCAACTGATATCATTAGCAGTTTACGAACCTTCATATTTGAGAAGAACGAAACACCCAACTAGTGCAGAAACGCAACACAAATCTTAGACAAAGACGAGAAAGCATACATTGCAGCCAAGAGACCTGTGTTACCACCACCTACGTGTAAATAGATATGCATCCCTCATTCTCTATGGCAAGAGAAAAAACCTTTGATCCAGAAGGAGCAAAATCCTTAAGTGGAAATCCATACTCCACCTTTCAAAGAACCACCCCACAAAAAAAAATTCCAAAGGGTTCATCTCAAGAAGATATCACACCCATCAAAATTGACTAGACTTTTTCTATCTACGCTTTGCACCAATAGCCCAAATCTTTTCCAGAGACTAGGAGTCATGAAAATAGTCACAAAGAGCTTCACAATTGTTTATGAAAACTACAAGATCACAACACAAGAAGAACATAGAAGCGAACAAGAACAACGCCAACATCCCACCACCAAAAACCACAAATGACTTATGGGACCCATGAGGATATAAACCAAGTGACCTTATGATATGGTATTGAGTATCAAAACATCCCCAAAATATGTCGATCTATTACCCAAATCACTCTTATCAAGGGTTTCAAAATCACCATCAAGGAATAAGTCTAGAACATCAAATTGTCCTAAATCAAATTTATGAAAAGATTAAGGAAATTAAACGAGGTTGAAATACAATGTATCATCAATGACATATTCAAGGTCAAGACATTACATATCCACAGCAAACGGACATCAATCCACAAACACCTCAATATCCACATCAACAACACTTCTAATATCTACAGTATCAAGAAGTTCTGCAACACCAAGGTGTCCTCAAGTGCAATATCAAAATGTACCTCAAACACAGTATCAAGGAGTTCCGCAAAATCAAGAACAAAACAATCAAGAAAAGCCACAGAGAAAAAATTACCAAACAAAAATTCCTCATCTCACGGAAATTTTATGGTTAATAGGTTAACAACACTAAATTTAAAAATCCAAAGAGATAATGAAGAAAAAAGGAGAAAACAAAAGGAAACATCTTACCAGACATCTTCAACCTCCATGAATCACCTCCATTATACCTTCTTGCTTGTTGCAAATAACGATTTGCCCTCAAATTCTTCGAGCAACTTAAGACTATGTCATGTCCTACACAAGTGTTGAAGGATTTTTCTATGTAAAAATGACTCTAAGTGCCTAAGAGAAGCTCTAAATATGAAGGAAAGTAACTATGAAAATGAAGACCAGAAATTCACATGAATGCTTGAGAGAGCCAAAATGAATTTGAAATTGCCATTTTATAAGAAGAAGCAATTTCGAATGGACGGACGAGATTGAAGGTCTAATTGACGGTCAGGATCGAAAGCCAAAATAAGGACAAAAATGGCCAAAGAAAGGATGGAGAATCAAATTAATGACTTTTGCATGCAAAAAGGCATCTTTTTGAATTAAAAATCATTTTAATTCAAAAATGGAGAATCAAATGACAGAAGGCAATAAATGCCCATATTATGCCAAAATAAGGATTTTTTGACAATTTTAAATAAATAATGATTTTTTTTATTTATTTAAAATGAAAAAGGTGACATGTGGCCATAATTAAATAAATTAAACAATTTATTTAATTAGGAGAGGAATACATAAATTATTGACGTATTTAAATAAATAAATAAGATTTATTTATCTAAATAATCTAGAAGAATTAGCGGACAAAAGTGATTAAATACATTAAGAAATTTATTTAATTATAAGGAGACATTAGATAATTAGTGACACATTTAAATAAATAAATAAAATTTATTTATATAAATAATCAGGAAGAATAAAGAGACATGAATTAATTAAATAATTAAAAATTATTTAATTAATAGATGAAAATGGACCGAATAACATAATTAGTAAAATGTTGAATAGCATAATTAGAGGTACCTTAGTATGCTGGGGCCAGTGGCAAGAAAATAGAGGCTGGGGGCTAGGTCAATTTTAGAGTGTCTACCTCACTGGGGAGACTTTAGAGGTAATCATGCATGAACTAGTACAACAAGAACTTATCAAAATCAATGACAGCCCAACTTATGGTGAACCAAACTTTAAACTTCCTTGGTATAACAAGTACGAACAATGTGAGTTCCACAAAATCAAGGGTCACCCAATGAATAGATGTGCTACACTCAAACATCTCATCCAAGACCTTATTGATCAAGCAGAAATAGCAATTAATGTTCAAGGGCCATCTACCAATGACAATAATATAATATCTTAAAATCAAAAGTTGAAAACAATGATGTCACAACCCTCATTTTAACCATTATCTATTTAATTTTTATTTTTTTTAATTTTTGTTCTTGTTAATTAAAATTATTAATTACTAATGTTCCTTCAATTAATATATATATATATATATATATATATATATATCATTAATATGATTCTGGAATTAAATAATTAATCATTATTCATAAACTTGGATTATTTGTTATTTAATTATTATTAATTGAATAACAGTTAATACCTCTTTAACTATTGTTAATAATTATCTATTTATATTTTAACAAGGGAAAATTACTTTTTAACTATTGTCTAATTTATATTTATATTTAACGATTTCTAATTGTTTTCCTAACCTATAATTTTATTATTTTTAAATTAAAAACAAATGTAAATGCTATTACAATAAACAAACGAGGAAAACTATAAAAGAAAAACTTCATAAAAATAACTATACTCATGTTTCAAGCATGGGTTTAAGGCTTATCATGATGACACAACACCCTATACATGGCTACCTATTGTCTTGAAGAATAAAATTTAAAAGTTTACGTGGCTCAAGCTGAGTAAATAATAGAATCCTATTTACTTTCCACCACCATCCTTTTCACCACCTAAAGAATTAACCGCCTTAAGTTCTTTTTCTATAAAAGAAAATAAAAATAGCATAGAAAGAACAGTGAAGAGGACGAGAAAAGAGGCGTAGGGTCGAGTTACGTTGGAGTGTCAAACAAGAGCAAACTAGAAATCCTCCTGAAACTTATTGAGAAATGTTCAAACTCAGAACAAGTATGCTAAATAATTCTTCTCATAAACAATTATGGTTGGTTTGGAAATGTTGATCTTCATTTACTGTTTTAATGAATATAGTGTTTTTAAAAGTGATATTGAAATTGCAAGTAACGAAAGAATTAATTTTTTTTTTAAAGTATATTCAATTCCTTACCAGCAATTATATGGCCTCATACCTTGAGTTTGTTGCTCGTGAGGTTGCCTGTCAAACAATTTTTGTAGGTGTAATGTCGAAGAATTGCACCTAGGGGAAATTCCACATTTTTGCACTTTTTCCTAGCATTTAGGACACCTTAGAGCATTAATGACAAAAATCCCATGAGTCAAAATTTCACAATTTTGACCCCATGTAGACCAGTGGCGAAGCAACAAAAGCTTAATGACACATTTCTTGAAAATCTAAGTCTTGGACGCCTGCACGAAGCGCGGACGTCTACGCGGTGCTCTAGCATCCTAGTGGTTTTCTAACTTTCAAATAGGGAATCTCGAATTTGTATTGTCTCGACATGTGTCATACAAGTCAGACTTCGAATGAAACGGCTCTTTGCCACCCTTACATGCAACAAAAAAGCCCTTTTTTCTCTCATTTGGTAGTTCAAGCCATTCAATCAAGCTCTCTCAACATTTTCTCCATCCTTGAGTTCTCTTCATTCTTGATAGCAACACTCTCACAAGCGAAGCCATGCCGGACTAAGGTCCTTCCAATAGCTACAACTATCAAGCAAGCACTCAACAGTGTGTTTGTGCGCTCTAGAGGGCTCCTAGGCTCGTAGGTGATGCTCTCCCTCTCTTATTCCTTTCTATTTGCTTGTTCATTTACTACTTAGTGGTACGACTTCTACTCTTGGAGCAAGTTTTTATTTCACCACATGCTTTGTCCTTTTCTTTTACACTCTTTTCCAACTTGCTTGTTCGTGGAGGTGGGAACACCAAAACAAGGGTCTGACTTAGGTAGACCCCTATACAGCCCCAATCTTTTCCCCTCGTTCTTCTGTGTGCAGGTCAGAAAACGGAGCTTGGAGTGAAGACTCGATCGTTCAGTTGAAGGTAAGTTTTCTCCAAGTTCTCCTTGTACTTTCTTTAAATTTTTTGTTATCTATTCAATCATTTTGTTTGGTAGACCTTAGGTATCAGTAAAGAAGTGAAACCTTGTTCTTCCCACATAAGCTCATGAGCTTTCTGTTGCTTAGGATGCTAGTGCACCATTTGGATGATAGCACACCACACTAGTATCCTGAATTCACGTTGTTGTCCTTTGGTTGAGAGCTCCTCTGTCTGAGAGACAGAAATCTAGAAGTTTCACTCTCTCGGGATCCAAAGTGGTCTCTCTTTAAAAATTATATTGTGTGCATTTCTTTATCATTTCTTCGATTTGTTTATGTGAGGTGCATAAGGGCAGTTCGTTCCCTTGTGATCTCTTGAGAACAAAGA
>VDFB02270651.1:34115747-34129122 GCA_007258455.2 Sequoia sempervirens | reverse complement strand
ATCGGAACGATGCAAAATTTTAAGGGGGAAGCATGTCATGACCCTTGTTTTAACCATTATCTATTTAATTTTTTTCTAACAATTTTTTTTTTCAATTTATGTTCTTGTTAATTAAAAATTATTAATTACTAATGTTCCTTCAATTAATATATATGTCATTAATATGATTCTAAAATTAAATAATTAATTATTACTCATAAACTTGAATTATTTGTTATTTAATTATCATTTAATTATTATTAATTGAATAACAGTTAATACCTCTTTAACTATTGTTAATAAATATCATTTATATTTTAACAAGGGAAAGTTACTTCTTAACTGTTGTCTAATTTATATTTATATTTAACGATTTCTAATTGTTTTCCTAACCTATAATTTTATTATTGTTAAATAAAAAACAAATGTAAAAGCTATTAAAATTAAAAAAAGAGCAAAACTAAAAAAAAACTTCATAAAAAGAACTATACTAATGTTTCAAGCACAGGTTTAAGGCTTATCATGATCAAACAACACACCCTATACGTGAAACCTATTTGTCTTGAAGAACAAAATTTAAAAAGTTGCAAAAAACCAAGCTGAGTAAATAATAGAATCCTATTTACTTTCCACCACCATCCTTTTCACCGCCTGAAGAATTAACCGCCTTAAGTTCTTTTTCTATAAAAGAAAATAAAAATAGCATCGAAAGAACAGTGAAGAGGACAAGAAAAGAGGCGTAGGGTTGAGTTACGTTGGAGTGTCAAACAAGAGCAAACTAGAAATCCTCCTGAAACTTATTGAGCAATATTCAAACTTGGAACAAGTATGCTAAATAATTCTTCTCATAAATAGTTATGGTTGGTCCGGAAATGTTGATCTTCATTTATTGTTTTAATGAATATAGTGTTTTTAAAAGTGATATTGAAATTGCAAGTAACAAAAGAATTAATTTTTTTTTTAAGTATATTCAATTCCTTACCAGCAATTATCTGGCCTCATACCTTGAGTTTGTTGCCCGTGAAGTTTCCTATCAAACAGTTTTTGTAGGTGCAACTTTTAAGATAGAAAAATGTCTTTTTCCACGTTACAATAACTCTATCAACTACTACTAGATGTACAATAAAAGAAAAATTGGAATGTTGACTCAACACACCAAAAAAAAACATGAACACCTTATGTCATTTATTTATTTCTTCATTATTTTGAACTTAACATTCGACTTAATTAGAGCGCCCTGTTATGTGATGGCTCAATTTGGTTTGACTACCAGGTAGTTTTTTTGTCAGGAGCCTTTAGTTATTCCTCCAATAGCTATTACCTTAAAATAACACAAGTTTAAGGGATTATAAAAGAAAACCAAAGCTAGTGGCTAATTGTTACGGCCGGGTAGCCGGCACACTCTAAGCATTGACTGCTTAGGTGGTCGGGCCCACTCTTGACCTCACCTTTCCCCTTCGTACCATTTTTTTATCCACTCTTAACTCTACCTTTTTCCTTCGTATCTTTCCGTTCACGGATTTTCCGTTGCAACCTTTTCAGGGAGTCCCGATGCCCTCTGGACGCTGCTAATCTCCCTTAAAAAAAGGCATGTCAGAGGCATGTAACATGCATATACCATAGATGAAACATCATACAAATTGATAACCGGGGGCCCACCAGGCTAGCAGCGGAAGTGACGGGAAGGATAACGGAAGGTAGCGCCGTTATTTATTTAATTTTGTAGTTTTGCCGCTTTCTCTGTTCAAACGTAAACTTCAACTAACGTGGGTGGGGCCATCCAAAAGAAACGTATTTAAGAAGCCTTAAGAGTTATATGGAGTTTGTTACAATGAACAAATAATATAATTGGTTAAAGTGATTGTGGCTCCAAATTCCTCTCCACAACATAGACGAAAATCATTGCAATTACCACTATTATTAATATATTATATGATATTATAATAAATATATTATTATACTAGTTTTATATTATTATATTATTATATTATTATATTATAATATTGTAGTATTATATTATTTTGTTTTATTATTATAATTATAATTTTTTATAATGCAATTAAATTTATATTATTATTTTATAATTATTATTATATTAAATTTAATTATATGATAATATTATATTATTATAATAAAATAATTATATGTTATTATACATTTATTATTATATTTATGTTTGTTATATATGTTCATAATGCAATTGTATTATTATTTTATAATTAATATTATATTAAATTATATATTATATATTAGTTTTAGAATATTACAATTATTAAATTGTTTTATTGTTATTGTATATATTATATTATAATATTATATATTTATTATTAAATTATATATTTATTATTAAATTATATTATTGTATTAATATATTTGTTTATAATGTAATTAAATTTGTATTATTATTAGATGTAGGTGATCATATTTTCTATGTATTTGAAAGGAACTATAAACTAATATATTTGGTATCATGATGCTAATAATGTGGAAAAGGTATTGAGGATATGGGAGATTATTAATTTATATTGGGATAAGGATTTGGATAGCTAGATATCAACAAGTGGTTATGTTTTAACTCTATGGATTTAGGAGATGGAGGATATGAAGGGAATGAATGGAGTGGTAGACATAGGAGCATGGATGGGGTGTATGGAGGGAGGATGTTGGATGACATTCATAGAGGTGCACCTTTATTGATCCTAGTTGGGAATTATAGGAGTGGGATGTTTAGAATGGGTGAGAGGGATATGAGATTGGTAGATGAGGGGATGAGTAGGTTGAGATGGAGGATGGGATTTTGGGATATAAGGACCCAAAGTGGACTTAGTAGGTGGGGGAGATGTGATGGTGGAGTGGTCAACTTATATGAGCATTATCTTGTCATACAATATTCTCACTCCTCCATCCTAGCACCTATAATTAGGAAAGTATTTTTAGTGACTGAAAATTGAACTATAACTGCCACCATTGTGATCCACCTTCTTCATGAATGCATATGAAAACTAATACCAAGATTCCTAGAGAATCTAAATTATTAAATAATTTATAATTTCACTCTAACCATCCAAGGACACTTTCCAAGAGTGTTGAAGATACATGAATTATGCATAGGGTTGCAAGGTAAATGTCACCTTAACCCTAACATGTATTACTTAAAGTGAAAAAAGTCTCTTAAAATGATGTTAACTTGATGGATGGAGTGTTATTGATATGGAAAGGATGTATCCTGAAAAAACACAAGAATTGGGAAGGATACATCTTGACGATGATGATTGGGTGTTGTTGATATAATAATGATATATCTTGAAACAACACAAGGATTAGAAAGGATACATCTCGATGATGATGATTGGTGTTGGATCAAGGCTTGCAAGAAGGCTACAAACAAGACCGCAAATGTGATTCGATGATTTAATGTAGATTCCATAATTGGATTGCATGGATTGGGATCTTATTGTGATTTTGAATTGCAAGGAGTGATGGAAAAATTAGATAGATGGAATTAGATTGCATGGAGGAGTAGCCTATAGCTAGGTACCAATGACAAATGATTATGGGATAAGGGGATTAGGTTGTAGAATGGAGTGATGGATGGTGAATGGGACGAGTTAAACTAAAGGAAGTATCGTGAGACTTTTCTATAATGGTTCAACATGCACAATGATAATCCTATAAGCATTCCCTTACCAATAACCACTAAGTTGAGCCTAGAACAATACCCTAAATCTATGGAGGTTTTGAGGGACATCAAAAATATTTCTTATGCAATTGTAATTGATAGCTCTATATATGCATTTATATGTTTCAAGCTTAAACATTACTTGAGCAAGGGGAGTTCTAATTTGGCTCATGCCAAATATTTGTAAAGAGAATTAGATGTAGGTGAACATGTTTTCTATGTACTTGAAAGGAACTTTAAACCAATTTTTTTCTTATCATGCCACTAATAATATGGGAAAGGTGTTGGACATATGGGGGATTATTGATTTTGACTGGGATAAATATTTGGATGGCCAGATATCAACAAGTGGTTTTTTTTTTACTCTATGGATTTAGGAGATGGAGGATGAGGATGCTTAGCTTTTGGATTAACATTTTTGAATACCATTATGGGTTTTTTCCTTTTGATGAATTGCTACATTTTGCTTTGGTATCCACATGGTTTTTGTTATTTCTTTTTCTTTGGTGGGCCAATGTGGCTTTTGGGATTGATTGCACTTGTTGAATGGATTTTTCTATGTTTTACCATGTCGGTTTGAGGGGACATGGTGATCCTTATATTTTTATGGATGTGTATTTGTATGCATTTTTCATTAGGATCCAAATTTATTCTACTAGAAATGTTATGGGTGGAAGGAGATGGATACAATATAAAGGGAATATGAATGGAGTGATAGATGTAGGAGCATGGATGGGGTGTATGGAGGTTGGTTGGGAATTATAGGAGTGGGATGTTTAGGATGGGTGAGAGGGATAGGGGATTGGTAGATGAGGGGATGAGTAGGATGAGATGGACAATGGGATTTTGGGATATAAGGACCCAAAAAGGACTTAGTAGGTGGGGGAGATGTGATGGTGGATTGTGGGACATAGGGACCCAAAACGGTTTAATAGGATGGAGGAGGGATAGGGATAATATTTTTTGGTTGGTATGATGGAGGGGAGATGGTAACAAATGGTTTGGAGGAATGGTGGGAAACACCTATTGTGGTCTTGGGAGAATTTCTCTTAGATTTCACAAAGATTGTACCAATATTTTTGGATTTTGAGCCTTGAAACATGTAGTTAAGGCCTTGTGATCATGGATTTTCTTTGATTTGGATGGGCTCCAATATACCTTGTTCATGTATTCCTAAGACTTTACCTTGATAGTTAATGTCATTGAGCATTTGGTTTAAAGTAGGGTGTTTATTATTTTTGAAGCAAGCTATTAGTTCATTGTTAGATGGATGAGGATGGATGGTTAAATTATAATTTTAGACCATTCTAAAACACACTGTGTTTATTAACTTGCAATTCACAATGTACCCAACCCATGTGTTTTTTAATTTGTGTATATCTAGGTTTAAATTTGAAATAGCAGCAACAAAATTGTTCCTATTATTGGGTAAATTGGATATACTTTTCCATAGTAGAGGTTACAAAACATGGTGTGTTTTGGGTACCATGTGAAGTGCAAGTTACAAATCATGTTGTGTTTTGAAACCTACAAATTTGCATACCCAAACACATTGTCATGAAATGATGTTAGTTGAAATGGTGATCTAGATATGTATAGTTATGAATATCATATACCAAATAAGATGTTTCAAAAGTTGTGTTTCAAAACACACTATGTTTATTAACTTTCAATTTGCAACATACCGAACCCATGAATTTTTTAAATTGTGTATATCTAGGTTTTCATTTGAAATAGAAATAACACAATTTTTCTTGTTATTGGGGTAACTTGGATATAATTTTCCACAATAGAGGTTACAAAACATGGTGTCTTTTGGGTACCATCTGAAGTCCAAGTTACAAATCTTGGTGTGTTTTGAAACTTGTAAGTTTTCATACACAAACACACTGTCATGAAATGATATTGTTATTTGAAATGGAGACCTAGATGTGTATAGTTATGAATTTATTATGAGAAATAGTAGGTTTCAAAATGTGGTATGCTTCAAAACACATTGTGTTTATTAACTTGAAATTCATAATGTATCCAACCCATGTGTTTTTAAACTGTGTATATATAGGTCTAATTTTCAAATAGCAACAACACCACTATTCTTGTTATTGGGTAAATAGGATATAATTTTCCACTAGAGGTTACAAAACACGGTGTGGTTTGGGTACCATGTTAAGTGTAGGTTACAAATCATGATGTGTTTTGAAACCTAAAATTTTTCATATCCAAACACATTGTCATTAAATAATTTTATTTGAAATGGAGACCTAGATATGTATAGTTATGAAGTTATTACAAGAAATAGGAGGTTGCAAAATGTGTTGTGTTTCAAAACACACTGTGTTTATTAACTTGCAATTCACAACATACCCAACCCATGTGTTTTTAAATTGTGTATATCTAGGTTTACAATTCAAATAACAACAACAATATTGTTCACACTATTGGGTAAATTAGATATACTTTTCCATAGTAGAGGTTATAAAACACAGTGTGCTTTGGGTACCATGTGAAGTGTAGGTTACAAATCATGGTGTGTTTTGAAACCTAGATTATTTCATATCCAAACACACTATCATGAAATGAAGTTATTTGAAATGGAGACCTAGATATGTATAGTTACGAAGTCATTATGAGAAATAGGAGGTTTCAAAATGTGTTATGTTTCAAAACACATTGTGTTTATTAACCTACATTTCACAACATACTCAACCCATGTGTTTTTAAACTTTGTATATCTAGGTATGAAATTCAAATAACAACAACATTGTTCATGTTATTAGGTAAATTGGATATACTTTTCCATAGTAGAGGTTATAAAACATGGTGTGCTTTGGGTACCATGTGAAGTGTAGGTTACAAATCATGGTATGTTTTGAAACTTGAATTATTTCATATCCAAACACACTATCGTGAAATGAAGTTGTTATTTGAAATGGAGACCTATATATGTATACTTATGAAGTCATTATGAGAAATAGGAGGTTTCAAAATGTGTTATGTTTCAAAACACATTGTATTTATTAACCTAAAATTCACAACATACCCAACCCATGCATTTTTAAACTTTGTATATCTAGGTCTGAAATTCAAATAACAACATTGTTCATGTTATTGGGAAAATTGGATATACTTTTCCATAGTAGCTCGATTATAAAACACGGTGTGCTTTGGGTACCATGTGAAGTGTAGGTTACAAATCATGGTTAGTTTTGAAACTTGGATTATTTCAAAACCAAACACATTGCCATGAAATGAAGTTGTTATTTGAAATGGAGACCTAGATATGTATAGTTATGAAGTCATTATGAGAAATAGGAGGTTTCAAAATGTGTTGTGTTTCAAAACACACTATTTTTATTAACTTGCAATTCACGACATACCCAACCCATGTGTTTTTAAACTAGATGTATATCTAGGTGTACAATTAAAATAACAACAACATTGTTCATGTTATTAGGTAAATTGGATATACTTATCCAAATTAGAGGCTACAAAAAAAGGATGTTTTTCTAGTATCATGCGAAGTGTAGGTTACAAATCATAGTGTGTTTTGAATCTTGCAATTTTTCATACCCAAACACACTATTGTGAAATGATGTTATTTGAAATGGATACCCAGATATATAGTAATACATTTCTTGTGACAAATAGGAGGTTTCAAAATGTGTTGTGTTTCCAAACACAATGTGTTTTTTAACCTACAGTTCACAACGTACCCAACCCAAAGTATAGTGCCCAAAAATGAAGTGGTCAACTTATAAGAGCATTGTCATACAATATTCTCACTCCTCCATCCTAGCACCTAGAATTAAGAAAGTGTTTTTAGTGACTGAAAAGTGGACTATAACTACCACCATTGTGCTCCACCTTCTTCATGAATGCATATTGAAACTAATACCCAGATTCCTAGAGAATCTAAATTATTAAATACTTTGTAATTTCACTCTAACATCCAAGCACACTTTCCAAGAGTGTTGAAGATACATGAATTATGCATAGGGTTGCAAGGTAAATGACACCCTAACCCTAACATGTATTACTTAAAGTAATAAAAGTCTCTTAAAATAATTGACCTAGTGACACAAAGATAAGTAAAAATGATAAAAATACCCTTTTATTTAGAAGTCAAGAATTAGTTATTTTTAAAAAATATTATTATATTAATATTGTTAACTAAAGTAATAATAACTATTTCATTTATTTGACACCATATATAAGTGTGTTAATATCTATTTAACAACCTTTTTGTGCATCATGATTATTGTCATAGCATCAAGAAATAAAATTCATTACCAAGGCATTATGCTTATGAAGGAAACAATACTAGTCCTTATAACCTTTATGTAGCAACATATGAACACATGAAACTAGAACCTATAAGAAATAAAATCAAGCTTGAAGTAACCTATAGGTATCTATTAGCATAGCTACAAGTATATTGAAAAATATAATAAAGTTTCATTATTCCTATAGAACTCTTGAGAAAGCAAGTTAACATGAAGTTACCAAGTAACAAACAAACATGTTAAAATCTATATTCTCTTTTCCATATATATATGTGTGTGTGTGTGTGTGTGTGGGCGCGCATTTACAAATAAACATTTTGAAATCTTATTAAAAATTATAATTAAATGTTCTTGTTATTGCATTACTCTTTGGTTTCACTAATAAAATTTGATTTTTCTATTTGTCTCTATGCTTTGTCATATTTTATTATTTTCTTTTCTTTTAATGTTTACTTTGTTAGCCTCTTAAAATATATATATATATATATATATATATATATATATATATATATATATATATATTCTTATTCTTGTCTATTTATTCTCTTGTTTTTATGTCTTGGTTTTAAAAATTGCATCTAGTAGTTTATTAATTATTCTTCTCTCTAACTTCCCTTGCTTTGTTATAAAAAGGTTTTTAATTTTTTATTATATGTTGTCTCTCTTGAAAGCTTAAAAATTTATTTCTTGCTTTCTTTGTTAAATCTTAAATATTTTGTATTATTTTTTAAAATTTATTTCTAGAAGTTTATTTTGTACTCTTGTCTCAAAATTTTAAATTTGGCTTCTTATTATTCATTTTTCATTATATATATTTGTATGAAGATTTACTTATTCATTCAAATATTTATTATATCCTATCTTTTTTATGTAAATAGTCTCAGATTATCTTAATTATTTGCTTTGCTTGTTATCTCTTAATTCTTTTGGCTATTTATTTTTTTTATTTAATATCTTATTTGCTTTTTTTCTTCCTTGTCAACTATTATCTCTTGATTTATCCTTTTTTGTGTCTTCTCACATTGTGTGCCTTTCCTGCCTCCCTTCTTAAACCAATTTGGGTCTGCAACTCATCATTTTTGCATCTCCTTCAACTCTCTATCTGGATGATGGATCACGAAGTGTGATATGAAACATTATTTCCTTGATGAAAAAACTTACACAATCAAATCTAGAAGCAGAATTAACACATTCAATATGGATTGTGGAAATCTCATATCTTTAAACACAACAAAACTAAAGAAAAAGTAAAAATTAAGCCTTGTAACTATTTTTGATGATGTAAAATTGTCCATGGACATGAATGCGCCTACATCAAATCTTTACATCTTATCAAAGTGTTGTTTCATTAAACTTTACAAATCAACTGGACATAACTACTATAATGAATTTATTTATAGAAAACTATGATCTTGTCATTCTTACAATTATGTCTTCCATTCTTTCATGTTGAGTTTCACTTCTAATTTTGAGCCTAGATTGAATGTTAATCTTGATATGTATGAGCACATTTTAGGGATCTACCATGTTAGGGTGTGGAAGTATGTTGATTCCTCCCTTTCACCTTGGTCAAATCCTTTATTTTATCTTCATAGTTAGTGATGACAAGATAATTGAAAGATGAAATGGATGGGATTGAATGTATAAGTATACCTAAACTAAAGATGCTTCTTAACTTCTGTTGCTAGACATGAGAAAGTCTTAGACTTTCCAACATAGAAATGTGGCAAACCTCTCCTGAAAAAACCATTCAAACCAACAAATTAAAATTAATAAGAATAAACTATGAGCAACCCTAATGTTTTAGATAAATAACTGGTAAGTGATTAATCCTAGATGTTGCTCCAACATTAACTTAGATCTCAATGCATTCCAAGAATGTTTTATAGAAATAAAATAAGATATTTACTGGGAAGGCTGGCAAGGAGAGAACCCATTTGATAGCGCGACTCAACATGCATTTTTGAAAGAGAAGAAATGTTTGCATTTGATCTGCAACAATAATAATTATTTTTCTTTTGTAAACAATAAAAAAAATAAAAAATAAAAAATCTGATTCAAAAATCTCATTGAAAGAAATAGGAAGAATATATAGATGGTTGCAACCTCTCTCATGGCTGTCATCATTGAGAGCTAGATGGGATCTCTGTTGAGAGCTAGTGAATACCCAACTTTTCTTCTCTCCTCACGGAAGATCCTGGTCGGCCACCTTAATCCTCTTCAACACCCTCATCCACCACCTGCTGGTGTTTCCTACATAGCAAGACACTCTCTCCTCCACTTGCTAGTTTTTCATGCACAACAAAAAGAGGCGTTTAGGGATGGATGCAAAGATTCTTTGGATATGTCCATCATTTTAAAATTCTTGATTTTAAAACTCCCAATTTTTTGAAAAAAAATTCAAAGTGAAACTTTCGTCCGTCTACTTATCTCGTTTAATCTACCGTCATCGAATGAGGGATGGTATTATATGTTATGGTATCTTAGACATGCATTTTTAAGGGAGATTAGCTTAGGGCGAATCCTTCAAAATGGAAAATGGGAAATGCTCCAGAGGTGGGGTTAAGATTGGGAGAATGGAGTTAAGAGTGGACCTAGCCACCTAAGCGGTCAACACTTACGGAGTGTCAGTTAAAAGGCTCCCATTATTTACTAGTAGCAGATTTAAAATGAATTGTAATGACAAATAGAAGGAAAATATTTGCTAGTTAAAAACATAGAAACATTTAATTACCCTATTTGTTTAATCTACTAATGATGTTTATGTATTAGTTAACTTTTAGATATTCGCTTTGTTCCTTAGTTAGTTAAATTAATAATTTTTCATTATCCTTAATTATTTTAATTAATTTTATGAGGATTATCAATAATCTAATTATCTTCTATTTTAATATTCTTAAAGAATCACAAGGTAGTTTACTGTTTAAGGGCATGCTTTTAGACGTTACTTAAAGTAAAATAAAATTATCCTTGCGTTTGAAGTTTACCTTAAAATATTAGACATTACTTGATACAGCAGTTTCTCCTCGTATTTAAGTTTTCCTTAAAAAAGACATTTTCTTGATAAAGTAATAAAAGGTTCTCTTATAAGTTCAATGAATGTATTGATAGTGTTACCTTATTAGAAACATACTAAGATGGTTTATGTTTCCTATGTATAGTAATACTCGTGGGAGAAGAAATGTGGACTATTAAAGTTCTAAGATATTCTTGCAAACCAAGCTTAGTTTAGGCATACCTCTTGAGTATTAATATGTTGATCACTCATAGATGATTTTTATGTTTTGTCTTCTTTAATTTTAAGATAAAACTTAAAATGTATAAATGACATATAATTTAGTTATAGCACTTTGTACACCCAAATGCAAATCCATTAAATGTAAAATTCAAGTTAGGCTCAGGTGAACCAAAATTATTGAAAACAACTCTAAACCAAACACCCTATTTAAGGGTGTGTATTATATAGATTTGTGACTAGGGTTTCGTCCCTATTCCACCTAAGTGGGTGGCAGTCGACGAAGAATTGCTTGAGTAGAATACTCGTAAGGAATGGTACCCACTCAAGCAGTTACATCAAACCTAGTTTAGTAACCAAAACTACATATTCCTAACATGACAAATCATTTAGTATCTGGATCCCATGGATACAGGGTATGTAGGTAGTCTGGAAGATTAAGGACGTCTCTAGTAACCAGATACTAAGGATATAGGTTGATTATTTAACACTCGTCAGATTTAAGGAATGTCATTTATAATTCAAAGAATAATTAAGTAAACCCTTTAAAAAGAAAGTCACTAATACTCAGAAGAATCCTCGGGGTGGATTAGTCCTATAATTGGCTGGTTGCTCGAAATCCAAGGCAAAGTACAAGACCTTGTCACATATCAAACTTATTGGAGTCCTTGGTACAATACATAAAGGTATATTGTTATATCTCCTATAGGTGACTCCAAACCCAGTTGATCCCGATGGCCAAAGAAAACTCAATTGTTCCTGTCATCTAAGCCATATGGCTAATATGTTTCCTATTATGTGTTGAATAGAGGTATGGTTCGTTGGACCACTTATATACCAGGATAGAAGAGCCTGTATTGGCTATGTAATTCTTGTATTTTTCCACTAGGACTCTCTAGCCTGAATGGCTACCTTAGTTTCCTGAGTACTCAATTTGGCTTAAAATATCAACTAAATCAAGTAATTAAAACAATTTAAACCTTCAAACAGAAGAAAAATTTAAGACCTACCTGGGTCTATACAAATGATCAAGAGCTATCTATCACTGATCACATTGACAATATCTCTACATCATCCAATGAGAAAGAGGACATACATCAATAATTTAATCCCAAGCATGATCAAACTCGATCACCCAAGTCTAGCAATGATCCGTTCCAAGATATATTGGCATCATCCAACCTCATAGCAGTAAATATTTGTAATCAAGAGACTCTTAATCCCACACAAGTATACCTAATGCAAAAAACTAAGCCAAGAGCTATCACCCATATGCCCACATTTTGAGAAAATCCAAGGATCCTTTATTGGCCCAATCCCTTCTTTGAAATTAATCCATGTCAAGAATGTGATCCAAAGCATGTCAAAGATATTACCACACAAAATCAAGATCAAGAATCCTTACCATCAAAATATAACAATGACTTGGTAGATATCTTCCAAGACATCCAAGGTTTTCCAAAAGAAGAACAAATCTATATGCCAAGCGCACATGCATCTACC
Source organism: Sequoia sempervirens (assembly GCA_007258455.2). NCBI lineage: Eukaryota > Viridiplantae > Streptophyta > Pinopsida > Cupressales > Cupressaceae > Sequoia > Sequoia sempervirens. The sequence goes on along the minus strand of VDFB02270651.1, from coordinate 34,116,443 downwards.
CATGAGATGCTTACTCCTAATGGACATGTAGATGATCTTCATCCAAAACAAGAGTCTCATACTCTTGATATTATAAACAAGGAACAAGATTTACCTACTCTTAACATCTTTACACATGATCAAAGCACAACAAAATCTATAGACATATTTGAGATTGATCAAGAAGAAATATTAAGATCAAAAACATCCTCTAGGCAAGTTGAAGACATTGACCATGAAAATACGGAGCACAGTATCTTAAAATCAGCAAAGATAATGTACAATCCTAAGTGGCAGAGCATTGGGTATACAAAATTTAATGAAGCAACAATATATTTTGAAGGGCCATCAAAATCTGATATTTCACATAATCAAGCCAAAGATATCAATTAGGAAGTTATTCCACATATGAAGGATCCTATCAGTGAAGAAGCTATCACATTTGAATATCCACGACAAAGTAGAGAAGGATTATTACCTTGTTTTCAAGGTAAAACATTTCCTATGGAAAATAAAAGTTTTCAACAGATGCATTATCAAGACAAGGGATTAGGCTTACATGAATAGGATATCCTAGCACTAGTGCAGATTATTGGCAATCCTAAGCATCAAGGTCTTGGTTATTCAGCAATTAAGGGATCTCAACATATCAAGGATACATCTATAATACTAGGGGCAACTTTATCTAATGCAAGCATCAACATAAAGAGCACAAAG
>VDFB02270651.1:34088934-34115647 GCA_007258455.2 Sequoia sempervirens | reverse complement strand
TATAGACTCATCAATACTAGGAATATCCTCGTATGCCCAAGCAAAGATATCAGGATGAGAATGTAGGAGATTAGAGTGTTCATCTACTTCTTCCGAAGAGAGACACTTCCCAATCTTAATTACTTTTTTAGAGGACTTAGGATCCATAGAGATTTTAGTGTATCTCCTTTAAGGAGAGAACTACGATATTCAGGATGCGATATCAAAACATCATTACCAACATTGGATAGAGGGGCCTCCTCGTCAACACTCAAGATAGATTCTCTGAAGTATGCTTGTTTATGTAGGCAATACAGGAACCGTCTCTTGTGATGAAAAGAAGGATATGGGGAATAGGAACATAGAAATTCCTCAAGAACTTCATCCGAAGAGAAGATTTCTAAAGTGATTTTCTCGACCTTCTCCCTATCCTCTATCAACTCAAGATGGACCAAAGTTAGTGGTTCGGTTGAAATCATGTTAACACTCCACTAAGGTTTTTGCTTAGATTGTTCAATAAAGCATCCCAAACCCAGATAGTGCTTTCGTGGTTTAAATTGGATAGGGACTTGGATTCCTTGTTTGATATTCCCTAGGCCTCTTTTCCCATAGCCATATTGAGAAGAGAGTTCATATCCAAAACCATAACGAGTTTGCAAAACTTCAGGAGGTGGAAAATCTACGTAGAGTGTTTCGTTCCACCAATGAATATTGAATGTCTCTATGGGAGTGCTCCCACCTTCTTCACTAGGTTTGCAAACATTAACCTCCTTCATAGGAGTGGGACTACTCTCCTTAGCAAATGAAGGGCTGGTCTGCTGGATGGGATCACACTTCTCTTCCTTAACGGGAGCATCACCCATCTTTATATCAAAGGAATATGGAAACTCTATACAAGAGGGACTCACCTTATATTCTGCAATAAAGAATTCCAAGAATTCCAATGATCCCCAATCATCACCAAGGAAAGCATTTGACTGAGAGGAAGAAGGAGAAGAAAAGGAAGACTTAAGACTTTCTACTTTAGGTGGTTCATCTCTAGCAACATTCGCTCTAGGGGAAACTTCCATGGAGGGTATTATTGAGGAACATGCCATAACATCAACAGTTAAGGATGGAATACAATTCTTAAGAGTGGATACAACTGAAGCTCATTCGACAACCGCTAGCTCACAAAGGTGAACAGCCTCTGGATCAACTTTAACTATGACCACTCGATTATTTGTGATGAATTTTAAGGAATGGTGTAAAGTAGAGGTTACAACACCCATAGGATGAATCCAGGGTCTCCCCAAGAGACAACTGTAAGGTAAAGGACCAGGCATCACATAAAAAAAGATAGGTAAGGTAACAAGACCTAGTTGCAAAGGTAGTAATATCGTGCCTAGAGCTTGACGACCAACGTTATCGAACCCATGAATGTACGTAGAAGAAGGTGCTAAAGAAGATGAATCAACTTTAGTCTTAGGTAATAGGTAAATACCGCAGATGTTGAGAGCCGAAATGATGTCGACGAGAGTACGCCTAAGCCAATATTATTAACATTAATTATAATCATCAAAGGGTCCACTTGCTTCTGCATATCCGGAGGTGGGAGTTCTTGCAGATGGAATGTAATATTCGGTGAATCCGCTTGAATATGAGCCAACAACGTATTAACATCCATAAGCCTAGCAGAGGAAGATGAGAGGATCTTCTGCAAGGCTTTATAAAGCATCTCTTGATAAACCAAAGTGGTCTGAAGCAGGTCCCAAAGCGAGATCTTAGTTAGTGTAATACAAAGTTGCTTGACAAGATCATAATCACTGGGTGCTTTGATCGTAGGTTTAGGTGCTGAAGGAAGGCTTGGTTGAGAAGGTTGTAAAGAAGTAGGAACTTGAGTGGGTTGAGATGTAGGAACAAATGATTGTTGGTCCAATTTATTTTTGTTTCTTCATGTATTATATGTGTACCCAACAACATTATAGGAAGTGAAATCTATAGCTTTTATGGAGCTTGAGTATAGGTTTGGTGAGTTACTATGACATGAAATCCCATAGAAACAACAATCCTCCCTAGAATACGAGTCAGTTGGGGCCATATAAATGACGTGTTTCTTAGGACTCTGAGGAGCCACAATGGCCACAACTACATTTACTGACTCTCTAGCTTATAGAGGGGAAGTTCGCTCGGGAGATTTACAGATAGAGGAGAGCGCTTCTAAGAAGTCATCTAGAGTGTCATCCAACATATCAAAATGTTCCTTAGAAAAGGTGTTATCGTAAACATGGAAACATTGTAGAGATAGGCCTGACATGTTTCACGTCAGGTTCACCAAAATGTGAGATTAGAGGGATTTGCTGCACATGGGTCTTTTTGTTCTTAAGAGATCACAAGGAAACGAACTGCCCTTATCCACCTCACATAAACAAATCGAAGAAATGATAAAGAAACACACACAATATAATTTTAAAAGAGAGACCACTTTGGATCCCGAGAGAGTGAAACTTCTAGATTTCTGTCTCTTAGACAGAGGAGCTCTCGACCAAAGGACAACAATGCAAATTCAAGATACTAGTGTGGCACACTGTCATCCAAATGGTGCACTAGCGTCCTAAGCAACAGAAAGCTCAGGAGCTTATGTGGGAAGAACAAGGTTTCACTTCTTTACTGATACCTAAGGTCTACTAAACAAAATGATTGAATATATAACAAAAAAATTAAAGAAAGTACAAGGAGAACTTGGAGAAAACTTACCTTCAACTGAACGATCGAGTCTTCACTCCAAGCTCCGTTTTCTGACCTGCACATAAAAGAGCAAGGGGAAAAGGTTGGGGCTATATAGGGATCTGCCTCACTCAGACCCTTGTTTTGGTGTTCCCACCTCCACGAAAAACCAAGTTGAAAAGAGTGTAGAAGAAAAGGACAAAGTATGTGGTGAAAGAAAAACTTGCTCCAAGAGTAGAAGTCGCACCACTAAGTAGTAAATAAACAAGCAAATAAAAAGGAATAAGAGAGGGAGAGCGTCACCCACGAGCCTAGGAGCCCTCCAGAGCACACAGACACACCGTTGAGTGCTTGCTTGAGAGTTGTAGCTATTGGAAGGACCTCAGTCTGGCATGGCTTCGCTTGTGAGAGTGTTGCTATCAAGAATGAAGAGAACTCAAGGATGGAGAAAATGTTGAGAGAGCTTGATTGAATGGATTGAACTACCAAATGAGAGAAAAAAGGGATTTTTTGTTGCATGTAAGGGTGGCAAAGAGCCATTTCATCTGAAGTCTAACTTCTAGGACACATGTCGAGACAGTCCAAATTCAAGATTCCCTATTTCAAACTAAAAAAACCACCAGGACGCTAGCGCGCCGCGTAGACGTCTACGCTTCGTGTAGGTGTCCAAGACCTAGATTTTCAAGAAATGTGTCGTTAAGATTTTGTTACTCTGCCACTGGTCTACATGGGGTCAAAATTGTGAAATTTTGACTCATGGGATTTTTGTCATTAATGCTCTAAGGTGTCCTAAATGCTAGGAAAAAGTGCAAAAATGTGGAATTTCCCCTAGGTGCAATTCTACGACATTACACCTACAAAAACTGTTTGATAGGAGACTTCATGGGCAACAAACTCAAGGTATGAGGCCAGATAATTGCTGGTAAGGAATTGAATATACTTTTAAAAAAAATTAATTCTTTTGTTACTTGCAATTTGAATATCACTTTTAAAAACACTATATTCATTAAAACAATAAATGAAGATCAACATTTCCGGACCAACCATAACTATTTATGAGAAGAATTATTTAGCATACTTGTTCCGAGTTTGAATATTGCTCAATAAGTTTCAGGAGGATTTCTAGTTTGCTCTTGTTTGACACTCCAACGTAACTCAACCCTACGCCTCTTTTCTTGTCCTCTTCACTGTTCTTTCTATGCTATTTTTATTTTCTTTTATAGAAAAAGAACTTAAGGCGGTTAATTCTTCAGGCGGTGAAAAGGATGGTGGTGGAAAGTAAATAGGATTCTATTATTTACTCAGCTTGAGCCACGTAAAATTTTAAATTTTATTCTTCAAGACAATAGGTAGCCATGTACAGGGTGTTGTGTCATCATGATAAGCCTTAAACCCATGCTTGAAACATGAGTATAGTTATTTTTATGAAGTTTTTCTTTTATAGTTTTCTTCGTTTGTTTATTGTAATAGCATTTACATTTGTTTTTAATTTAAAAATAAAAAAATTATAGGTTAGGAAAACAATTAGAAATCGTTAAATATAAATATAAATTAGACAATAGTTAAAAAGTAATTTTCCCTTGTTAAAATATAAATAGATAATTATTAACAATAGTAAAAGAGGTATTAACTGTTATTCAATTAATAATAATTAAATAACAAATAATCCAAGTTTATGAATAATGATTAATTATTTAATTCCAGAATCATATTAATGATATATATATATATATATTAATTGAAGGAACATTAGTAATTAATAATTTTAATTAACAAGAACAAAAATTAAAAAAAAATTGTTAGAAAAAAATTAAATAGATAATGGTTAAAATGAGGGTCGTGACATCATTGTTTTCAACTTTTGAGTTTAAGATATTATATTATTTTCATTGGTAGATGGCCCTTGAACATTAATTGCTATTTCTGCTTGATCAATAAGGTCTTGGATGAGATGTTTGAGTGTAGCACATCTGTTCATTGGGTGACCCTTGATTTTGTGGAACTCACATTGTTCGTACTTGTTATACCAAGGAAGTTTAAAGTTTGGTTCACCATAAGTTGGGCTGTCATTGATTTTGATAAGTTCTTGTTGTACTAGTTCATGCATGATTACCTCTAAAGTCTGTCCCAAAGGAGTGTGTGAACCGAAAATTGACCACAACCACACCAAGCTCTATTTCTTGCCACTTTAAGTCCCTAGCATATTAAGGTGCCAATTATGTTATTGTCGATTTTACTTAATTATGTTATTCGGTCCATTTCCATCTATTAATTAAATAATTTTAATTATTTAATTAATTCATGTCTCTTTATTCTTCCTGATTATTTAAATAAACAAATTTTATTTATTTATTTAAATGCATCGCTAATTATCTAATGTCTCCTTATAATTAAATAAATTTCTTAATGTATTTAATCACTTCTGTCTGCTAATTCTTCTAGATTATTTAGATAAATAAATCTTATTTATTTATTTAAATACGTCAATAATTTATGTATTCCTCTCCTAATTAAATAAATTGTTTAATTTATTTAATTATGGCCACATGTCACCTTTTTCATTTTAAATAAATAAAAAAAATCATTATTTATTTAAAATTGTCAAAAAATCCTTATTTTGGCATAATATGGGCATTTATTGCCTTCTGTCATTTGATTCTCCATTTTTGAATTAAAATGATTTTTAATTCAAAAAGATGCCTTTTTGCATGCAAAAGTCATTAATTTGATTCTCCATCCTTTCTTTGGCCATTTTTGTCCTTATTTTGGCTTTCGATCCTGACCGTCAATTAGACCTTCAATCTCGTCCGTCCATTCGAAATTGCTTCTTCTTATAAAATGGCAATTTCAAATTCATTTTGGCTCTCTCAAGCATTCACGTGAATTTCTGGTCTTCATTTTCATAGTTACTTTCCTTCATATTTAGAGCTTCTCTTAGGCACTTAGAGTCATTTTTACATAGAAAAATCCTTCAACACTTGTGTAGGACATGGCATAGTCTTAAGCTGCTCGAAGAATTTGAGGGAAAATTGTTATTGGCAGCAATCTAGAAGGTATAATGGAGGTGATTCATGGAGGTTGAAGACGTTTGGTAAGATGTTTCCTTTTGTTTTCTTTGTTTTCTCCTTTTTTCTTCATTATCTCTTTGGATTTTTAAATTTAGTGTTGCTAACTTATAAAACATAAAATTTCTAGAGATAGAGTGAATTCCTTTTGTTTGAAATTTTTTTTTTTCTCTGTGGCTTTTCTTGATTGTTTTGTTCTTGATTTTGCGGAACTCCTTGATACTGTGTTTGAGGTACATTTTGATATTGCACTTGAGGACACCTTGGTGTTGCAGAACTTCTTGATACTGTAGATATTAGAAGTGTTGTTGATGTGGATATTGAGGTGTTTGTGGATTGATGTCCGTTTGCTGTGGATATGTAATGTCTTGACCTTGAATATGTCATTGATGATACATTGTATTTCAACCTCGTTTAATTTCCTTAATCTTTTCATAAATTTGATTTAGGACAATTTGATGTTCTAGACTTATTCCTTGATGGTGATTTTGAAACCCTTGATAAGAGTGATTTGGGTAATAGATCGACATATTTTGGGGATGTTTTGATACTCAATACCATATCATAAGGTCACTTGGTTTATATCCTCATGGGTCCCATAAGTCATTTGTGGTTTTTGGTGGTGGGATGTTGGCGTTGTTCTTGTTCGCTTCTATGTTCTTCTTGTGTTGTGATCTTGTAGTTTTCATAAACAATTGTGAAGCTCTTTGTGACTATTTTCATGACTCCTAGTCTCTGGAAAAGATTTGGGCTATTGGTGCAAAGCGTAGATAGAAAAAGTCTAGTCAATTTTGATGGGTGTGATATCTTCTTGAGATGAACCCTTTGGAATTTTTTTTTGTGGGGTGGTTCTTTGAAAGGTGGAGTATGGATTTCCACTTAAGGATTTTGCTCCTTCTGGATCAAAGGTTTTTTCTCTTGCCATAGAGAATGAGGGATGCATATCTATTTACACGTAGGTGGTGGTAACACAGGTCTCTTGGCTGCAATGTATGCTTTCTCGTCTTTGTCTAAGATTTGTGTTGCGTTTCTGCACTAGTTGGGTGTTTCGTTCTTCTCAAATATGAAGGTTCGTAAACTGCTAATGATATCAGTTGGTTCACCTTCAATGTGTGTGAGACTAGGTTGGAGGATTGGTGCTACAAGGTTCTATTGTTGAACTAGAGTAGTCAGTCGCTAGATGGTCATAAAGTTTGATGGCTTTGAGACAATTGCTATGAAGCTCAAGACCCTAAGGTTTGAGTGCTATTTTGAAATGGTACTACTTTTCAAATTTCAAAATGTTGAAGGACTAGGGTCAATATTTCACTTCCTTGTCTAGAGGACATGTTGCAGAAAAGCTTACTTGAACTATCTGTGAGTCCCAAGTAACTGCTGATACCATATACGCTTGAGTAAAGGAATGATCCCAGTGGTTTGTTTGATTTTGATTTGTAACAAGTAGGATGGAAATAATGGATGAGGGAATATATGATTTATGTAGTTTTCCAAGTGTTTCGTTCTAACAAGGATTCTATAAGCAACTTCAGTTTGTTTTTCCCAATTGTCTGTAGGATAAAGCAATAGCACTGGTTTTTGAGCAAAGGCACAAAACTGTGAGCAAGAGTGGTCAGATTTATCAAGTGTGGCAAAAAATGTGTCAAGTACGTGGGTTTTGGAGAAGCAAGTGCGAGCTGGAATGGAAAGTACAACTGCTGTGTGTTTCTGTGAATTACAATGCTTACTTAGGCAAAAGCAAGCTTCTTTAGGAAAATGCAAGCATCTTGGAGGAAAGTGCGCTAGTTTAAAGGAAGCAAGTGTGAGAAAATAAAGGCAAGTGCATATGAGTTCTAATAATTATTCAAAATATGGTGCCTGTTCTAGTTTGAACAATCTTTCTCTGGATTTTTGTAAGTTAAAGTTTTTATTTCATCTCAATTTATCTATGTTTGGAGTATGGAAAATGATACAACACTGAACTGACTCAAAAAGCATGGACTTGTGTGACCTTCTTGTCTATAGCTTAAGTTGTGAAATCATGACACCTAAGCCATAGTTCCCAAATGTTTTTAATGATCAATGTAGCCTAAAATTGAAGCTTGAATATTTAGAAACGTTTAAGGAAAATCCTTTCAAGGAGTGCAAATATAGGGCTTTTTTAAAAGCATACACTAATTCAAAGGGTTTGCGATTCTATCATCATGTTTAGTGTTTTTTTGGATGTATTCTTTTTAGATCAAGAATAGATTTTGATGTCAAGATTGTTTTGAATGTATTTTGCAAGTTTAACATAAAAAAGCATTTACAACCCTAGTGGATAGAAACCATTCTTGTAGGTGTGCCTACCTCATACTCTGAAGAGACGATTTTACATGCAACTTATGGTGCGGGCATGTAGTCGTACTTGGCAAGTAACTTCTCAGAAGTAAATTCTGGTGCACCACTTTCAAAGAATGTTTTTGGATAAAGGGGTAGCTTCTAAAACAATTTGGCTCTTAGTAATGTTCTGGGGATATTATTTTCGAGCCCCTATACATGTGATGTTTTGCTCAATTAAGAGACCTACCAGCCTTTGCGGGTTTTTATGCATCACAAGGATATTGAGGGAGAATACATCGACATATGCCAACAACACCTAGCGAGATGATGAACTTTCCTCACACCCACAACTTATTTATATAGCGGTCCAGAACGAAAGTACCGCTTGGGTCGCTTATGAGTTCTCCAACATGGGATGTTTCTCAATAGGCATGCCCTCTAAAAGCTATGCTTGAAAAAGATGTGAAGCTCAATATGTTTTTGCTCACCTAAGATCGCCAAAAGGTGCGAGGGGAGAATACAACCATCTAGCTTGCCAAACATTGAATGCACAGTAAACACTTCATAGCAATTTGATTCTTTTTAAGCACCTTGAGTAGTGCTATCCCCAAAAATATGTGAATAAAGCAAAACAACTTGTTCTCTTTAATTGCACCAATATGAAGTATTCTAGATATCAATCACTTAAAATAGCAATGGTGCAAGACATAAAGAATAATTTGTTCATTTTTAAGACCAAATATGAGTGTTTCTAAGAAATCAATCCTGGTCTTACTTGGTCAAAAAAATCAAATACGAGCATGCATCAACAAAAATAAATCGTTTTGCATTTGTTCCTTTTATGCACCAAAATCAAAGTTCCTAATTATGAAAACTTGGAAGGAATTCATTTTTAGAGTACCTTAATGCACCAAAATCAAAGTTCCTAATTATGAAAACTTGGAAGGAATTCATTTTTAGAGTACCTTAATTGAAATGTTTGTCCTTTTTATGTACCAAACGACAATTCCTAACTTATAAAAACTTTGAAATGGTTCATTTTTAAGAGCACCAAAATGAAATATTCATTTTTGTTTGTTCTTTTTAAAGTACCAAATAAAGGTTCCTATTTTAAGAAAGCTTGAAAGGGTTCAATTTTTAATAACACCAAAACGAAGTGTGCATTTTTGTTTTTATTTTTAAGGCACCAAATAATGATTCCTACTTTAAGAAAGCTTGAAATAGTTCATTTTAAGAGCACTAAAAATAAAGTTTGTTCTTTTTATGCACCAAAACAAATATTTCTAACTTAACAAAAAACATTTGTAAATCTAGAGTGCTTTGACCGTTTGTCTTCCCTACAAAAAACGTGATAGTGTTTCTCAAAACCTGCATACAAAAATGTTAGCACCTGTCACACATTCAAAAACATGCATCCGTTAGCCAAAAAATCAGTTACAAATTTGCAAATCTTGGACATAGGTCTGTCAAAGCAAATGCTCAAAAATTAGAGTCTAGTGTGCCTTATGTTAGAGAGAAAATGCGCAGGTTTAGAGTAAGTGCACCCTTGTCAACAATTAAATTCTCAGAAAAAAGAAATTGCGTAGTTCTTAGTGTCAACTGTGCGGGTTTCAGAGGCAAGTGCACAATTTTCTTGACAAGCAATTATAATTTTTTTTGGGAAAGTGTGTGAAAACTTCTTCAAAAGTGATTTTGGAACCTGCAACTTTAAAAATGGCTCACAAGATCGTTAGTGTAGGGGACCAGCGTCCCATCGGGCATGTCAGAATGTGTGAGGGAGAAAATCATAGATGCAAACAAGATAAATGTACTTGAAATCGGGATCTAAATTTAGATCAAGAACAATAATCAAAGATCTAATCCTACACTTATGAAATGGAACTAAGCTATTGAAAACATATTAAGAAATCCTATGATTACCAAATTGAATTCAAAACAACAAAAAAATGTTACTATCCCACATCGGAGTGTGTTTTCCTGATGTTGGATTGCTCATATTACTACAAAGCCTCCATAGTTTGTGTGCAAAAGCTTGAAGAACAATGTTGATGTTGGTTGATCGAAGGTATGTCGAAGCTCTAATGGTGGTTGTGAATGTTGGTAGTACTTCATTGCAAATGATGTTGACTCTTTGATCCTTTTTTGTGAGGAAAGAGGTTTGTGAAATATAAAAAGTTATTTGAAATCGATGATCAGGATTAAACAATGTTGAATCAAGATCAATGGTTGAAAGGTGCTGAGTGGATTTAGACATGAGAAATCTGTGCAAAATAGATTGCAAAATTTATGTGATTGAATTAATAGATTGAATGATCAGTGAGATTGAGGAATAGATTGATCAGTTAGGGAATCATAATTTGCTCAATCAGGAATAGATTGATCAGTTAGGATTAGATTGAGAAATCAGGGGATCATAATTTACTCAATCAGAAAAGTTGTTGGAAAAGATTAATTAATTGATTTAATTAATTAATTCATTTTGGAGTTGAACACGCAAATCAAGTTTGACTTTTGTAAACAAAGTTGCGTTAGTTGGATTTTATTTTTGATGATAATTTGAATAGTTTGATTTAATTTATTCAAATTTCGGAGGGAAAGTGTCATAATTAAATTATGATGATTTAATAATTCAATTAACTTTGGGGAATAAGGTGATTTAGTGATGTAATTAAATAATTGGTGTTATTTAACTAATCAGGACAAAATAAGGTGAGATTTGGACTTCATTAAATAAATGTAATTTATTTAATTGGTCGAAATGATGAAACATGAATTAATCAAATAATGTCATTTTATTCAATTAATAGCAGAAATAGGTTTTTTAAGACTTTGTTAAATAAATGGAATTTATTTAATTTGTCGAAAATGATGAAAAAGTGGATTAATTAAATAATATCGTTTTATTCAATTAAAAGAGGAAATTAGGGGTTTGGATGTTGTTTGACGCTATTTGATGCTGTTTAGGGTGTGTGATAGGTGTTAGATCAATTTTACATGTATAAAATGAGGTATAAAAATTCACTCAATGTGCTTTGCATTTCATAGGTGTGATTAAACCAAATTATTCTTCAATTCACAAATTCATATTAATGGTAATGAATTACTGCATGCAATGGACTGAAGCTCAAGCATGCAAAAACTGCACTATTGATATTGTCATTAAGTTTCTTCAAGAAAACCTCGTGACCAAGTTTGGGATACCTTTTTCTCTAGTATGTGATAACAACCCCACTTTCTCTTCTGCACAATTTATGCAATGGTCATTTGAACATAAAATAGTTGTAAAGTATTCATCCAATTGTGAGAATTTTAGGAATATTAGTTGAGTTACAAATTACACAATTACAAAAATTGAGATAAAAGATAAACTATAAATAATTGTATTGATTATGAACTTGATAATTACTTAAGATTGAGTACAATATATATAGCAAGAGATGATCCATCTAGAATGGCAACTTCCAACTAGAAAATAGGCATGCAACTCCATGCAAGATTGCACAACTAAGCAATCATTATCCTAAAAATCTACTAAAAATATAACAACTAGCAAACTTATCTAGAGGAATATTTTAGGCAAAATATTCTACACTAACACCAATTACTATTTGTAAGGTAACGAGGTAGTAGAATCAACCGATAAAAATATTTTGGATGTTATTAAGAAATTGTTAGAGAAAAATCCTAGGGATTGTCATACCCAACTTAAGTTTTCCCTATGGGAAGAGAAAACTAGAGTTAAGGTAGCCTTAGGAGCCTCACCTTACTAGTTGGCCTATGGTCAAAACCCCAGTTTTTAAGTAAACTTGTAAATCCCAGTCCTCAATTCATGAAATAATTATTTACTAATGATGATAAGATAGAGGTCATGAGTTATTTACTAATGATGACAAGATAGAGGCCAGGCTTATGGACCTCTTGAATTTAGAAGAGAAAAGAGACACTACTCTCCAATAGTTTTCCAAAGATCATGCAATTGTCAAACATTGGTTTTCCAAACATGCTAAGATCAAAGCATTCAAAATAATTGATATAGTGCTCTTATGGGATAAAGCTAAAGAAAAGAAAGGAGAACACCAAAAGTTTGATAAAATTTGGTTGGGACCTTATTGGATTGTAGAAATCATAGGGGAAAATTCCTTTAGGCTCAATACTTGAAGTAGGGAACCTGTGCCATTGCTAGTCAATGGGTAGTTCCTAAACATTATTTTGGTTCATGAAGCCTCAAAATTTCCCTTGAACTATAACAACTAAGGTGCTCAAGTTCATTTTTTCTTTTTCATTTTTGGGGATCATCATTTTAGTGTGGTGGATATGTTTATGCAACTTTTGAAGGGTTCCTCATTTGAGATCTTGATTTATGTATTTTCATAATATTTGGTAAGTCTTTTATCTAGGAGTCATTGGTTTATATCTATTACACATTGATATGAGAGGTTTGTGAGATATTAGGACATTTAAAGAACCCCCATGAATGATAATAAATACATCTTTAAACTCAAGAAAAAAGTTTTTGGGAGTTAGTTATAGGACAACTCTACTCTAAGTGAAAAATCCAACATTATATTGTTGTCAAGATATGCATGGTGTTTCTAAACCCATTCTCTAGGATTCAATTTCTTGAAATTGAGGTGCATAAAAGGTTATATATATAAATGAACAAGGTACAAAAGGAAAATGAATAATGAAATAAAATCAATTCAAATGGGTGAACCAAATATCTCTATCGGGGCTATAGACGCTTAGTTGGTAGTAGAGCTATGTTCAGAAAGAACCAAAGGCATCTCCATTACAGCTATGGACACTTGACTAATAATGGAGAAATTCCCAGGATATCCTTGCATGACAATGAAAACCTATTCTATGTAGCTTGGATATAGTATTCTTGTTATGGGAACTGATAAAAATTCTTGATAAGGGAATTAACCAAGTGCACACATAGATGGATTTAAAGGTTTTCATTTAGGACTTTTTGAGATTTTAGCTCACTCTCATTCATGTAGGTATCTTATAAAATGTCAAATGAGTATAAACTAGAGATTATAGGGTAGCTGAATATTTGAATATTTTGAAAATTCATAAATTATTTTCTAAGTTGAGTCACCATTTTTTATGCCCTGCATACACACCCCATTCCATTTTGGTTGAAATGAAGGTCCCCCCATTTTGTCTTTTTCTTTGGCCTTTCTTTTTGTTTTGTCTTAGGAGTTTTCATTTTCCCAAGCTACCTTTGGTCTTCTTTATCAAGCTTCAAAACTTTGGAAATATTTCAAACTATTTTACAAAAGTCCAAATCTCTCCTAGATCTCAAGTCTTGTTCTTGGTTTTCTTTGTTGGGTTTTAGAACTTTGAAAGGATTTTCAACTTTTGTCCAAAAGTTTAAATCCCTTCCAGATCCTTGATCTTGCTTTTGTCTTTTCTTTGCCAAGTTTTGGAACTCCAGAAGGTTTTCAAACTTTTGTCCAAAAGTCCAAATCCCTTTTGGATCCCTAATCTCACTTTTGTCTTTTCTTTTTTGGGTTTCAAAACTCTGAAAGGATTTTAGACTATTGTCAAAAAGTCCAAATCCATTATGAGTTTCCTACCCCAACTTGTACTTTCCTTTTCGGCCATCGAGATTCAAATCAAGTTTTAAACTTTGGGATTTTCTCTCAAAGTGAGCCAAATTTTTGTTTGCTCCTCAGCTTCTACCCTTATTTTTCATTTCCCCTCTCTAGGTCCAATCAGAGTTTAGAGTCCCAATGGACTTTGGACCATTTTCATTTTGGTGCCAATTTTTTTTTCCACCATGCGATCTTGATCCACCTATTGCATTAATGGAAATTTTTTCCTTTGTATGTTGAAGTGTTTTTATACATTTCTAAGCCATTGATCAAGCTAAAAGTGCTAAATTAGTTTTCAACCAACCAAGAAAAGTGCTTAAGAAAAATCACAAACTAATCAAATTGTCTTTTGGAGTGGGAAAGATTGCCATTTCTTCTCTTCCATCATGGTTTACATCTGTGAGATAAGGGGGATTCACTGCACATGAGTCTCTTCATTCTCAAGAGAATCCCAGGGAACAAACTACGCTTATCCACCTCAACATAAGTGAAATTAAGAAATTGCAAAGAAAGTGTATACATATTGATTATCAGAGAAGACTACAAAATTTGAGAGAGCGAAGCTCCTAGATTTTTGCGTTCAACAGGGGAGCTCTCAGCTAGAGGACAACACCATGGATTCAGGACGCTAGTGTAGCATGCTAGAGTCCAAATGGTGTGTTGGCATCCCAAGCGACAAAAAGATTAGGAGCTCAAGCGAGCAAACCAGAGTTTCACTATCTAACCCAAATCCAAGGTCTGTTTAACAAAATTATAAGATAAAGAACATAAACTAAAAAGAAGCACAAAGGGAACCGAGAGGGTGCTTATAAGCAACCGAACATTTGGATCTTCACTTTGAGCTCTGCTTTTATAACTTGTACACAAGACGAATGAGGAAAAATGTTGGGGATTTATAGGGGTTTTCCTCAATCAAACCCCTGCTTTGGTGTCTCCACCTCCATGGAAAATTAGATAGATAGAAAGAGTGTAACCGAAATGGATAAAAGGAGTGGTGAAAACAATCCCCACTTCAAGAGGAGAACTTGCACCACCAAGTAATAAATGCACAAAGAGATTTAATCTATTTGCAAATAGAAAATAGTGAGAGAGAGTTACCAATAGGCCTTGGCCCCCTCTTGAACACATAGACACACTATTGAATGCTTGCTAGAGAGCTTTGGTTGTTGGAGGGACCTTAGTCCAATGGAGCTTTTCTTGTAGAAGTGTTGTGCCCAAGAGTAGAAGAACTTGAGAAGTGAAGTCAAGTTGGAGAGAAGCTTGAATGAATGAAGGAACCCACACAATGAGGGAAAATAAGGGGTTTTGTTGCATGCAAGGGCGGAAAAGAGCCATTACACCTGAGGACTTGGCTACAAGAACACGTGTCAAGAGCCAAGATTTGAGATTCCCCATTTCAAACTAAAAAAAACTATCAGGATGCTAGCGTGCCGTGCATACGTCTGCGTGTTGTGCAGGCATCCAAAACACAAGCTTTCGAGAAATGGGCATTCGGGCTACTGTGGCTTCACCATTGGTCCACATGGAGCTAGATTCATGAAATTCCAACCCATGGGGATTTTTCCATTAATGCGTTTAGGTGTCATAAATGCTAGGCAAAGTGCTAAAATGTGGAATTTCCCCTAGGTGCAATTCTGCAACATTACATTTTTCCCCCAATTTAGTGGGCTTGATTTTAGGAAAAATTGAGCACACTAAAGTAGGATTTTTTTTACCCAATCTTGAAGTTTTATGGATTTGCATGCCAAAAGAATGTACCATAGAGGTCATCCAGGTTGAGCTGGCCAGTACTTGAAGATGCCCCTAATGATTGAACTCAATGAGAAGTACAGGGCTGGTTGTGAAAAATCGTGCAAAATTTTACTCTGCAAAACTTAATTTTATGTCAGTCCCAAAAATTAGAAGCTACAATGGTGAGAAGAATGATCAAGAAAAAATTGATGATTCAGAAGAAAAATATGTTGAAGAGGTGACTCTATGCCCCCTCTTGAGTTTTCCCCCAGCTAGGTGGGGTAAAATCAGGAGAAATTGGGAAGCCACAAACTCTAGAAAAAATGGGCCCAGAAGGGCCTATATATACCTAGGTGGGCATCGAGAAGGGTCATTTGCACTATTCATCGTGAGGATTTTGCTGACTTTTGTGAGAGAAAATTCATCAAAATATTGAGTAGATGTGACTACAAGGATCTGAGGATAGACCAACTGCATGCAGACATCGCCGAGGGTTTCGAGGTTGATTAGGTAGGCCCTAAAACCACCTTATTTAGCATTTTTTAATGATTTTTTTGTACTTTTTCAACTTTTTTCTATGCAGGCATCCTGGAGGCACGTGCATGTGTTTGGCACATGCTAACCAAGCACATGCTAACATCAAGGGATGATGCTAGTGTCCTGAGGATGCGCTAGTGTCCAAGGGACACATTTTCCTCCCTATATGATTCATGGTAGATTGGGACACTTGTGCGACATGTGGAAGTCCACGTGGCACACACATGTCCTGTAGTGTTTTTAACTTAGATTTTTTGTATTTGGCTATGTATTGATACACACTTGTTTCCTTTTTAATAGGATTATCTAGAGATCAAGGAGCATCTCGGAGGGCGGGTACTGCGCCTGCTCTGAGATTAGAGGGACCGACTCATAGACTACAAGGTCACCCATCTAAAACACATTGGTCTCTAGCATATGTACACCATGCTAGAGATGCTATATCATGACAAGATGTTGATGGAATTGATGGAGAGATGGGACACCACTACGTCTAGCTTCTAGTTTCCGATTGGAGAGATTACCATCACGTTAGAGGATGTATACTGCATCCTCGGTCTCCCCATCCATGGTTGAGGAGTGGAGCTTGATGATACTCGCTCAATGTAGGAGTGATTGGACAAGGTCCAATATTGCTTTGGGCAGACAAATGACGAAGATGGGACTGAGCACATTTATACTCGGTGGTTTGACCAGGCTCAAACCACTACCCCTCTACTATCATGGTGGTTACAGTTTCCATACAAGTGACCATAGATGCATGAGGCTGTCACCTCCATGGGGGCCTTGTCTACACCTTCCGGGAGATGGTGGAGTGGCACACAATTTTTTCATGGGGGTGTAAAATGCTCGTGCACCTTTACTAAGAGCTCGGATGGTATGTTCACTATGAGTTTCGTAGCCTGACCGTGTGCATGCTCTTTTAGATGTGGGATTTTTCCCACATTACGTGCACTAGGACAGAGGGCTACCATGGGTATGAGACTACTTTGTTTCGATGGCCCACTGGTATAAGCTCACTTAGCAGTGGAGGCACGATGATCTGTAGTTCTGGTGGTTGTAGTTTGACACTTTGACGTTAGACAGGATCAGGTGGAGGCCCCACCATTATTTTTGGTGGGTTGATGATCACAGGTTCCTCCAGAACCTAGAACGCAACTGATTCATCCTCGGGTGCAAAATTTTTGTTATTATGCCATATTATTGGAGCTGGGTCATGTGGTGGAATAAACAGGTCTAGACTATCCCCCCTCTTGTCCCTACCTACAGTTGAGCTGTGTGGAGTGTGCCGAGGCTTAGGGATCGTCCGGGCCCCACCCTATCAGATGTGGACCCCTTTGATGATGAGGCTGATGATGCTGATCTGCTGTCGATGGGGACGTTAGACAATGTCGATGTGGCTCAAGATTTTCCAGCATAGTGGGAAGCACATTGTCTCACCCCAATTTTCCTAGAAAATACCCCCAAGGGGGATCTTGGTTTACAGGGGGACGTGCTACCAAGCCACCCAGGTAGAGGCGAAGGTGCTGCGACATCGATGATGGGAAGGAGGAGCAACAATAGAAGGAGCAGGAGCAAGCCAAGGAGGCTAGAGCTGCTTTTTTGAGGCCAAGGAGGCGACAAAGGATGTCTTACCCTCTACTAGCTACTCCTATTTCATCAGTACCACCAGCCCTTGCAGCACTTAGGGCAACTCTTTACACCAGCAATGTAGGACCAAGTGTTCCTCCTCCCCCTGACCCATTCTTGTACTTAGAGGACCTAGGTATGGCAATTGTTTATGCTATCTCATTTCAACATTTCTAGCTTTTATCTCATGTATACATATATCGTGTTTTGGTTTTAGCATCTATACACTTCATAGTATTGATGTACATTTTGTTTCTATATTTGCAGTGGATACTCAAGGATTATTAGAGGTGGCCCCTACTGTGTCGATCTAGGGGGTAGTCTTAGATGCGTACCGACCAGTGTCAGCGGGATGTCATGTCCACCTTTTTGAGCTGGTAGCACGTTTGAGGACTCCATATGAGGAGGCATAGGTGGAGATAGTATAGAGGAAATCTAATGCTACCATGCTCTGAGGGTAGCATGACTAGCTGTCAGGGGAGTTGCGGACGACACTCACAGAGTGAGACACAGCTGTGATGAGAGTTGATGTTGACAAGGAGGCATGTGATGCCCTTCAGAGCCTTATTGATGACCTTGCGGGACAATTGACAGTTGTGATATCGACAGGTGGCCAACAACTGTAACATGAGATCATCCAGGCCCACATGCAAATATGCTCCCTCCAGGGAGAGATCAGGGGGGTGCATGTAGCCTTGTTAGCCTCACACTCACATCACTCATAATCCGTCTCCACGGTGCATGCCCTCCCTCAGCCACAACAACAACCAGAGCTGAAGGGCTCCAGGAGCCACATGCCCCAGCCATAGAGAGCCTCTTTTTTGTACATTAGTTTTGTAGTCATGATATATATATATATATATATATATATATATATATATATATATATATATATATATATATATATATATATATATAATTTTTTGCATAGTTTGCATAGAAATTGATACACATATTCAATATCCATTCATTTTTTGATGACAGTGGCCCGATACATGTACACAAAATTTGATATTTATACATATATACATGAGATACTAATTCTAATATTATGACATTGTTCATTTGATGTGTATGTTCCTTTCTTTCATGTATGTTGATGCTGTGGAATTTATATATGTGTATGGATGTATGTCTACATTAGATGCTATCATGATTTAATGAATGCACATGGATGTATGTTAATTAAATACAATAATGATCTAATGGCCTAAAAAGATGTAATGTAATGCATGGATACATAACATAGTAAAACAGATGTATGTATCTCTCTCTCTCACACACACATGATCATATTATTGTTGTCAATTGTGACACCCGAACACTCGATTAGTTAAATCTAGCAATCTGTTGAAACATGGAATGATTCTCAGGCTTGTGGGTTGCCTAATTTTGAGAATCAATCTCCAGAGAGGGCTGGTTCCCTGATGAAAAAAACTTCCTAAAACTAACTGACTTGGCTGGGAAAGAGAAAGAGAGCCTGCTTGAACTGAAATCCTAAAGCTACGAGAGGTGATTGCACCTAAATGATAATGCCCTGCAAATATGACTCACAATAAACTTCTTAAAACTCAAATCTACACAACCAGATTCAATAATTTAATCACTTGAATGATTTAAACAAAGGCTTTGATCTAATGCAATATTGAGGGAAAACAAGTTTTCACGACAAAATGTATTAATTTATTAATAAGCACAGTGGATAACCAGTGATTTTAAACTGAATTGCATACAGATATATGAAAAAGACAGAAAAAATTAGAGGTTTCAGAACTGAAACACAGTAATTCTTCGATCAGATTCTTCACAAAACGATGCTCGGAATCTAGAAGGCAAACTCTAAAGTATTGAACTCAAAGGAATCTTCTGCATTTACACACTTTGAACCTGTAATAAAACTGCTGTATTAATCTGAAAGCTGAGTTACAAGATGATCTTCTTTGCTGAAGGCAAAGGCAGAAAACAAGAACTAGAATGAAAAACAGTTAAGTTTTTCAATATATACAAAAACCTTTCCAAAAGGCATGCAAAAAGAACTGAAAGTCATCAGAGAGTGAAAAGATGACAATTACAATGTGAAATCCGAGCACAAGTGAAAATCTCCTGAAAAAGTGAAAAAGTAAAAATGAGTCCAATTAAGCTCAAATTCACTGCCAAGTCATAACTGATACATGCATTATTCCAACTGAACTGCAACTCCCTGAAAAAGTGGCTCAAAGCATGCAAAACTGCCTCGTTTTTATCAATTTCGCCCATAGGAACTGAAACTCCACTTCTATTACATGTGCACGATAAAAATATCTAGCACCTTCAGTTAACTTTGCCTGATATAACATCTCTAAATTGTATTAAAATATCTATAATTTGCATGTTTAAAATAACTAATTTATTAAATGATTTGTGGTATATCATTTAACAAATTAGCTATTCATTGAATAATGCAAATTATAAATATACTAATACAATTGGAAGCTTGGTCGACTATCATTCTTTTAATAAAAATTAAACACATTATCTCCTTCATGATTATAAGGCGACCACATCATTTAAAATATTCGGCCACACCATTTTTCAATAATTACAAAGGCGACCACATTATTTAGGGATTTTCTTTTGACTTGGAGAAATGACCTAAAAACATCAACCCTAAAAAACATAATCATTCTCACATTTGACATGAAGTTTCTGGAAGAAACTGGCCGCCACTCTTAGTAGGGTTTCAAGCTCGACTTTCACCATATTCAGTCAATTTCTATGATCTTTTGAAAGATTCTGGGTGTAACAGGTAAGATGAAACTCACTCGCCACAAATCTGAGCTCTTTTGGGCATTTAAATGTCTTTTTTTTTTTGCTATCTCATGGGCGCGACTATGATGATATTCTGACATTTTGTCATCTGCACCTATCCTCTGTTGAAATTTCTTGCCATTGAAGTCGATGCTGGAAGAATAATCTGAAGAAAGAATGTATGAGAATGAAACCTCAAAAAAAAAACGTGGTAAGCTTCCATCCTTCTGTCATTGAATTTTTAACAAAAATCTTCAGCTAAGAATGGATATAAACATCAGATATTTCTGCCTTTGGCCGCGGCTATCTTTATTCTAGTAATTTCTTAGCAATTTTTTGGGCTTTGACCATGTATTTTAGCAAGCTTCTGAAGATTTCTGACTGCGGCTATGAGTTATTTCTGAATTTTTTCCTTGTTATTTATAACCCTGAAAGGCACTGTAAATAATGCTCAGCTTTTGGGTGTGTGAAATTATTTCTCCAGGCCGCACCACACTCTGCACTCTTAATTATGAATAGTTGCCTTTATACATATGATTGAAACAGCCCCATATTTGTTCTGACATAGCTTTGACCTTGGTTCAAACAGGCCGCGGCCTCACAGCATCATGGGTACTGCTAATAATACTCTGTTTCTGTATTTTCTGTGTTTGGAACTTCAAATATTCATAAAACAAGGAAAATGTATTCTCCAGTTCGAAACTTCATCTGGGTATATTTGAAAACTCCTCTTCAGGAAATAGCTTGACTTCTGGATTTTTGAATAAATGACATGCTCCAAATAATGATGGGCATTCTAAAATTTGCGTACTTTTACATTGCCTGGAGTGGTGACTTAATGCTCTTCCTGTGTGTTAATTCGGGTTACCATTGAGTAAATTCGAGTCTGAACACTGACCTTTTTGCATGGTTTAGAAACACGGTTGCCACAAAATATTTTGGTAAATATTTTCACCCCTCAAATCTGTCGCTTTGCATCACTATTGAGCTCGAAACTTATTATTTTCCAATGGGTATTACTCTTTCCATACCTTCTAAGCGCGCTGTCTTCTAATGCATTTTCTGTAGCATTCATTCTTGGATATATTTCTTTGATAGGAAAGGCCGCGGCTCATTAAATCTTGCTATGAATGAAATTCACTTTTCCGTATATGGGTATATACAGTGTATTTAACTTGTTACCCTGCACCTTCATGGCTTTACTGAACAAACTCTAAACCCCTGCATTCCCTTCATTATATTTATGGCACAAAGGGAAACCTGATATAAGTGACAATACAACTTGTATTCTTTAAAAATCCTATCACTAAACAGAAACTGCTATATGAATACCTCCCAGGCCGCCATGAATGATACTAGACCTAGATATTTCGCCTCATCATATTTCCCGTTTCCTTCATAACTTTTGTTCCCTCTATAATCCTCATGCTATTGCTAGTAGCAAGCAAGTCTTCTTCAAAAAACATCATATCCTAGCTTTTACCAGTGTCTCCATGCTGCCTGTTAGTCTCTTTCAAAACATATTTGGGTTTCTCTGGAGTTGCATCTTTGGGTGCTTTATTGGTTAAAGTAACTGTATTCCATTGAATGACTGTATCTTTCGAACATGAATACTGCCTGATATTCCACCATATTTCGTTATTACCCAATATAAATGTTGAACTGCACTCATAATGTTCTGTAGATAGCTAATTCCTTTTGTTCTGAACTACAAACTGGTAAAAAACAAGAACAGAAAATCTCTATGAATCTGGGACAACGTTGCTTGGGACTGTCAACATCCTTCTATATCTTGTATTGACTGAAAATTGTAACTCATGAAGATGCTGTAACATATCTCTTTGTGATGGATAACTGGTGCCTTTGATGTGGCTGTTTATGTTGTTGTAACATAGACTGAGGCTGCTGCTCCATAAAATAGTGATTTTCATGCTCTATATAAATCACTAACTGTCTACTTTCATTTTTCATTGGGCATTCTACTCATTATGAGAAAGTGTTATATGAAACTTATTTCCTCTGTTACCTTAAAAAAAAATGACTCAACTGTAAATGCTTTACCAAAACATCAAAACAACATTGTTCCTGTCATTGTAATTGTTGAACATGGAAATTCTCCTCATAACGCTGAAATCAATCTGTTATCTTGAATCTTCTGTAGACAGTGCATGCACTTGATGGTGTAAGAAACAAAACAAAAAGCTGAATGCTTCTTTACTGTTCCTTTGATTTGTGAGCAAAAGATAATTGCTCAATCAATTTCATCATGCTGATTTAGACTGTTTTTATCATTTGATATTACAGTACTGTATTCCTTTCTGGCTCTATAATTGAAACCTGATATGCCGGGCTCAACCCTTGTGGGAGCCCGTTTTACTCCACATATCAGCTGAAATGAATTCGAATATGAAAAACCTGCTCCTGCACACTGAAACAAACATGTTAGCAAAATAAAAGAAGCTGAAAGCTTCCATTGTATTATGTTTTTCTGCTGATTTCTTGCAATCATCTGATGAATGCTCGGTTTAACGCAAATTACATTTCTGTCTGTAGCATAGGCGTAAGGCAGAAAGTAATTCACCATTGCTTAGAGTATAACTCTAACATTATTTCCTTAATGATTTTGCAGGTATGGGGAGCGATGAAGCGAGGCTGCAACTGCTTGAAAGCTCGATGGCCAGAAACACCAACGAAATGATTCGCCGTAACAGGCAATGATGAATTGCTTTCTTTTTTACGCTCATGCTATTTACAGCAGTGTGGCCTGTGTTTAGATTTAGTATTCATTTCTTGATTATCAGAAACAACTCAGTTACTCTCGCGGCTTGTGCGAGATTCGGCATTTTCACGAAATGAATAAAAGTATTATTATGCAAATTTTCTTAATTTTCTGTTTTAAACATTTGCACAACAAACTTATGACACATTTGTAAAATGATTTCAATGATGATTCAACGAACACTTTATCAGCAAAATTTGGAAAAATTCCTGTACCTATAATAACTGAACTTCATTCAGCTCTACCTGTTGAGCGTAAAGTGAAAAAGCAGGTAACAATTATAACACAATTTTTTTTTCATAATGTGTTAATGAATAATGTGAACATATGTAATGCTACAACTCTTAAAGAGTGAACACTACACATATGATAGATTAGACACTATGCATAGTATCAACGAACATGAATTACATTAATAGGTTCTTTTAGAGGCATCCCATCCATAGATGATAATCCATAGGAACCTAAACCATACAAGGAGATGACAATGTAAGGGCCCAACCAATTAGGACTAAATTTTCCTCTTTGATCAAGCGGTGCATTTACATTTCTTTGATATTCATTGAGAACCAGGTCACCTACCTTGGAAGTTCTAGGAAGTACACTTTGATTATATTGTTTGGATAACGATCATTGATAAGCTTTAGGATGATCGAGGGCCTATAATCAGTGCTCATCGAACATCTCTATTTGATGCAAGCAATTAGCTCGATAAGTTTCATCATCCCTTAACCCTTTAAGGGAAACCCGCAAAGATGAAATTTCCAACTCTTAAGGAATTATAGCTTCGACACCATACATGAGGCTGTAGGGTGTTGTTCTCGTCGCCATATAAACACTTGTGCGATAGGCCCATAAAGCATGTGTTAATTGAAAATGCCAATATTTACCATGTTTATTTACTATTTTATGAAGAATGAGCTCAAGAGTCTTGTTAGATGCTTCCGCTTGGCCATTAGATTAAGGATAATATGGTGTAGAAAATATATGTTGAATGTGAAATTTCTCCAGGAATTGCTTTACTTGTTCTTGAATGGTGTACCATTATCAGAAACAAGTGTAGAAGGAAACCCAAAATGAGAAATGATATTGTTTAGAAGAAAGCTACAAATAGATTCAATGTTCGTAGATCGAAGTGGAATGGATTTGACCCATTTCGTGAAGTAATCCGTAGTAGTAATAATAAAGGTGTGTCCTTTAGAAGGAGGTGGTATTTTTTTGATAATATCCAACACCCATTTCACAAACGGCCAAGGAGAGGTCTGGTTTTGTAACTCTTTAGTAGGTGCATGAATAAGATGACTATGTTGCTAACATTGTGGGCACTTCTTAACAAAGTCAAAGGAATCTTGTTCCATCATTTTCCAAAAGTACCTCATATGTCTCAATTTCCTCACCAGGTATTTACCACCAATGTGTTCACCCCTGGAACCTGAATGGGATTATCTACGGGAAAGTGGTATCTCTGCTTTAGTGAGACATTGAAGAAGCAAGCCGTTATAATATTTTTGATAGGAACATTCGGTAAGAAAACATAATAGATTGAAAGATTTTGTATATGAGTGTGATAGTTTTTCATCGCATTGTTAGGAAAATTTCTAGTATTCAAGTAGTAGATGTTAGAAAAAAATTCTCCCGAGTCTACGTGAGAACACACAAAAGCATCAGACTCAAGTTGATCGAAAATAGTAGGAGACTGAAGGACCTAAACCACAAAGTGTTATTCTTTCGCATACTCAACTGAAGGTACTAGGGAGGCATCACTCGCCATGGCATCCACATGTCGATTTTCCCTCCTAGGGACACTATCTATTATGGAAGAGGAGAACCGATTAAGTAATGACAAAGCAAGGTCTTGATACCGAGACAAATTACTTTGTTTAGCTTGATAGGTCCTCGTAATTTGATTCACAATAAGCTTAGAGTCACTAAGTATACAAAGATGTTTTATTTTTAACACAACCGTGGCACACAAGCCAACAATGAGGGCTTTGTACTCAATGATGTTGTTGGTACAAGGAAAATCCAATCGAACAGAGAGAGGGATTGACTTACCTTCAAGAATTATTAGAACCATGCCCACTCCGGAGCCAGTTTGACATCTCGACCCATCGAAGTACATTTTCCATTCAAGGTCATGATTGATTATGAAAATTTTCTCATCAAGAAATAAGTCCAAGCCCAAAAAGGAGCAAGATGAGGGTGCATCTTCCAATTGATCAACAACCTCTTGAACCTTTATTGACTTATGAGTAATAAAATTTATGACAAAATTAGAAAGCGACATCACCCATTTCGTTAACCTCCCAACAAGGTTGGCATTGAAGAACAAAATTTTTAGATAACATTTTACGATAACATGCGTCTCGGCATGAAGAAGGTAGTGCCTTAGATTTTGTGTGAGGATGTAGTCCTCATACATCCTGGAGACCATATCAGGGTGAGAATGTAAAATATCAGAGTGCTCCTTAGCCTGCTTGAGGGAAAGGCACTTCCCGATCTTAATCACCTTTTTAGAAGACTTAGGGTCCATAGAGACTGTGGTAGTATCTCCCTTGAGAAGAGAACTATGGTCTCTAGGATGCGATATTGGAACACCATTATCAACATTATCTAGAGGGTCCTCCTCATCAAAACTCAAGACAAATTCTCCAAAATATTCCTTTTTATTCAGGTGATATGGGAATTGTCTCTTATGATGAAAAGGAGGAAAAGAGCAGGCACCTAGGAACTCCTTGAGTGCTTCATTTGAAGAGAAAACATCTAAAGAGACTATCAATTTAGGGTGAACTAGATTGAGTGGTTCAATCGAAATCATGTTGACACTCCACCAAGGTTTCTACTTAGATTGTTCAACAGAGTACACCAAATCTAGATAGAAGTTATTGGGCTTAAACTAGATAGGGAATTGGATCCCTTGCTCAATGTGCCCAAGGCCTTTTTTCCCACAACATACTGAGAAGCAAGTCTATACCCAAAACCATAATGGGTTTGTAAAAACTCATAAGGTAGCAGTTCCACGTAGAGGGCCTCGTTCCACTAGTGAAATTTGAATGCATCTACAAGAGAACAACTGTCTCATTTACTTGATTCACAAACATTAACCTCCTTAGCAAGAGCAAGATTATCCTCTTCCATAGGGGAGTTATTGGTCTCCTGAATAGGATCACAACTTTCTTCCCCAACGGGAGTGTTATCCATTTCCTGATAAGGGGTATTTGAATTTATCAGAAGTTGTAGATGAGAGGGGCTCACTTTGTATTATCTAATGAAGAATTTAGAGAACTCCAAGGATCCCTAATCATCACCAAGAAATGCATTAGATTCAGAAGTAGATGCGGAAGACTTAGGAATTTCTGTTTTAGGAAGTTCTTCTTTAGTGGTGTTCACTTAGGGGACAACCTCAACAAAGGGTATCGCGAAGGAGCACATCATAGCATTAGAAGTTAGAGATGGAATACAATTCTTAAGAGTGAAGACAATCAAAACTCAACCAACGACCACTAATTCACAAAGGTGAATAGCTTCTGGGTTAGATTTGACTGTGACTACTCAATTATTTGCAACAAACTTTAAAGAGAGATGTAAAGTGGAAGTCA